>JAUBNY010000170.1:880709-916659 GCA_032275445.1 Crypturellus soui | reverse complement strand
GGCCCTGGGGCTGGGTAGAGCCTCTCGCCGCCCACTCCAGCTTCTGCTGCCCGCGGGGAGCCCGGCAGCAAAGGGAAGGTCTTGGATAAGCTCCTGCCTGTTGCGCTGAGGCCGCGGGAAGCGGGTGAATTTGCCAAAGGCCTTTTTTTTTTTTTTTTTTTTTTTTTTTGTCCCACGGCTCTGCCGTTTTCTTCTCCGTCCATTGAAGGCAAGGGTTGCGCCGAATGGATGTAGCCTTCAGAAGCAAGGTACGGTGAGATGAAGAGAGCAAGACGGTGACATACTTGTCTCCTGCCTCCTCCTCCTCCCAAGCCCTCTCCAGCCCTCCGGGACCAGCCAGCCCCTCACCCCTACCTTGTCTTCATGCAATAAACTGGGAGTGTTCAGGCGTTCAGTCGCCTCTCACCGCATTGCGGCCAGGCAGAGCTACCTGCTTTGGGAGAAGTGCCTTTTAAGACTGTTCCCCATGCAATAGTTGGGACAGGATGGGGAGAGGGAGGGCTTCGTTGTCTGTCCTTGCGGTCCAGAAAATGCTCATCCAGGTGAATTTTATAGAGACTCCTTTTCCCTGTCACTCGCAGCTGGGACCGCAGATTTGGCTGGTTTCCTGGGAAGCTTGTGTATTTATTTTTAATTTGGGAAGGTTTTTTCTTTCTGTTGAAGGCTCAGAGTATGTTTGTGCGAAGGGGGCTGAGAAGGGAACGTCTCCGCAAAGCGGTGGTAGGAAACGGGAGTCTCTTGTCCTGCCCAACCTAATGGGGCTCTTCAGGAAGTCCGAGGCGGCTGTTTGGGTTTCTTTCATTTGTTTTTTATCTCTTTTGATCCCACGTGTGCTGTGTCTGTATGTAACGAGCTCCCTGATTTGGCCAGCCCTCTCATGCACGCGCAGACCAAGCCCTGCATGTTAGAGCCCCCGGCCATCGGGCGCTTCGTAGGACCTCCTGCTCCCACGTGCTCCGTTCGAGCAGCTCTGACCCCATCTGCTTCATCTTTAAAAACAAAAACAGACAGACAGATCCCCAGGACAAGGTCGGGAGCCGTGTGAGCTCCATCCATGCAATATCCCGTCCCGCGGATGAAACCACGTGCGGATCCGCCTGTCCTGCGGCAGGCGCCGAGGGAGCCCAGGAAGCACTGCGGGATGTGGCATCGCCCGCGCGGGCGCCCTTGCCTGGCAGGGGAGCCCGTTCGCCCCTCAGCTCTGGTGTTTTTTTCCCCTCCTCGACAGCACATAGGAATCATTACAGAGCTGTTGAGGAAGAACAAATACTTACTTGCTGACTTGCTATATTTTAGCAAAAACAAACTAAAAATGTGTATTAGCGGAAAAAAATATGTATTTCAAGTGTTTTAAAAGAATATTAGGGGGAGAAAAACTTGTGTGTGAGGCAGAGCCAGTTCTGCAAAGGTCATCTTAATTTTTTCCCCTAGTTAATATCTCAAGCTGGGCCAAGCAAGACATGCCACTTTCACCTTTATAACCTGATTTTCTTTCTTTCTTTTTTTTTTGAAGAAAAAATAATAATACAGTAAAAAAAAAAAGACATCCGGATCTATTAAAATGGCCTTTTTGGGGGTTATAAGCATTATGACAAATTTAGTCCATTTTTGTATAAATAATAGTGTTTAATATGTATTTCCCAAAATAAATGTTTCGAATGCAAATAGAATGAGGCCTGTTCAGAAACGTGTGTGGTTTTTGGATGGGGGTCCCAGCTGTGGGGTGATTGATGCTCTCTTGGGTCCTGCAGAGGTGGCCAGGGGCTGGAGATCTGAGGCCAGAACTGAACCGTGCAGGTTTCCTGCAGGTAAAGCAGAACACAGGACAGGTTCAGGCACATTTTTTTTTCCTCTTTCTGTCACTTGGGATTTCAGAGTAGAGGAAACAAGCCTTGAAGGTGTGGGACACCCAGTGCTGTAGCACTTGCCTGCAAACCTGCTTCCCCCCAGTGCTGAATCTTATTCGTGATGCTTCTTTTCTTCCCCCGTGCTGCACAGCCGCGTGCCCTGTGCTAACAGCCTTGCTTTGGTTGGAGTATTCTTCACATCTTCTCTTCTGCCAAAGGAGCCTCCTGCTGCAAAGCAGCAGGGAGTGACTGCAAAGGCTCCTCGCCCGTGTAATGTAGCAAGAACCTAAGTTAAAGATTGCGTTTCTGAGAGGCAAAGATCCCGTGTACCTCTGGGAACATGTGGACCACAGGCTGTGCTTCTGTGAAAGCCCAAGCAGCCTTCCCTATTCGAGTTTTTCCTTTGCTGGGCTCCTCTTTTGCTCTTTTCCTTAGATATCGGCTCAAACACAAATGTGCTGCAGCAGGAAAGGGTGGGAGCTGGGGCTGCTCGGATGCATCCTCGCTCTGTGAGTGTCAGGCTCCGTGGGCAGCAGGTTCCCAGGCTGAGAAACAGGTTAGTGCTTGGGAGAGGGGAAGGTAGGAAAATTCCCAAGCGGAGACACAAAGGTTGCTTGCCCAAAGCGGGAGCGTTTCTGAGCCAGGGACCTGTTTGTGGGACTGGTACAGTGAAGCGAGGCCTCCTGACACAGCTCAACCATCTGCCTTTCTTCCCTAACATTTGAACACCCAAAAAAGCTGGGGTCATTGTGTGGCATCGCATGGTACCCACCAGAGCCAGGGTGCCCAGGGCGCGCAAGAGCCGTCCCCAGCCCGGGGGCTGGAGCTGAGCCCTCCTGAGCTGCCTCCGAGGGGAACTGGCCTCGCGCCCCTGGGGCTGGTAATGGCTTCCTGAGCAGCCTCACTCAAGCCAATGAGGGAAATGATGAGCGAGAGTTTAATTACCAAGCGGCGCGAGGCGCTCTGCTGTGCCTGATACTGAGGCTGTATCTGCCCCGGTTCATCCTGCCACCCAAAAGGGCAGGAACACCCTGATCCAGCTTGGCTCTGGGCCAGGGGACTTGTTTATTTTCCTGGCTGGAAGCAGCGTTTGCTCCGGAGGAGAGCCCGGGCCTGGCTCGAGGAGGGTTTGGGTCAGCCTGAACAGCCCCAGCCAGAGAGCACCCCTCTTTCCGAGAGGATAACTATAAATAATAAGAATAAAAGGGAGTATAAATAATTAAAGCGAGTAGTTCCTGAAACGTCTGCCTGATTTAAAAACTAATTATTCGGAGGGTAATCATCACCGGGAGCACATATATTCCCCCGCAGTGCTGCTCTCCCCGCTCCTTCCTTTTGTTCGCCCTCTCTCCTGATTGCCATCCGAGGCACCGGCACTTGGACTGATCATTCATCCACAGCACACAATAAACTGCCTTGTACTCTTCCCTCTCGCTGATTAACAACTTCACTGGAGATCTATTTGGGGGTAAATAAATCCCCTCCTGATGGCAGCGTGGGTGCCAGCAGAAGCCCTGGATTCAAGGCCCCACCGTGGGCTTTGCCACCAAGGGCCACCCTGTCCTTGTGGGGCTGCTGAGGACAAGGTACCTTGTTCCTGGGTTTAGTGGCCGGGCAGGTGTGTGACCTGCTGAGCCTGGCCCACAGCAACGGGGACATCCCCATAGGGTCTCATAGCACCATCTCGGGGATCGGTGCCGTCCCCTGCCCATGGTCACGTTTTCGTGGCTGGTTATTCAGTGGGACCAGCCCAGGAGGAGTGAACGGATGGAAACACCAGCACTAACCCTGCAGTCTGTGTTGCAAACACCTGCACGTGGAGCCAGCCCAAACAGCAGAGCGTGACCCTTCGTGCTGTCCGGTGACAGGATTTGCTGCCTCAGAGCTGGGGACTTCTGCTGGGGAGGGCAAAGATTTACTGGAATGGCAGCGGGTATAAAACCTGCTTATTTTTCCTGAAATTAGGAGTGAGATGCACAGTTAGAGGATGAGTTTTGTGCACTTTTCTCCAGCTTGGGCTCTGACTTTGGGAGTAAACAACCATGCTCAGAGAATTTACCGGCTCTCAGCTCTTCCGCACCAACCCGTAGCTCTCATCAAAAAATGAATTCAGCGGTGCAGGCCCCGGCCTCCTGGGAAACGTCGTTTGAAGTGAAAACCGATCCACAGTAGGGATATGCAGGGCTGGGTTTCTCAAGCTTTAATTACCGCGAAGCTGCTGCACTGCAGTTTGAAGCCTGGTTTTTGATCATCCACACGGTGGCTCCGGCAGAAAGTCCACCCCTCTTTGCACCATCCTGCCCGGATCAGCTCCGTCGCACAGGGCTCCGACCCCAGCCTGCCAGCTCTCTAAAAGCCAAGCGGAGCCTTTCTTTCCTTCCCACAGGAAACCAAAGTTTGTGGCTTCTTGCTATGTTTTGGGCTGTATTTATCTGCATCACCCTCCACGAGTTAATAAATAATTACCACCATCAGCCTGATTTAAGAGCAGCATTGCACTGCCTGGCTTCATTTAGGAAAACAGAATAATTCATTTCGAACTTACGGGATTCATGAGAATTCTGCCCGCAGATCACGATATTTTCTCATTAACATTACCCAGCTAAGCTAAAAACGGCAATTTCATAAGTCATGCTTCCTTCCAAAGCACATTACAGGCTTCCCAGGGACTCCAAAAGTTTACTGAAGCTTAAAGAGATCTCATAACACACAGTCATGTACCAAATTCCCTCCTCTTGTTACCACTGGAACCATCTTTTTTGTGCCTTTTCCACCTTGAGCTGTTCCCATATGGGAACTAGGGGGGAATTTTGGAAATCACACCTGAAAGCATGGCTAATAAAATGTACAGACCCACTTTTAATATGAAAAATGGTAGCCTTTTAAGAATCACGTCCTGAAATAGCTTTGCAGAGGACAAAGACAGGGAAGCAGA
This sequence comes from Crypturellus soui, assembly GCA_032275445.1. NCBI lineage: Eukaryota > Metazoa > Chordata > Aves > Tinamiformes > Tinamidae > Crypturellus > Crypturellus soui. The sequence goes on along the minus strand of JAUBNY010000170.1, from coordinate 911,877 downwards.
AAGACACTCAGTCCCCTTGTGTGCTTCTCGCCAGCTTTGTATCATATTAGCCCTAGGCTTAAATTGATAGAGGAGCAAAGAGCGGTCTGAGAGCCGGCTCAGGAACCCCTCTATTCCTCGCCTGCCACCATCTTCAGAAGCAAGTCAAAATTAAAATAATTTTCCTAAAGCAAAATTACACATTGGAGACTCCCTGGTCCTCTCGGGAAGATCTGGGCATTCCTCTATAAATATCTGTCTCGATATGTTTAATTTGCAGATGAAATTAAGGCTGTGAAGAAAGGGAAATCTGCCTTTTCATGTGTGGGCTGTCCAGCGCTGCCTTGGATATCAAAGTGAAACGAATTACAAAGCACCGACTCACTGGGATTATCTAAGAAACCTTGTAGGTCCCAAGTGACAGTGGTTAGGGGATCAAAAGGTGCGGTGCTTATGCAGAAAGCCAGAAAAAGCCATGGCGAGTCTTAGATCATCCTCGAGCAACCACATCCCAGGTCAGTTCCCAGAGATTTCCAGGGAAATGAGGTAGAGGAGAGACTGGAAGAAGTTGGGGTTTCATGCGGATTTGGGATTAAATATTAACTTGCTGCAGTGAGTTACAAGGATAAACACTTGCATTAATCGGGTGTACGCTCGTTCTTATCGTGTGAAGGCACTGGTAGCACTTCAACTGCATAAGCATTTCCACACCACACTGTTTTCAACTCAGAGCTTTCTGAAATCCACATCTCTTAGGCTGAAAAGATTTAGTCTGAGGATGAAGAGGCAGGATAAAGTCCGCCTTGAAGCACTTAACAAAGGAAGGCGGGACCCATCAGTGAAGGCTTCCGCGGTGCCTTGGCGGGCTCTGCCAGGAGAAGGGCTCTGCCCAACGGGATTCTCTTTCATGGACCAGTGAAAATTCTCAAGTGAATGAAGAGTCGCATTAATATCACAGGCCATGCACCCTTGCTGACTGTTTGAATGGGGTTTGTTCACAGGCTTGCGAGGCACTCAGCTAAGCAGAACTACATGTAGGACTGGGCAGCAAAGGCCAGTGTATCTGCATAAATGAGAAGTAGCAAAGGATCATGTCATAGGCTTGCATCAGAGCTAGACCCTGCTGACATTTTTATATTAAAAATACTTAGCTGAAACAGTCCTTTTTTATAATTGTTAAAAATTCAGATTTTTTTTTCCTTCCCTAGTTTTACTGAACTTCTCAATCATGGTAGCTTTTTTTTCTTTACTTTTCCTTCATTTCTGTTTTAAACTGTCCCTTTCAATTATTTTGTGTTCTCCTTTTTATTCCTTTTTTTTTTTTAAGACTTGAGGAAACAGAAGGAGGCAGACAGATCACAATTTACACTAGAACAGAAACTGGATGTATGGCAGCAAGTCTGGTATCTACCACTAGTAATATTTAATAAGGAACAAAACTACTGAGAAATCTGAAATGTCTGCAAATGACTTTCTGCAACTCTCCAATATGGAAAGGATCTTATGTAGCAGAGGAGAATGCTGTCTGATAGATTAAGATACAAAGCATCTGAAAGGAGGTTGAACCAGCATCTCTAATGACCGTCTTTCCTGCTATGGAGAATTATGGACGCTGCACAGAGCTCCCTTCAAGCAGTTCTCTGCATCTGGGAGTATAACCTGCAGCTTGCTGGGCCGTGTGAGATTATTCTGGAGGGAGGGAGAACATGAAAACAGTAGCTGTGCTATGGCAAGAAGCCCAGGGACGCTTCACCCAGCCACAGCGCCAGGGAGGAGCGTGTCCCTGAGGCTCCCGCCAAGCCCAGGTGACGGCAACCAGGGGCTCTGGGTGCTCAGCACACAGTGCCCAAACACCCCACGTGAGGACCAAGGAAAGGGAGGTGGCCAGATGAGGTGCTCCTCAGTGCTCCTGAGGGCTTAAGGGCAGCAGCAGCAGGTCCCTATGAGGGTGATGTGGTTGGGAGTGCGTTGGGCAGGATGAGTGGAGCAGAGCATTGCTCTGGCTCATGGAGCGGGGACCTGGCTTGGCTTGGAGCTCACCTGAAAGGCCTGAGTTCCTTGCTGGTAACTTCTGGGAGAGCTGGAATTGTTGTTGGGAGCTGATGAAGGGGTAAGTATAGAGAGATTTTATTGTTTTAAAAGTAAGAATGTTTTTCCCAAGTACCGCTCAGCCTTCTGCAAAGGCTGTGCCAGCAGCTTGCTGCATGTGCTCTGTGGAGGATATCCTTGAGGAGGAATGGGGCTGTTCTTCAGCATTTGGGTTTGATTATGCAGTGAGAGTTTCCTGTGGGGGGGAGAAGGGGAACAGATGTTTTTGTTTTAAATCTAGCTGAATCCTCCATAGTTGCAATCTGCGATCAGGTAAAGCACTAGGTGCAGAGCAGGCTTGGTGCACAGAGCATCTCTGAGCGCTGCCTTGAGAGTACAGGTTAGGTGTCTCTGAGAGCTGAGATGTGCTAAAGCTGCATGTCCCAAGTTTGATAAATATTTTAGTCTGGAGGGAGATGTGGGTGAGGGCTAGCTGTGGTGGGGCCTGGTGGATGTGAGGATAAGGTCTGTGCTTTTATCTAGAAACACAACCCAAATCTGAGCCTAAAGCAAAAGGGTAAAAGCAGAAGGTTGTTAGAGATGGAGCTTTCTGAAGCCTCATCTGTCTCTGGTACAGAGCTGTGCTGGATAATCCCATATCCCACTGGAAGATGCTACTTTTAAAAAGACGTGCTTGGAGGGCTCTTTAATGTTGGCTTGTTCTATTACTGTTCCTTCTACCTGTCATGACTTGGCATGGGAACAAGGTGGGCAGTTGTTCAGTGCTGCTTCCTGCAACATTCCCAGTATGAGATAATCACCACCTCTGTCCTGGGGATGAAAACATTGCTTGTCCTATCAACTGTTCAGATGTGGCAATTCTTATATATTTCTAGGGTCTGTAACTCAGGTGGTTGCACTGAAACTAAACCTGCCCCACTGAAATAAAGCCCAGCCCGGGGGGCCTTTAGGGCAGCGAGTTTACTGCCTGCTGTGCTGCTTTTTCCAATCAAAATAAAAACCTGATCAAACTTAAAGCAGGAGCTCTGGGGCTGGTGTTGCTGAACTCGCTCACGTGCCTCCACAACTCTTTGAACGTGGGAAAGCGCAAACGGCTGCCCTTGTCTTTCTGCCTCCAGAGGTCCCTTCCTTCAGGTGAGGGCAGGAAAGACTGTCACTAAGTGGCTCTCTGGGAGGCTGAGAACCCCCCATCTCTTTGAATCCTTTGCTCATGATGAGTGATCAAAGCCCAGCTGTTCGATTTCATAACCCCAGTAAGTGCTTAAAAAAAAAATCACTCTCTAAATATTGCGGGGAAGATACTCTGAGTCTTGGCCACTTCACCTGGGAGACAGTCTCTTCTGATTCAGCTTGTTCAAACCATCTTAGCAGATCTTAGTTGGGGGGGAAGAGGGGAGGGAAGAAAAAGAGGAAAACCTTCTGTATCCTCAAGGCAAGTATATTTGGGCAAAGCAATAAGAAAGACTTTAAGAGGTTTGGAGGTTACAGTGGGAAATAGCAGTTATTCCCAATAAGCAGTGTTAAATGAAGTGCTGCTGACAGTAGCCTGAGGCAGGTTCAAGAGTTTCAAGATTTGCAACTAAGAGATTAACCAAAATAAGATGTCTTATTATAGGCAAGTTTGTATCTAAATCATTTAAAGTGCCTTTAGATGCTGTATTTTTTTTTCTCCTAAGTGCTCATAGTATATCTGCAGCTTCTTGGCTTTCATGAACAAATAATGAAAGGGACCTTGATCTAAGTGAGCTTAAGCCCCTCTCTGATGAGGGAACAAGGACCTTGGTGGATCTGCAGATTGCTGCCTGAAAGGAGGCTGCTTTAACAGTGCTTGTACTTTGTGCAGGGAGGAGATACTGGCCAACACCTTCCTTTGCTTCCTCAGCTGGTTGCAGCACAGCTGGTGGGTTAATGAGTGCTCTGGAAAAGAGGTGGTGGCACGTTGGGACGTAAGCCCTGAGCTCAGCTGTGGCTGCAGGTCGGCAGCAGGGCAGCTTGCCACTCCTGTGCCTGTTTTGTTATTCTGTACAAGAATGGCAACTATAAAATCAGGACTTCAATGGTAGCAAAAGCAAACTGGAGGCTCTACAAGAATAATAGTAATATGGGCTTGAGTTAAGGTTGTTCCAACTTAAAAGGCTAGAGAATCCTCAGGAGAGAAAGTGTAATGAGAAATGTAAATGAGAATTGCTATCTCTAGGTAAAGCAAGCACAAAGAATATCTAAATATCTTCTTTGGGTTGTCTCATCCTTACTAACCCCCAAATCTCGTCACTATTTTAATTCTGGAGGGACTTCTTACGTAACCCTGTTGTCCAGCAGACTCTGTTCTGAATGCGGGACTCTGCCTCCCCTGTCTCTTTCCTTCTGTGCCGAACTGACACTTCCAGGAACTTTGATGTAGGGCTGTCAATAAAAGATTACTGAAATATGAATGATCTGACATCAGCATGGATATTCGGTGGTGCAAAGCTGTGGCTACAACTTGGAACAAGGAGTTTTTAAACCTGCCTAGGCTGAGGAATCAACAGATGAGCTAGCAAAGAATTATGTGGAGTTGCATGTCTAAGAGTGCTAGGCCTTAGAAAAGGGAATGCCTCACACTGGTCACTTCTGAGAAAGCTTAAGAAGAAACTACATGTAAAATACAAGCTCCATGTGCTGAAGGAGAACGGAGTAGTAGAGCAGAAAGCCTTGGAGGTAGCTGATCTAAACCTGGGAGAAATTTAGAGCCGTGGTATGGAGATGGGAACATGCATGTAGACATTTGTCACTTGGACGAGGTGTCTATGCTGCTTTCACTGGCTCAAGTACTCGGAATTGATTTCCAGAAGCTCCCCAAAGTTCGGATGTCTGTTTGCTTTGGCAATCCTACCACCCTGTGGAGGTGATCTGTAAATCCAGGGAGACTGCAGAACTGGAACCCTGAAAATGGATGCAGTTTTCCTACTGGGGTGCTTAGGAGTACCTTTTTTCACGGATGCAGTGCTACTGGATCAAAAGGTCTATGAGGGAATGATATAGATGATCCCTAACAAAGGAATATGCCAGAAAAGATGGAGCCAGAGAAATGAGTGGAGTTCCGAAGAGGTTTACAAATATGAGGGTTCAGTTCTGTGGACAGCATCCTGGAGTAAGCTGGGCAGGATCTTGCAGAGGCTGGGTATGTGGCATATCATGGGGAGTCAGTGAAACTAGGTTCACCCGTAGGTAGACAGTGAAGAATGATGGTGCATCCTGGGCTCTGAGAAATAAGTCCTTCAACGTGAAGCCAACTGGAGCCACGTAAGAAATATGAACTGTTAGTTTTTCTCTTTTTCCTTCCTTGCTTCTAAGTTCTAAAGATGAATGATCTTTGTGTTGTTCAATAAAACATTTTTTTCTCCATGTATACAAGGAAAAATGCTTCCAAGTATATATGTAATGCTATTTAAAATAATAAGAAGAAATACTCACATAAGGACTTGGATTTTTATGGTCACACTGACAACAGTGTGACTCCTCTGTTCAGCAGGTGTGTGAGATGCCATTTAAGAAGCAAGATAAAGAAAATGAAAATTAATTTCCCTCTTCTATTTTGCTTGCTGAGTGAGTTGGTGGTAATAACTTACTGCATATGGCTAGAGTGAGGTGGTAGAGCTGCCTCCATTGGCAAGGCAATGTGAAGCTTCATGTTTTGTCCAGCACTGCAGTGCCCACCGTGTTGCCAATGCACGCCACAAATACCACTGAGGAACTGCAGCACATTGTGAGTGGAGGAGGACATTTTATGTTTTTTGGAGGGGGCAGGGGGAGGCTGGTTTTCCTCCTTTCTTTTTTAATGGTCATGGTAATTGACTGCTTATATTATGCCCCCATTCTTCTCTGATTCAGTTTTTCCTCTTAGCAAAATGGAGAGGCACAGAAGACTGAGTACTTGGCAGGACTACCCATTTCTTGTAATGAATGTTTGGATCACAAGTATGGACTATTATTCCATGCACATTACTTACACAATACTGACTTACCTTTAAAAGCGCAGGAAGGAAACAAAGCTGAAGCTCATGAAGACTGTTCTGCTTTTATTGGTCTCCACACACTAACCAGGTCACTCCAGGTTTTCACTTCCTACAGAGAATGACTCCAAGAGTAACATCAGCAAACGAAGAAACAGCTCTTCTGTAGGCCATAGTTACTGCAGGTCTGGATTTCAGATGCTCCCTCTTTCTCCCTTTGCTCAAATCCTCCCATGTGGTACAGCCCTGTGGCTGCAGGACTGCCTCCTCCCCACTGGCCCCTGCTGAGATCAGCACTGAAGCTTCATGTTTGACTTGCAGATCTGTCTGAGGATTGAAATGCTCCATGTGGCTGAAATTGAAGTCCCTAAAGTCTCCAAGGAAAGTAAGAGCCCACCTTTCTCAATGCACTAGAGGATTAATGGGAGGTGGATCTGAACTTGCATCAGGTCTGATTGCACCAGCCCTGAACAAGCACCACGTCATCCTAATTCCCCCTAGGTTTTCTGTAGGTTTTGTGACTAGCTTTTTTCCTAAAGCCCCTGTTTCCCTTGGTGATCTAATAGTATCCCTCCTTCTTTAGCAAGCTCATCTGGTTCTTGGAGTGGCAGAGAGTAGTGTCAAAAGGCGAACCCTTGGGCTCGTAAATATTAGCAGAAAGCAAATACCAAAGAGTTCAGGTTGGTTAACAAAGCAGTGCTACCAATCAATATCATGGTATCACAATACCATGAAACACAGCTGTACAGTCAAGTACTTGAAGACTCTGATTTACTGCCTTGGAGTGTTTTGAGCAGCAGGGAGAACCTTGTGGTGGTCTGCCAGTGCCTCTTGGTTGCTGCAGGGAGGGTCTATAGTTTGAGTGTTATGAGGAGCAACTTTGCTGGATGAGCAGGACTATGAGGTGTCATCCTAGGTGTCAAGCTAGTTAGAGCAGCCTCCCTCTGGTCCTGCAGAAGTAGTTCAGGAATGGACCTTGGGGTGCTCACGCTTGAGCCTTCTGTGCCCAGCACTGCAATGACCCCGAAGAAGGTGCTGGGCATATGGGACACCTGGATGAGAGCAAAGGCAGATAAATGAGTATGCAGAGCCATGCACTGGATGGCTGAAAATGTGCTGTCAATGCTACAGCTTCAAAAGGTGCCTTCCAATCACTTAGGATTTATGATATATGATTTACTGAGAGGGGAGTAGCCTGGGGGAAAGACAGCTCATATTCTTTGAAAAATTTTATGAAGTCTCTGTTTCTCACTGGATTTTGGCAAAAAGAGACCTCAGTTGAACATAAAGGTTTAGAGGTGGGAAATGCAAAACAGCTGCTATGGTTGTAAGCAAGCCAGAAACATAGAAAAGGGGAAGGCCTGCGGGTATTACACTTGGACAGTAGTAAATAGGAGACGTTTTTGTTTTGCTTTTGTCTTTTTGAGTTGGCATCAAGTAGGAGACTTTAGGATCCAGAGCATAACGCAGCAGAGCTGAGGAAGCCTGAATGGTGCATGGGAAAGGTGCATCTCCAAAGGGAAACTTTGGAGTCAGCATTAGGCCATGAGGAGATATATGAGATTCCAGGACTTTGAAAGGGCTACGGGAGAAGTTCCTGATCACAGAATATGAGCATTGCATGTTCTCACCAAGACTTGCAAAGGCATGAAAATCCCCAAAACTGTAATGTCTGTCTGGAATTGTGTGCCCCAAGAGGACAGGTCAATGGATCCTACTTGGGGTAGGGTCAATCCTTCCCTGAAGAGTCATTTTGTCTCAACTAACTGTAAAGGCAACCATGTAGCCGGGGCAGAGCTCCACCTCTCCTGTGCAGATGTCCCCAGCAAAGCGGATGAGCCCTTCAGACCTGATCCTGCATGGAAAGCTTTAGCAAGGCTCCTGTCCAGGCTCCTTTGATTGTGGTGGTGCCACATGTTTTGGAGGAATATGCAAGAAACCTCTCTCGGTGTCTCTGGAGGGGAAGCTCTCACTGGCTAGAACACAGTGGGTTATATCCTTTTAATTAAATGAGTATTCAAATAACAGTGGATGTTCTCATTCTCCATATAATGATGTAGTTGTTTTCCTGGCTCTAATGCTCTTGTGACCTCAATATCTTCTGTGAGCGTGTTTCTCAGGTTAATTATGCATTAAGTTTACATAAGGCTTTTCCTTTTTTAATCAGTTTTCAACTTGCTGCCTTCAGATGTGCTCAATGTCCTGACACTCGGCACTAGGACGGGTGGGGGGCTCCATAGGAAGGCTGGATCCACCTTTCCACCTTGTCAGTTCTTTTGTGCACTGATATTGTCTCTCCTTTGTTTGTGACCCATCTGAATAAGCAATTTAGAGCTTTCCAAGGTTGTTTGTCCTATGAGCGCTCCTGTAACAGAGGGTTGTACTGAGTGATGTGACCTGTACACATCTTGTAGCTCACATTCCTTCTGTCTGGAGCCCGATCAGTGGCTGCTTGCAGGCGCGTGCTTAAGCTGGTGTGGGCTGTCTTTTTTGGAGGTGAATGTATGAAAGTAAATGGGGAGAACGTGCTCTGTACTTCATAGTGCTTCTACCTGTCTCTTGGAGATCTCTTTATTTCTCTTCTCACTTTCTTTGCTTTTCTCTGAGTTTCTTCTATTTCTTCATAAGTGAATGAAAGCTGCAGCTTGTCCACCTCGAAAGTGATTAAGTTGGAGACCTTGAAAGTAAGGCTATCTCACAGATTGCCTAGTAGGGAATTGGCTAATGTCATTCTTTCTTCAAGGCAAGCTTTTATTGTTTGCAAAGTAACTTGGCAGGCTTGTGTATTTTGGATTTAGGCATCCTAGTGTATAAGCCAAAGCTAACACATATTAATTAGCAAGAGGCCTAGAACTGTTATGAGGGCAGTCACTCATAGAGGCTGGCATTTTTATTTTAAATGCAAGTAACTAAAAAAATAAAAAGGGAAAGAGTGTGTTGAAAAAGTCAATGTTTAAAAGATGTTATATAAATAACACCCCCCAGGGGAAAATTAGAGGGAATTAGGGAAAGAATAACAACGAGGTTGCTGGTATAATGGCAGCTGTGATGCTTGGCAGGGGGCTTATGCTGGAAGCAGGTGAAACGGAGTAAAAAAGGTGCCCTTCTGTGGCAGCAGGGGAGCTGGTGTGTGCACATGCATGTACTGGTTTTTATTTTTATGTTTTTTTTTCTCCAAACCAAAAAGTCGCATCTCCCTGGTGTCAGCATCATGCGGTGCTAGTCCTCCGTATCGGAAGAAGATGGCAGCACTGGGACACCTCTTCCTTCCCTCCTTTCTCTGGGGCTTTATTTCCATGATGTCCTTCCTATTCCTGCTGTATGGCTCAAGGGTAGGGGACAGATGGCTCTAAATCTCCTGCCCTGCTTCTCGTGCTGGCAGGTTAGTCCCACCTGCTGAGCCCGTCTTCTTCGATAGTTCTTTGGGTTCCTCTTGCATCCTCTGGTAAGGAAAACCAATGACAGACAAATTTAGAGCTGCCCCTACCCAGGTAACTGCGGCAGGGCAGAGACCCCTTTGCCTGCGACATCCTTTAATTGATTCGTGCTTAATTCCCGTTTCTGTAGCAGCCAATAACCGCAAGGAAGGGGGAGGGAGGTGCTGACTGATAGGAGGGCAGGGAGACGGGCCAGATCCCTCCAACTAGGGTTGGATCTGGCTGAGTCCCCGTGGCCACCCCAGATGGCCTCCTGCAGCGCATGGCATCACAGACCTTCTGCTGCGCCCTAGTGTGCAGCCCGCTCCTGGTGATGCCCCGCTTGCCCTCACCTGCTCCTGAGCAATTCCAGCTTCCAGTGCTGGGAATAGGCAGGTGTGTTGTAAACAGGAGTGAAAATTGAGCTGGGTGGTAATGAATCCACTAGACTTCTAAAAAGTGACCTGGTGTGGTTGGGGCACAGTCTCGGTGCCCCGGCTCCTGCCCTGCACCTCGCCGTGCAGGGAGCTGAGGCCAGGACGGCTCCATCGTGTGCCGAGGGGCAGATTCCCAGGCCAGCTGAGCACGCGCGGCAGCAGGTACCGCAGCGAGTGGGATATCGGCTGCCTCTGCTGAAAGCCGCCCACCCTTGAAGCAAAACGGGGACTGCCGTGTCCTGCACCCCTTGTCCCTTCGGCAACCGCCAAACGCTGCCTGTCCGCCCGCTGTGTTTACAATCAGCCTGAGCGATGAAACGCACTTGTGTGAGGAGGCTCGAGCACGACAGCAGGGAAACAAAAGCCGTGTGTCCCCGGCGGGGCGCGCGCGCTTGGCGGCAGGCCGGGCTCGGTGCCAAGAGAGGCACAAAGAGCCGCCGTGGCCCGCGGCAGCTGCCGAACACGGCGGCGGTGACGCGGGCGCCCCGTTGGGGCCGAGCACCGTTGTTGGGGGCGGCCGTGGTGGCTCCTCGCGCCTGCCCCGCCGCCTCTTCCCGCCAGCCAAAATGGCCGCCAGTGCTCCCTGCTACCGCCCCCCGCCTGCCGGCGCCTTTCCCCACGCGCTGCCTCCTGCGCGCTCGCTCCCCGCTGCCCACTCGCTTCCCGCTCGAGGCTCTCGGCACGAGCGCCGGTGGCCCTGAGCGCGGATGCGCCGGCTGCGCTCTGTCGCCTCGGCGTGCCGACCGGCGAGATGCCATCTCGCTCGCGTCCTTCCCACCGCTAGCCGGGACCAAGGCATCATTGGCGCTGCGGCAGCCTGACGCGCCCCGTGCACTTGACTCACTTGATTTGCATATGCAATGCAGCCATACTTAATGAGTGTGAGTAATTATGCCAGTCGGAGGGTTGGTTGGTGTGGGGCGTGTGTGGGGTTGGGTTTTGTCTCGCTCTTTCAATCCTTCCCCTTCGCGACTCCCGTGTCTCCCCCTCCCCGCGCAACCTCGGCACCTCCTTGGCGGTGGCGCAGAAAGGGGGACTGGGTCAGCTGGCACAGCGACCGTTGTGAGGGGACAAAAGGAGCCTTTCTCGGATACAGTAGCAGCTGCCAGGCAGCATAGCAAATACGCGAGGCTTGGCACCGCTCCAGCTTCCTTGAGGGTTTCAGAGGGATGGTATGTTTGAGGGTAAGACTAGCTAATTAATCTTCCGGCAGGGAACAATGTAATATCAGACAATTACAAAGGCAGAATGAAATTACTATAGTGGGAAGGCTGGCATACGAATTTCTCAAAGGGTCCATCCCTCAGCCCACTGCTGTATTGCTTTATATGTGGGGAAAGCACTGACTGTACATGTGCTTCTTGTGTCTGTGTGTTTGTTTTGCTTGAATTGAATTATATGTGTTTGAAGGAGGAGGGGGGCTCCGGGCTTGGCTGCACGGTGAGGTTTTTGCAGGAGGCAGAGGGAAAGGAGTCCTGAGCAAAGCGGTTCCCCGCCAACCTGCCGTGCCAAGGCAGCAGAGACCGGGTCATCAGCGACGCAATGGGCTTCTGGGCTCGGAGTTTTTTTTTCCTTGTGTCTTGTGTCATGCCTTGGTGCCTGATGGAAACATCTATTGGGAACAGAGACTTGCTGCCAGACAAGGAGGAGTCGATCTCCTTGTGTGATTCTGCAGAGAAGCCCACAAAGAGCTCTGTAGCTGCTGGAAGTTATGGAGGAAACATACCTAGAAGCTCAGCAGTGGTAATTGCCAATAATTAGCTGTAATCACTGGTACCTACAGTTGGGATGCTGTGATGAATGGAGCCATGCAAGCCGCATGGTGCAGGCTCCCTGGCTGTTTATTTGCAGTGGGGAAAGATTTAAGAAAGTCTCATTTATCCTGGAGCACTGGAGAACATCAGTGAGAGTTCAGCCTCTGCAGCATTAGCATAAGAAACCCCTCCTCCATCCCTCCTTCCCTTTTCAGGGCTGTCTGGCTAAGCTAATGACTCTCCTCCCTCTGTGTCTTTCTCCCTGGATGGAGCTTAATGTGATGAGATTTCACATTAAAAAACAATGTGGAACAGTATTGGTCAAATTCCCTTTGTAAGGCGGTGTGTGCACCTCTGCATGAGGCCTGGGCAAGGCTGCAGAGCGCTGACCGGGTTCCTCTTTGGGCAAGAAGGGAATTTGGAACCGCTCCAGCCCAGTCGCTTTCTCCTAAGCAATTTGAGCAGAGCTTTTGTTTGGTGCCCATGTAGAACAGCTCAGTACAGAGATGATTGTTAAAAAACCCTGCAAATCTCTCACGTCCTTTCTTGGATGCTGTGCTTGACTGCTGATGGTCAATGACGATAAAAGCAAAACTTCAGTTGAATGTGGGATTTTTTTGGTTTGTTTTATTTTCTGTTTGTGTTTGAATCCGTTGTGTGTGGGTTTTTTTGTTTGTTTGTTTTGGGAGAGGGGGAAGCAGGGGTAGGTAATCCCAGTAATGTCAAGAGGTGCCTTGGCAAACTGGAGCCCCTTTGCCAAGGTGCAGGCTAACAGGAGCTACCTGCAGTAGCAAGGAAGTCTCAGGGAAAAGCTCACTACTAGCACATGGAAATGGGAAGTGTATAGCAAAAAAGCAAGGAATTTTGTGCCTGGCTACTTTCCTGTCTGTACAGCATATCAGTGGAGGAAGGTGAAAGTGTCAGAATAGCCACAAGATGTCCTGAGAGTTGGTGAGGAGGCTCCAGTCCTTGTACCAAACACTGCCCAGTCCTTGTCCTGTGCCCCGAAGCAATCCTAGTAGATGTCCATCTATCTGATCTGAGTAGAATATTTTACTTGTCTCATTAGATAGCAGAAATGTTTGTCAGTGGGATGAAGATCCTGTTTCCTGAACAGGACTGTAAGCACTTCTGTATGTGGCAGTTCTTTATTCCCCTTGACCGGAGGAAAAGAAAGGCCTGATGCATCTTGTCTTTGGACGCTGAGCTCTTTATGGTGTTTGCAGTGTTCCTCTTGCCTTGAGATCAGAACTTGCCTCCTGGCTCTGCAGCCTGCCGAGTTTCTGTCTTTGTTTACCTAACTCCAGCTCATCCTTGGGGATCGCTTTTGTGGGAAGCTCTTGCCTGATCTCCCTTTGCAGAACTGCCCCTTTCATGTCAATGTGATTGCTGCACCCCAGGAATATATCTTGTACTTTTTCCTCAAGGTGTTGATGATTTTGAAGCTAGACTTTGGCAAGCAAAGCAACTAAATTTCGCTTCATTTCATAAGTGATACCTCAGTAGGGCTCAAGTTTGTATGTTTATCCTAATCAGAAATGATCAACATGTGCCCTTGTGTGGGGCTGTTTTGAAGTTGTGCACACCTATGGGCTTGTGCTGCTCAGGTCTCTTCAGGGCCAGACCTGCCTCTAGCTCTGAGTGGCAGCCCCTCTGATCCAGGAGCGTCTTGTGCAGGGAAGCAGAAGACACGATTTGAGCTGTTCCATATTCAGTGATTGACACCACAGACTGTCTGTGTTTTCTGTCTTCTTGGCTACACTTCAAAGTCTCTGCTTTATGGATCTCTTTTGGAATTCTCTTTTTGCAAGGTGGAGGGAACCTGTTATTAAGACTTTACCTATTTAAAATCGTTCAATTAAAGTCTTTCATAAGCAACAGACTAAATGAGGGTCACTGGGGGTGGCCCTGGTCTCCTTTGCCACGCTTCACACTGGTGGAGGTGCCATATCTGACCTAGTTGGAGCACTAATACAGAGCAGCTGGGGACTGCCCTGGAAAGCAACTGTGCTGGTGCTTATGGAAAACAAGTTATACAAACTGGAAGGTCAGAATGGGAAATAGGGCCAGCTGTGTCTGGTTAGTGTTATCTACCACAAGATGTTTTTACCTCTGTAAATACCTTTAGGCTGTAATGCAGTGGTTACTGAGATCCATGTTTTTCTACTGTATTTTTGTCTTCTGGGCTGTCAAATCCCGATCCTCTGGGAAGAGGGGAAGCGTGTCTGTGACCTGCTTGCCGTCTCCAGCCTGCCCATTTGAGTGTCTGCCTTCCCCTAAAACGGAGGAACATTTGTTAGGAATGAGCTGGTCTGGGGAGGACAAGGAGCTTGCATGGGAGGTGATAATGCCCGGGCAGGCTCTGCACCAAAGGAGATCTGACTCTGATTTTTTTTTTTTCTTTTCCCTTTATAACAAGTTGTCTCCCCTCAGATCCTGCTGACTCTCTCCAAGTCAACCATTTGAATGAGGAAATTTAACTTGTAATAAATCTGTATTACAGTACAAGTAAACCTACTTCAGTAGCTATAAAAATTAATTCCTAATCCTAAACATTATTATATAGCTTTTAAAATGAATTGACTGTGGTTTGTACCCTAGTATGTGCCATTATTGGTAATTAGTGTAACAAAATAACATTGCTGTAATATTTCCTGTCTACCCCTCCCCCACCTGGGAGACATTTCCTAGTAGAGAATCAGAATTGCAAATGCAGTACTTGTGAGCAAAGCACTCACTTGGATTGTTCTTTTTTCCTGTGTGTGTTGGAGGATGGTTCGTTCTTTTCCATGTCTTGAGTTGGGGCTTTGCTGGAAATTTTTCTTCTGAAAGTTTTGGGAGTTGGTCTTGGTTCTAGTTTATAGCAGGTGCTGATGGGCTGCCTGGAAGATGAACCTTTCCCTCCAGTTTTAACTTTGTGAGGAGTTGATGCCATCTCCTCGGATCATGTCATCTATCTCAATGGGCTTTAGGGGGTCTGCAATTATGAGCTGAAAGGTTTTCTCTAGTCCAACCCACGGTTCTGGGATATGAGCTGAACACAAGACCAGATAAAGTTTCAATTTGGAGAGAAATGCAGACGGAATAAACTACCTAGGGAAAGGTAGGTATGTTCATTAGGGTCGTGGTTTTCCTTCTCTTCAAAGTTAACAACTTTGGAATAAGAAGATGGGATGAGAAAGGTGGAAAGTCAAGGGGAGACTTTGCTTTCATCCTGTCCCCAGCATGGTGGTATTGTTTCTTGAGTTTTGATGACAAGATGGTTTCAGAAGTGTCTCTCTGCTCACAACTCAGTAACTCCACATGTTACATAGCAGAAACTAATGAAGTTGAGTTGGAGATAATGTTTTACTACACTAGAAAACGTTCAGGGTATAGATTCAGTAATAATAGTAAATTCTGGGGCCAAGATCAGCGTGATAAATCAGAACTGTGAATTGCAGTGTGCAGTGCTAGTTGAAACCTTTGATTTGATCCCAGCTGTTTTTTTAAGCCCTTAGAATCAGATGGTCTCACTTTTAAGAAAAACAACTCTTCTGTGATGCCACATATATTGTTATAACTATTTTCTTTGCCACTCTTCATGTCATTGGCAGTCTATTTTGACACACTCTTTCTACATAGACTTCAATATCCACTTTGAGAAAAGTGTCTGTTTTTCTACATATTCATATATCTGCAGTTCTTCTTTTCTTCCTAACGCTGGACCTCTGCTCCAGCATCACCGCATTGATCACTGAGCGGTTTCCAAGTGTCTCATCCAAGCTATTCCATCTTGATTCTTGGTGATTACTTCTACATTTGAGCCCCATGTATATATATTTTAATGAACCTTTTGATTCTGGATGAGAAAGTAAGGAAACAAAAGGGATAGTATGTCAGTGTAGTAGATGAGTCCCTAGTGAAGCTAGGTCACCCATTTGCATGAGCAACTCTGCAAATTTTTTTTTTTAGAAGAAATAAAATTCTGGAAATGATTTTGGGTCACACTGAATATTTAATTCTGATGAAATCAAAGAATTTCAATCAATTTTATTTTTTGTTAAATATTTAATGAGAAGAACCTAAAATTAAACACACAGTAGTTCCTCTGTGGAAAAAATCCCCAGGGTGTTTTGTGAACAACTGTTTCCATCTCATGAAAGTACTTTTTTTCAAAATGAAACTTTTCTCATGCTGCAAATGCTTTTGTCTAGCATTTTACTAGTGATGACTTAATCACTGTTGCCAGAATATCTTTTGCTCAAGAGAATTTTCAGGGCAGTGTTTGCCTGTATTGCACATAGTCTTGCCCCTGTTTTTGGAGTGGCCACCTCCAAGACAGGGACTGTTGCTGACGAATTGTGTGGAGAATTTGCACCTAGGGCTGGGTCTGAGTGTAACTTGCCACATGTATTACTGCTCTTTAAGAAAGAAACCACCCAGATTTCCCTAATCTTCAGCTGTGCAAATGATTTTCTTTATTGTCTCCTTTTTTTGTGCTTACATAAAAAAAAAAGAGATTAATGAACTCTGAAAAATGAGGCAAGGTTGGTGGGATCATGTCATAATTTCTGTGTGTGCTTTCAAGGCCTCCAACACCTGGCCTGCCTTTATGTGTGCACACATTTGTCTGCTTGAATTCTTAAAGCAAGGAGGTGGGGCCTTATTATTATCCTTATGTAGATTGTGCCCTAAAATCCCGATTCACTTATGGCACAATTCCTGATCTCTTGTCTAGCCTCTTATTGCAGCAATTAAAAGGCATGGCTTTTTTTTTGGAGAGGCAATAATAGGACAATGCAGTGAAATACAGGACAGGTTCAACACAGATCAATTCCCTTTAATGTAGGTCATTTATGCATGTACTTGTCTGGCTGTATTTCTTCTCTGATGTTTGGCTTGTGCTGTTTATCTGTTTTCTTTGATCCTAAATCACTCTTTTTCTGTAGCTGGTTTATACTTCTACTGGGAGATTTGCGATGGGAAGCCAGCTTGGGTTAACCTTTCCTCTTTATGTCAGACTCTGACAATGTCAATAGTTTGCTGGGCAGAGGCCAGGTGGTTGTGCTGGTAAAAATAATCTTGCTGATACAGGCTGAGTCCTGAAGCTTTTTTTTGCTGATCTTTTCCCTTTTGACAGTTGCTAAAATGGGTGCAGATGGCCCTAGCAGAGACAGGAGTCAGTACAACTGCCCACGTTGCAGATCCGAGCCTAATCACCCCAGACACATGTGATCCGGCATGAAAATAATGTGGTTGCAGACTGGTGCCTCGTTAGCACTGTGTGTCCAACCTCTGCCACAGCTGCACGGGCGCTACCTGGGTCTGAAATTCAGAGAGGGGAGAGCAAGGCAGGCGTAGCCTCTCTGACTGCTTGTGCTAACATTGCACCTGGATGCCCATGGCCCGGCCCTGGTCATGAAGACGCGGGTGGATATAGTGGTGGCTGTATTCTCCTTTAGAATTCTTTATTCTTTAGAGCTACAAAGATGATTAAGGGAGTGGAGCATCTATTGTATGAGGAAAGACTAAGCGAGCTGGGCCTGTTTAGCCTGGAGAAGAGAAAGCTGAGAGGGGATTTGATCAACATGTGCAACCTGAGTGAAGAATGTAGGCAGGATGGGGCCAGGCTCTTCTCTGTGGAGGCCAGTGACAGGACAAGGGGTTACGGGTACAAGCTGAACCCCAGGCAGCTCCATCTCCATGTGAGGAAGAACTTCCTGTGAGGGTGCCAGAGCCCTGGCACAGGCTGCCCAGAGAGGCTCTGGAGGCTCCTGCTCTGGAGATCTCCAACCCGCCTGGATGCGACTGGGTGCCTGGTGCTCTGGGTGTCCCTGCTGGAGCAGGGGGTTGGACTGGATGATCTTGAGAGGTTGCTTCCAGCCTCAACCGTTCTGGGATTCTCACTCTTGTGCATTGACTGACTGACAGATTCAAGAAGATGCTCAGAAGTAGCTGAGTTTGAAGGAGTATTTTGGCCTCAGATCATGCAAGAATCCTTGGATCACTTTGCCAAGTGAGCCAAAAGGAAAGATGGGAGAATATTTGCTGAGAGATGGTGGCTCCATGGGAGATGCTGATGGACCTTTTTCCCCATGTCTGTTATTTATTAGCAGAGAAGGCCCTGTTTTAACTATGGGACCAGCACTGGCTTTGTGTCACAGGCTGCTACTTGCATCCAGGCTGACTCTGGTCGTGCTGCTTGATGTGCACAGGGGCCTTAGCTCTGATATTTTGCTTCTCACCTCTCTGTGACCAGCTGTAAGCTAGAAAGGGAGGCAATTTCCCACTATTTCTTGCTGACACAGAGCAACGTGCCGTCACCTCGGGCAGTCACAGAGCAGTCAGAGGCGCTGCCCGAGTGCAGGCAGGAGCAATCCAAACAATTTACTGTCCTCCTGCAAGGCTGCTACAACAAGACCCATAAACGGCCACATAAAGGGGATCTGGGTGGGAGCTGGGAATACACGGACAAACACAATTCTCCCTTAATTTAATAGAACGGTCCATTCAGCAGAGAATATATTGTAAAGCGCTCTCAGGTTGGATGGCCTCCTATTGTGTCTGGCCTTTGAAGTGCTGATTAGCTGGGCTGGGAACATGCTGATAAAAAGTTAATTTCTATTTGCTGTTGCTTTGTAATTGGATGAACACGAAAGCAATTAAATATTAAAACATACAAACAAATAACGAAGTCACTGTAATTAGCCAAAGTTTGATCACTGTCATATTTATTTAGGAGGAGATGATACGTCTCAGCAGGTGACATTTTAAATACCCTTGGCTGCTTTGGTGTTGTCTTCAGAGAATGCTGAATAACGTACGGAGGATTTAATTAAACCCCATTGTAAATCAGCTGTGATGACAGGGAAGTGACAGCCACATGTTGAAAAGAGAATTAGGCCACAGCAAGGGAGATTAATTAACTATTTTCTATGGAGTTCAACCTAGGCATTGGGCACTGGGTCTTGAGTTGGTCTGAGGAGTCACTTTCCAAGTGATCCCCTTGGTTTAAAGCTTGAGGCCAAGAGGGCTGTGGGCAAGCAGAGGTTTCCTGGCCCTTTGCAGGGCACTGGAGACAGCCAGGTAGCTCGCGAAGGGGCTGGGAAATGCCCTCGTAGCAGAGGAGGGTGCCTGTCATTCCAGAGAAGTCCTCCATTTCCCTATGTGTTTCTTCATGCCTTGAATAATAGAAAAGCTGTTGGGAATCTCCAGAATTCACCTTTGCATTTTGCATTAGTGTTTCCTGGTCGTCCTTGTTGGCCTCCCCAGAACTACTTGAAAACGTGGGAGGGTGGAGGTGAGCCCTTGGGCGGAGAGGAGGGGAAGCAGAAATCCGCAGGGAGCCCTCAGCACCTTCCCTGGCGCTGCTGGGAGAGAGGGTCAGCGGGAAACCTCGGAGAGCAGCGCGAGATGGGAACGATGAAGAGCAGAGGAACAAGGATGCGAAAGGAACATCACTGGCTAGAAAAGAAGTGACTATATTTGGTTAATTGGCAGAATTTGCATTTTTAGATTATCAATCCCGTTCTGTATTATGCTTTAAAAACCCTAATTTGGCCATTTTTAAAAGCAATTCTGTGTCCATGAGCTATAGAGGGAAACATTCTTGGCTCACGCTTCAGACAAAAACTGATATATGTCTGGGACTGGAAAAACAGTTGATCGAAGTGTCTTCAGAATAGCGTTTTAGCATTTTAGCACTGATTGCCACCTAGAGAGGATACTGGACCACACCAGGGAGGAGGATGTATTCCCAGCTATGCCCTGGCCCTTCAGTGGTGAATGTATTTCTACAAGGCTGGTACACATTGTGCAACATGGTGCAAGGAAGGAGTGGAGTTTGGCTGTGGTGAACAGTCAAGGGGAGAAAACAAATAGTGGCTCTGAACGTTGTAATGACATAGGGGGACACTGGGGCTTCAGAGCCTCTGTTTGGCAAAATATGGAATGTTAAAACCTGCAGACAGTCCCTGCATTGGCCTTTTCTCCTGCTGTTGTGTTTTGTCTCAGTGATGTGACCAAGCACCTTCCAGAATCAAGACTTGAGAGGAAAGTTAAATAAAAAGTTGGAGCTGAGGGAGAAATAAGCTGGGGAATGTTTTAGAGAGAGACTTGTGGGGAAAGCAAGTGATGTGACTCATTTATGGGATGTGGTTGCTGCCTCCTCATGCTTTAGTGTCCCACTGAACCTTCCCTATGTCCTTCTGCTCCGACAGGGCCGTTACTGACCTGCAGGGACCTGGGGAGAGGATGAGTCTGAATGGCTCAGTGTGGGCACGGCAGTGTGGAAGAGGCTCTGGTCCTTCCCGGGCAGGTAAGACACTGCATAACCCAGGACTGCAGCACCCTGATGTGGCTCTCACCGCTGGGTATTATGATTTGCACACATGACTTTGCATTTCAAAGCCTGACGTTCCCCCTCGCCCCCTTTCAGATGAAAACTAGGAGTAATTGTACACATTGCAGGAAGAAATTCGCTTTATTCCCAGAGGTGTAAATTAATTGATTCAGCCCAGGAAAAAGACCTGGACACTGTTACAGCCAGCTCCCTGGAGGCATCTCCTCAGTATACGGGTCTGATCAAAAGTGCAAATAAGATCTCAGAAGTGGGAGAGGATGGAAAGTAATAAGAAAATGTAATATTATCATGATACAAATGGGTAGTGCTGCTTTTCTGAGTACAACATGAAAAAAAAATTGCTGCTTCCTCAAAAGGGTTTTGCATTTCTTTTGGGCGTGCAGAGCAGAGTGAAAATAGTGATGGGGGCTGTGGGAAATCCTGTTAAAAGGGCAGAATTAGAGGTGGCTTTTACAAAGCTCCAAGCTGGAGTGATAGAGCAGCCCCAGAGGAGGGGCTCTAAAGTGCAGCTCTATCAAAAAGTCTATAGGTCAGAGCAACCCAACATCCTTATGTGTCCATGGGCTGTGTTCCTCTTCTCCTGGGCTCCCTGGGCAGGGCTTTCAGGATCAAGAAGGTATTTGTCCTTTTTCCTGTGCTGGTTAATGACACCCAGGCGATGGGCCCATGGGATGGGTGGCATGGCCTCTCTGCATGCCCCTATTTTTGCAGAGGGCAGTAGGGCAGCGTGGAGGCCTGCAGCAGCAGCATCAGACTAGATGCCAAATGCAGAGAAAGCTTAGATGAAATGAAGGCCACCGTTCATCTGCTGCTGGGGTGGCAGATGGAGCTTGGTTTTCCATCAAACTGGTGTTCTGGATGTACAGGGAGCCTTGAAGTGCTATGGGCTCTGAGAAACAGGCCCTTGTGCTTCTCGAACTAAGTACCCCACTGTAGTCCCCTTCTGATTTTTAATGTTCGTGCCTCAGTTTCCCATGAATATGAGAAGAGTCATTCCATCTTTCCTCGCAGGGCTGTTGTAAGGCAAATTAATGTTTGCAAACCACTTGAATGCTATGATAATAAATGCTATGAAAGCCCAGGAGAAAATTAATAGCTCATTATTTAGAGCAGGACTTGAATAGTGTGCCATGCACAGGACATGGAGCTACATATTGAATGATGAGGATAAAGAAAAATATTGAATAGCTGCTCATTAAGAGAGCACTATCCATCTGGTGCACAAAAGGAGGCTTTTTTTCTGCACGATAATATTGTTATAGAGTGTATTGCGATGCATCTATGCAGGGGGACTGGATTTGGGTTATACATGCAGTTTGCATTCTGGCATTTCTCTACTTCCAAGTGCTTGACTCTGCAACCTGACTGCTCTTTTAACACTGGGTTTCGATTTTATATATAGCAAAGAGATAAAAATGCCAGTAGATGGCACTCAAGAATATGGAGCACCATTCCCCAGTGTGTGAGGCCAATAAAATGTGTTGTTATGTACCACAAATGGCTTCCTCGGTGCAGCTCTTCGTTATCGGTGTTTTTTCTTTCTTACTGGCCTGCAAGTTCAGTGCACAGAGCAGAGCAAAAACAAGCATCTGCAGCAGCAGTTTTCAGGTGGTCTGTTCTCTCATCTCAATTTGGTTTTACTCTATGGGTTTAAATTACTTAACAGTTTAAAAATACTGGTCTGTGTTCTCCTCAGCTGACCTTTTTTTTATGCTTTGCTTACAGCTTGTCTGTAAAATGAGATGAGAACTTAATTTGAAAGCTGAAGTTAATTGACCTAAATAAACTAAGAGCCTTCTGTTGGCTTTATGGAAAAGGCAGCATAACCCTAGCTCTCCTCCTTAAGCAGGCTACGAAGCAAAATGGTTTTCCTGCAGTTTTGAGCTGCTATAGTTACTTATGGTGTAGTTCTGTCTAGAGAGCCCTGTGATGAGGATGCTGCTCGGCATTTGGTGCAGAGACAAGGGTACAGCCTGAACAAGCTTGGTTTGAGCAGGAAAAGTGGATAAGAATAGGGAGGAAAAAAAAATCAGAAACTGCCCTGGCTTCAGCCCCCTGTAGCTATATGGAAAATGAGCCCCAGAGCTGCAGAAAGGTCTACTTGCTTTGGCTTTAATGCTCTAGGCAGACCCATGGCTGAGCCTTTTGCTGCCAGGTTTCCTTTCTTAATGTGCCTTGTTTGAGGCTTGACAAAGTCAGGTTTAAAGCAAGACTGCCACAAAAGCAAGGGACACCCAGTCTGGAGAAGATCTGCACTCCAGCTGGTGCTGAGCTTGCAAAAGCTGCTAGTTTTTTTTCTAATGCCTCCCAAGCCTGACCTTGAAGATCAGAAACAGTATCAGTAAGCATAAAGGTTATCTCCCTGCTTCCATTTTAACATGTAAGCGTGCACCTTGGACTGTCCCCTCGTGTGCCCTTTAGACCCTAAGGAGACTGAGCTCTGCCTTGAGAAGAGCATCCTGGTGCGGCCACCTAACCAACTACCCAGGCAGCCATCAAGCACATGCTCTTGTACCACGTTAGCTTGAGTAATTGCTAGCCAAAATGACTGCAAGCAGAATGACTAGGATTGTGGCTATTCCCATGTCTGTATAGTGAATTTTTAAGTGCAGTCTTGCTGTTTTTTGAATCTAGATGCATCCCTGGGCTAAGCTGAAGGATTCTGCTCTGGCCACTGCAGAGACGAGGATGAAAAGATAAAGGGTCTGACATTAGCCCTTCAGTTTAGCCCCTTGGAAAGTTGGCTGTGGAGCTGCAGCAGGAACAGAGGCACCATGATCCAAGGAGCTACATGTGCACAGGAGTCTGGAGACCTTAGTTTTCCTTTCTAGTCTGTTGGTAACCCATCATATGAACTAGGTCAGACAAGGTTTAGTCACTTCCCCTCCCTGTGCTGCAGTTTTCCTCTGGTAAAATGGTTCTAGTAATAGACTCTTGGAGCCTTGTAAATGCATTTTCCCTATTTTATACTTTTTTAGATTATGTAATGGAAAAGTGGAATTCAAAATAAGAAGATGGCCAGATCACAAATGGAAATACAAAATACTGCGGTGCCTGATCTTGGATCCTTTTACTAACTCTTCCCCCATCAGTGCAACCTCTCGTCTTTAGACAATTTGCAAGAACGAGATGTGCAAGGGCAGGGTAGGAGGCTGTGTGTTCCCTGGGCTGGTGGGAAGAACAGAGCAGCTTCCTGCCTCCTGCAGTCTTGCAGTGGGAGCCCTCTTGTGGCAAATATTAAATGTGCCTGAGATGTTCATAAAAATATTTGCTTGGATGTATGGTCAGAAAACAACATTGATTTAAAAAATGTGTACCTGCATCTTTGGGAATAACTCCTTCAATTGCTGTTTGCAGTCTTCTAGTGCAACAGCAGCAAATGATGCTGCTTTATTTTGGAGAAGTTTAATCCTATAAAGAATTAACAGTCCACCTCTTCTGAACCTGCTGGGAGAAGATTTGAGATGATCTGACTGGCAGTGTAATGCACTCTGTGGCCAAACCTACATGGACAGAAGTGGGAAGGGGCTGACCCTATAATGCAGCATCTGTTTCTTCTAACACCACTGATTACTGATTTGTGATCCCACTTGGTGCGGGTGGGCTGACATACTTCACCTCTGGTAAATCATGAATACTAGGGGCACCTTTGGGAGGAGGGAGGGAAGAGGTCCATGTGCTCTGGCTGTCAGGGTGTGTAGGTGCCTTGCAGGGAGTTGGGTGTTGGTGTTAGAGCAAAGGGGGTTGTTGGGAACTTTCAGAGTTGCTTCTGCCTCAGCTTTGGCTTGTACAGTAAACACACCTGAAGTGTCTGTTTGCATAAGTAGTCGGAGTAGGATGGGAGCAAAGGGCTGCAAGGAGCTCCAGTCAAGTGAGTGAAAACCATTTTAGTCAGTGTTACTCCATTAACATGGGGAGAAAGAGAAGGATGTTGGCAGAGGTGGTCTGGGACCTACAGGTCAACCCCAGGTCTTGTTCAGATGTAGTTCTGGACTATTTTTCAGGTGGGGACTGATGTCTAGAAAATGGGGGGCTTGGCTTGGTGAGACTTGCTTAATACCCTGTGACCTCAGTACAGAGTCAGAGTAATTGGGGTAAAGAAGGACAAATGAAGCCCTCATATGATAAGGGGTTTATCATAGTCCTTTGCAGTGTGACTTGGTAACCTCATGGCAACCTCCTCCCAGGGAACATCTCAGGTCCCCCAAGGGCTTTCCAGGAGAGTGGGAGATGAGCTGGACAATGTGTTGGTTGAACCTGTGTCCTGGATCTGACCTGTCAGTGCATGAACCCCCCTCAAGTGGGAGTAACTTCTACGCAGAGCTGGGAAAGCGAGAGAGGACAATTCTGTTTCCACCTGTTTTGACCAAAAGTCTGTGACAGGTTTCTCTACAGATCTGATTTGTTAGCAAAGCTGACAGACCTCTTGGGGCTGCTGCCCTTTCGCAAGGAGCTGTCATCTCCCCTCGTGCTTTCTGTTCCGAGTTGGAATGAGACCCGGGTTGTGGCCCCCCTCGCCCAGTCTGGTGTCTCTTCCTTGGCCGCTCGTCTCTGCAAAGTGCAGATGACATCTGCATTGGGAGCTCTTTATTTCTTCCACATGTTACTGTAATGAGTGAAATAAAAACGAACAGCATTAGGTAATGTCGTCTGCTCAGAGCTGGGCCACAGCTTGGACCTGTTGCTGCGGAGAGATGGCCCTGCTATGGTAATTGAAATAATTAAAGCCTACTGTAACGGAGGGGAAATCACTGGCCGGGGAATGTCGTATTAGATAGTGGTAGAAAACAGATGTTTCCCACTACATTTATTCTCTAAGTGGAAGTATAACAGATGCAAAACAGCATTAAAATGGTATCAAGGCTGTAAATACAGCTTCTAATTACCTCAACAGGTAATGTGAACCGCACCAATCCAGACTGCTCTGAAGGATGCTCTGCAGGCCGGCTGGCGCTGGGAAGTCTCCTAAAGACGTCAGTGTTGAGCAGCTGGGCTCGTGCCACGTGGGCTGTTGAAGTGGGGACACAGGGTCACTGCTGGCAAGGCCTGGGTGCTGCTGCAGTGGAACACAGCAGTGGAGATGCCTGTAGCCGCTATCCTGGTTGGCACGATGAGCCAGGACACGGGGGCTTGGGTTTGCTGCTGACATCTGTTATAGAGGTAGTTCATGCACAGCTCGAGGTGAAGAAAACAAACAAGGAGATAAGGGAGTATTAAATGTAGAGATCTGAGATTGGGGAGAGGCAGGCAGAGGAAGCTGATGGGTATGGGAATAGTGTGAGCAGAAAGAGAAAGGAGGGAGAAAGAATGGAGAGCCACAAGGAACTTGTTCCTTGTGAATGACAAGGAACAGAAAATAGCACCAAGGAGGGTGTCCCTGAGTGACCCTCAGAAGTCACAGGATTTGCTGCTGGGAGAAGGATTCAGGATCCTCTTGGCTGTGGCCATGCCCACAAAGGCAGCAAAGGGCATCAGATGGAAATATCCCGCCCTGGCTCTCTGCCAGCCTCTCTGTTTGTCAGTCTGATTTGGGGTTTATGTCCTCTCCTACCACAGAAGTAGCTCAGCACCTCTTCTACAAAACTAATAGTGCCAGCACAGTCCCTAATGAATGTTCTGAAATCCCCTCTGTCCAATTTGGGACATACAAGTCTACAGGAGATGAGTTTGACTTCTAAAATAGAAAGTGCAAAGGATTATTTTTAAGTGATGATTTACTTTGGCAAAAGGAGTAGGAGAAGATAAGTTGTGTCAAGATTGCATCATATCTGAGGCAAAAGGGCTTTTTCAAAGGGAAAATGTGGTCCCTGAAGATAGGGAGCCTGTGCATCCGCCCAGGTCACGGTGATTGTTAGCTCTTCTGGATGTTCTTGTGGTTGTGGCATCTGCTGTGTCTCTGGGAGTCCTGAGTGCTTTGCGGATCTGCTGTGTCTGCAGTGGAGGCTGTCAGATACAGTGTTAGTGTCCTGCAGCAGGGACTTGAGGCTAGAAGGACCCTGTGGAGGGACCCACCTCATGGAACCCAAACATGGCACAACTTGGTGTGCAGTTTCAGCAAGGCCATGTTATACGCTGCAAAGGAAATGCTCATAATTTAGCATGGGCACGTGAAAATCCATACGAACACCCTGCCAGGGCTGACTAGCTACTTGGTGCTTTCTGCACTGCTTTAGTGGGTTTGGGATGTGTCATGAAAAAATCTGGATTATAGAGCTATCTGAGTCTAAGTTTATCTTGACAGAAAAATATGCCGTTTCCTTTCTTTTCTTTCTTCTTCCTCCCCCTTTATATGCTCTGCTGCAGTATCTGCTGCTGATGGTTGCTGGGAATAATGCGTATGCACTGGAGTGAGAACCTTCGGGAAAGTAAAATATTACCTGCAAGTGTGGAGACCAGTGGAGGGTTTTTCCCTGCTCGTAGTTTATTTCAGGTGTTATTGTGTATTACAGGTATTTCGGAGGCTGCCGTTCTGCTTTTCCTCATGCTCCAGAGCTCCCCTGACCACCCGTGACCGCAGCCCTTCACGCGGGCTGCTCCCTCACCCTGGGGTGCTGGGGATGGGGTGGCTGCGTTTGCTAACCCCATGGGAGCTCGGGGTGCTCAGCAGGGAATCTGTGCAGGACTATCCTGTCCCAAGGGCCCCAGTGTGCCACAACAGGCTGGTGTCACAGCCCGGGAACCAGGGAGGAGCAGGAACGTGGCGCCCACGTGCGTGGGCTGCACAGAGCTACAGAGCAGAGCAGCTCCCTCCGCCTTCCCAATCAAATTATGAGGGGAGATGAGCAGCCAGTGCATTAACTAATCAAACTGTGATTTCAAATTGATTATTGCAAAATGCCAACCATAACAGAATTCTTCTAATGGCGGTGATTAAAAAAGGAAAATAAAAGCTTTTATGAGGCGCACTGCTAACCTGCCCTTAGCTGCAGGCAGGGCTGAACGTGCTCGGCCTCACCTGCAGCGCCCCTGGGCTGGGTGACCTTGGGTTAGGCCCTGCCCTGGGTGCCAGTGTGTGTGGGTTCCGCTCCCTGGTGACCCGACCCAGTCCTGCTGGTGGCCTGGCCAGGCCGCCGGGACCCGCATCCTCCCCACGGCAGCGCCTGCCGTCGCTCGGCTCTTGTCGCGCTGGTGCTCGGCCCTCGTGGTCGCTGGCGCTCGGCCCTGCGGGCAGCAGCCCCGGGCACCTCCGCAGACGTTTCTGTGGCAACGCCGTCATTCTGCCAACAGTCTGCAGGGTCGGAAAGTGAAACCGGGTGACACCGCAGCTCCTCCCGGGAACATTCTGCTTTACCCCAACCCAGATTCTTGGCCCCCTTTTCCCCAGCTTGAGCCCTCTGCTTTTGAAGCTACCTGGGCCGCCGCCTGGACAGAGAAGAGTGGAAACCATCCTGCTTTGGAGGCTGCCTGCTGCCGCATGCGGTTCAGCTGGAGGTCTGAGGTCTGCTAGACCAGCAAAGGGCTTCTGTGCGAGCTGGGAGCACATCTGCTGCTCAGAGCAGGGGCTCTGGAGCGCTTGGGCTGCCTGTCCTGGTGCCCCTCCATGAGCAGTGTGGAGGGGAGTGCTCCAACACTGTCCCCTTGGCAGGACTCTCATCCTCAGATGAGTTTCCCTGCAACTTCCCTTTCCTGGCAGCTGTCCAGGGTGTCTCTGTGCACTGGAAGTGCCACAGGGCAGAAACTGGCAGTGTCTGGCTACCCCAGGCCCTAATTTTTGGCTCTGAATAACAGTGGTGTCCCTGACTGTGCTCCCACTCTTCCCCAAATGTGGCCAAGGGATCCATCCCTGGACTTTTTCCTTCCCTCTCCCTGTGATCATAGTCATCGCTGTGGGGCTTTTGCACTGCCTTCTGTAGCACCTATGGACCTGAGAGCTTCTCAGCTGAAGGCTCTCCATGCACATGAGCTACCAGGGGTTGGGGAAGGTCCCTCCAGAGTACAAGTATGTCTGATGATAAAGAATGAAATCATATTGAAGCTGTTTATCTGCTGAGAACAATATAGATCTAATTTCTTTACAGAAGGTTTAGGGTGGCCTTCTTGCTTTGAACAATGACATGTCAAGGCAGGAGTAGTTTTGTATCTATGTGATTGCTCACCAGCTTCTCACTGACGAAACTAGACTAGAAAGCTCAGTAAGTTGGCTAAAGAGCTCTGGAGTGGAATCTGCTGCCTTCAGGACAAAACAGTTGTATGTGGACACCTGCAGAGATGCTCTTTAAAGGTTAAACAGCAATCTTGAGGAGAATTTTTGTAGATCATACTGTCACTTTCGTATATTAAACAGACTGACGTTGTGGGTTTTTCCCTCATGACTTTTTTTGACCTTCATGGATTATTCCTTCAGGTTTTACAAGGTATCTTACTCAGGTACCTTGTTACCTAGTGAAACAAGACACTGTATTAGGTTAGGCCCTTCTGTGTTTTAAAGAGTCTGTCCCACTACTTATGCCATATGAACCTAACTCCCAATCACCATGGAAAGATTCTTCAGTGTTTGCCTCCCAACCTTGGCATTACGGTTAAAAATAAATAAACAGTTTTTCTCTTCCCTAGGATGCATGGAATAAAACTAAAGGTCTTCTCAGATGCCTGTGTTAATACATTTGACAAGCACACAGTGTACTTCTGCAAACATGTTTGCTTAAAGCAGTTTTGCTGTACACTGCTACCTGCTTTTAGATCTAATTCAGTCACTAGTAGAGCTGTGTTTGAGAACAGAGGTCCTAGTTTCATTTGCCACTGATGCCTCTGTTTATATCTAATCTGCTTTATTAAGCCAGGAGCTCATAATCATGAGTACTTGTGCCTATGTTGCCTGATATTCAAGCTAACCCGTTGGGGTTGAATATAATCACCTCCTCTTTTGATTACCATAAACACTCGATAACCCAGCCATTCCTGGCTGTTGGAGAGGTCTTATCACTGTTCTCAGGGGAACTTGTTCCTCTGGCTCCGGAATACCCATCTACTGTGTAGAAGATAATTTCTATGGTGAGGCTTATCCTGTTTGTGCAGGACAAGTCTTGGGACTATAGAATTACCAGATAGGTACTGTTGTTTGTTCAAGTAAAATTTCTTGGATGGCAAAAGCATTACTGCTGTCTTCGTGTGCTGTGATGAGTAGCACTGGGTGGTCCTGTTTTCCCCTTTTCTGGGGTCCATTTGCAGTCATAGAGGCTGAAAGATCCCTCTCTCCCATAGTCCCCTTATCCGGGGAGGCAGAACAGCATCTCTCAAGGGAAGGCAAATGACCCAGCCTTGCTGATCTGCCTCTAGTAATACATGTCCTGCTTCTAATCCTTAGTTTAGAAAGACCACAAGGGTCTTCCCTTCATACCCATCACATGAATTCCTTTATCTGTCACACAGCTTGTGAACTGCACCCTGTGCTTTGCCTGGGGCTTGTGCTGCCTCCTACAGCTCTTTGCCCTCTTCAGTTAGCGAACAAGAGGACAGACTTGTGAGGATTGTAACTGCTGGGAGAATGGCTAATAGGGTCATCTTCCCTTATTTTTCCCCTTATTTTTATCCTCTTTTATGAAAAGAAAAAGAAAGAAAAATAGAGGAGGGAAAAATGATGGAAAATCTGAAACACTAAACAAACTTTTGTGAAGAAGGGAAGCATAGGAAATAATAAGGGAAAAATTCAAAAATAGTTTATTTTGACTACAGACAGTCAGAACCATCTTCCTGCCTATTAAATGTTACTTTTGTTGTTGTAAATGTTACTTTTGTTGTTGTTGTTGTTTTTGTTTTGTTTTGTTTTTTCTAAACTAGTTCCATTAAAACCTCAATAATATACAGAAGTCTATTAAAGGTATTTTTAAGATGAAGCCAAGTTTGGCTTCATCTTGGTCGTTATCGCTGATACCTCTTTAGAGGGTTGTATAGAAAGAGTGAATGTGGGTCTCAGTGGAAGTGCAACCAAATTGCAAACCTGCGATTTCTGCTGGACAAACATTAGGGTTAACTGGTGCAGCAGAGACTGAGGGTGAATTTTTGACTCTTCCCACAGCTGAGCTTACACCCCATTTTCATGACTAGTTTTGTCCCAAGCAGCGAGGAGAAGCAGCAGCCCTGGAGTCCTTTCCTGGGGCCATTTTTCCAATTTAAAGTTCAGAGGCCCTTAGAGGAGCTTGCATTGCTTCTGTTCTTCCTGTTCCTGCAGAGCACTCTCAAGAACAGGAGTCCTGAGGCTTTCATCTGTGCTTAAGTCAGACTATTGCTATATTTTTTTAAGCCTGCACATCTCTTCCATGAATACAGAAGGGATGCTGAACGCAGTATTTCTGGCAGTCTTTTGTCTCATGCCTCTCCGGTCTCTCACCTGTAAAGTACCTAAAGTCTTCCCTTCACGCTGGGCTCAGTCAGCAGGACTCCCTTGTAGTCAAGGGAGGGCCTATGGCCAAACCTCAGGAATCCTTGGCTGTGCCCTAGGGGACTAGGAGGCAGAGCCTGTAGGGATTGCGAGGACTCAGTGCTGCTGCACAGGATTGAGCGGCTCTCAGGAATGTTTTTACAATATTGGAGCAGACCAACTCCTCCCCTTCTTTGCCTATTAAAAAAACAAGGGAGCCAATTTCAGACATGAGAATGATGCCCACTCTATGGATAACAGCAAAGCCAACTCTCTCTTGGAAGTTGACAACACTGGCAGTAAAAGAAGAGATTTGCTGGACTCTGGCATGTTGTTAGTGTCATTTTTCCTTAATCTGTTTCTAAACAGATAAAGCCTGTGCTGGGGAAAAACAGAGATGAGTAGTCTCCTCAGCTCAGGCTATTACAGGTGCCTCTTGCAAGCTCTTATTTGTCTAATGGATTTTGGCTGAAGTTATCCTACTGTTCTAGGAAAGATAAGTCCTCCTTTATTTAATCTGGCCATCTTAACGCAGCCTGGGCAGCTCCAGTCCATTAGAGATTTAGTGGAGAAGGGAAATTAAAATTTTCCTTAGTTTACATCTAGGAGAACTGTCTATCCTTGAATTAAAGGCAGCCAATTCCTGGTACTAGAAGCCTGTCTTCTCAGAAGGAATTTGGCACTGGATCAGTAACTGAGGGACATCACGTAGCCAAGCATTTCTAAGTCCAAATCCTGGCTCCTTGGGTGAGAAGCCCTCGGGAGACAAGGGTATGTGTGGCTGGAGCTCCGCAGGTCGCTTTGCTGTCCCAGCTGCTGCAGGGGCCCTCCAAGTCAGAC
>JAUBNY010000170.1:866697-879528 GCA_032275445.1 Crypturellus soui | reverse complement strand
CCCAAATCCAGTAGAGCTATGAGCAATAATTTTATGAGCATTTTTTTTTTGTGCCAAAAAGTGAGTCTGAATATTAGTTGCTGTTTTAATTAGCTAGTTTTGTTTGTAATCAGTTCTACCCTAGTAGGGATAAAAGTGGCTAGATCTGTCACAACCCTGAGAATACTGGGGAGAAAATATCTCTATAACCAGACAAAACATTCTTCAAAAAACACTCATGTCCAAAGCCATTTTAAACATTAGACCTGAAAGATCTTAGAGCTTTTTAGCTGTTATACTCTTGTTTGGACACCTGGGCTGCTTAACTACCTGTTTGTTATTTGGCTGAATTAAACCCTGCAGCATACGGCAGCATATACAAGAGCTTAGTAATACAATCAGGCACTAATGCATTCATTTTCTACTTGACTGCTCATTCATTGAGATGTTAGTACATAGCAAGAATATGATCAGGGTGGCTGTGAGAGGTACTAATCAATTCATAATGAATAATCTGAAAATACAGATGTCAGTGTGAGATGGCCCCAGCACAGAATGAAAACACCAGAAAAAGAGGGAGAAAAGCTGGACGAGGCCTTAGCAAGGTGGAGTTTTCAACTTTGTGCTGAGATACCACCATCTCATTTTCAGAGGTGCATGAAAATGCTCGTACAGGATGTGTGAGGGTGCAGGTGGGCATACGTCTCTGATTCTGCAATGACAGCAGTAGGTTTTTGGTCTAGCTGATCTCTAGAGGTCCTTTCCAACCATCCTGATTTGAAGGCCACTTGTTCTACTGCAGCAACTTTTATCTAACTGCCTGAATATGTTCCAGTGGTAGGAGCTGACTATTTACTTTCTTTCCTTCCACTTTTCCGCAGAAGACACAGTGACCCATGAGAGGTCAGTAGTTTCCTGCAAGCTGCTTGCTTGTGCTGCCTCTCCTAAGGGAGTCCGGAGTTTCATCCCTGCACTGAACACTTGAATACGGTGCCACTGGGTGCTGACCAGTCCTTGTAGGAGCCTCCTGCACTCCTAAATGGGAATGCAAGATCTACTATAAGGCTGAACAGATTATTTAACATGCAAATTTTCATCCCTTTGCTTTGTAAACCTTAGACGTTCCACCCAGCCTTATCAATACTTCTTACACTTGAGCTAGGAAGTATTCCTTTTCTTTTCCTTTTGGCATAGCATGCTGTTACGTTTCTGGTTCATATGGACCAGATATAAGTATAACAGAAATAGCAGTGATACCTCCCAATCTATTGCTTCAATCTCAAAAAAAGAATCATGGAATGGTTGAGGTTGGAAGGGACCTCTAGAAATCTAGTACAACCCCCCTGCTTTGCATGACCTTTATTTCAAAATACAATAAAAATCAGTCTGGGAATGTTTTTTCTGGGTGTCTGAGAGCACTTCAGTGATCCTATCACGTGGAATGATTCCCACTGGAGTTAATTGCAAAGACTCATTAATCAGCTCGCCATCACACACCAATTTCTGCTGAAGTGGGATGCGTGTGATGGGCACTGAGGGCCACCTTGCCCACCTCTAGTGCACTCTGCATGTTGCAGTGTACACGGTGCAGTCCTGGTCTGCTTTTCCAGAGGACTTAGTGTTGTGTGATAGGATAATTCACTTGGGAGTGAAAGGGGCAATTGCAAGCATCACCAGGAGACAGACAAGCGTCCACCTTCCTATGTTATGCTTCATATTAAAGCTGAATATTTCGAAGTAAACTGGTAGCAGAGTGAAACTGGAGCAGATGCTTGACAGGAGTAATTTTTTTCTCCTACAGAGATGCAGACTGCATGGATAGGGAGAGACCAGGGCTCCAGGTGGGGGAAATTCAGAGAGATTTAGTAAAGATATGGAAAGGTTTTCTTGCACTGTGTGTGCACATGTGCCTGTACACACGCGCATCTCCATGTGTGGGATTTTTCTTTCCCTTTCTTTTCACCGCCCAGCGTTCTTTATTGTCTCTCGCAGGTAGATCGCTCGTTGCTATAAATTTTCTTATCTCCAGTGCTTTTCCAATTATGGATAACAACAGGAAAGCAGTCATTGGTTTCTAAAAGGTCATCAAGATATAGGGCCCGATTGGGAAGGGGATGACTTATGGAGTTAGCTTGTATAAATCTAGGGAAGTTTTATGCACAAGTCAGGCACGAAATGTAAGTGAGATTCATAAAAAACAGGGAGATTTACATCAGCTTCAGTTAGTAGAAATCAAAGCGGTTATGAAAATTTCCCCTTTTCTCTATGACTGTATATGCAAAGAATAAGCTATTAATTGTATTTTTCAAGTGCCTACGGTGCTGTTGAGGGGACTGACCTGACACTGATAGACCTTTGCTTGTCCAGAGGACACCATGGTGTGAAGTGGTGGTAAATACAAGCTTGGGTCACGTCTTGCTCTGCCAGTGACCTAGAGCGGACCTCCAAGTCACTAAGTGCTGCTGATATCTGGTGGGGGTGAGGGCTGGGTTAGTGCCTCAGTTCTCTGTACCCTGAGGTCACTACTGCCTGGTGGTGCCGCAAGCACTGGGTTTCTGGCAGGTTAGCACTGGGACATGAGGCTGCCCAGGCTGGAGCTGCTTGGTGCTGTGGTCCTTGGCTCCTGGTGCTGGAAAGCAGCAAAGGCTGCAGGCGCGGAGGCTGGTGAGCAGCCTGTGGGGTGCTTGTGAGCTGGACACTGCTGGCAATTTCAATCCCTGACAGTTTCAGTCCCCTCTGCTTCCCTGCGCTGCCCATATGTCTTGTTGGGCTTCCCCTCAAGTTGCATGAATCCAAAGGAGGGCAAAGCACTGACACTACTGGAAGATCTCATTCATGAAGTGTGTTTCCAACCCATAAGCTTGTCTTGTGTTAAGTAACTGGCAAGGCTGGTGTCCTGGAAGCAGCAGGCACGGGTGCACGGGACCTCTGGGCAGACTTGGTGAGTGTTGCCAGCCCCAGATTCAGCTGTGACATGTGGGATAAAGACAAGGAAGAAACACTGGCTTTCAAGACTGTTTTCTCTTTCCAGACCCACTCTTTTAAAATAAAAACTCCATGCAGTTACCCTTTTAAATACACTTTATATGACCAATATAAACAATATAAATACACTTTATATGGCCAATAGCTGAGAGCTTGCCTGGCTTAACTGCCAGATATGTGCATTTCTGACCGTGCTGCCTCTGCACACCCAGACATGATGCACACCACGGTAGATCTGCCCTCTACATCTGCTGCAAAACACGATTCAGAATCAGCACCAAGGTATCCAGCAGCAAAAAGGGTTCTGGGGGCTGCCACGAGCTACTTAACCTTCTAACTAATGTGCAAAGTCATCTCTGTCACAGCTGTCTGAACAATACATTTGCCAATTAAGTTAATTCAATCAAATCCCTTGTATCCAGCAGAAAGGGCAGAGTAAATCCAGGTGAGGGAGAGAGAACAGAGCCTAAATTCTCCTGTATGTCACTGAAGAGGAGAACAAAGAATATGTATGTGTGTGTGTGCACGTGTGTATAAATATTTATGAATAATTGCATGGTGCAGCCACAGAATAATTGACAACTAGAAATCCTGTTCTTGGGATATGTCTTCTGTACCTGTGCAGTGACTTGAGGAGTTGGCAGCTGCTGTGTTAAGGGCTTTGCTCCCAGTTCATGAGTTCAAATATAAAAAGATAGTGGCCACAAGAAGCCTGTTTTGCCTGTGAGAGGTTCAGTGAAAGCTTCATCCCCCTGGAGGTGCCACCCTCACTGTCCCTCTCCCCCAACTCAGCAATATGAAGTCACTTTTTACTTGCTGACCTCTCTAAACAAGAATATGTGGCATTCCTAGAGCCCACCTCCAGCGAACCAGCTTGTGGTGGATCTCTACAGCACCTTTCCTCATATCTCTTGTATTGGCAGGGCTTATGTTCCTTCCCATTCCTGCCAAGAACAAGTCTAAAATGCTAAATTCCTAGTCTGCTGAAGTACTTTTCCTTCTCCTGTCCCCTGCTTGCAGTGCTGAGTGTACGTAAACCAGGACTTGTTGGAAGCCTCCACGGAGTGTGCTCAGCTTTGCTTCTCGATATGAAGATGCAGTTACGTTTCTTGACATAAGAACAGCTTTGTAAAGGTTTTTTCCAGCTACTTAAAATTGTTGTGCAAGCAGGTTGTTGGAGCAAAATGTGTGTTGCAGTAAGATAACAAATATAGCTTGCCCGATGAGCAGTAGTAATATCTCCTTCAACCAGACAACAGTCTGGGAAGCCATGTGCTTTGGACAAGGCCTGTGGCCCGCTCACACCTTTATTATCATCTTTGCAATGATGCAGTGTAACCAAACTCTTGGAAAATTGCTGTATTAGCCATCAGTTAGCCTGAAAGTGGATGTTGCTCAGCCCTTTGCAGCAATAGGTCCCGTTGCCCCGGGATCCATTGCAGGGAAAAGACAAAACAGATATTTCTTTCCTGACCTGTTCAAGCCAGCTGGGGTGGCCCAAGATCTACCTGAATGAGATGATACAGCCCTGGAGCAGCAAGGGTCAGTCGCTGGTGTACCAGTGATTAAATTGTGCTTTGCCACGCTATGCTGCAATTTGGCTTTCTACTGATCCATCTTGCCACTTCATATATTTCAGTAGCCTCGTGGAGGTCACGGCCAACTCCAGGAGATCCCAGCCATGTAAATTGTCCTCCTTACTCTCCACTTTTACAGAGTGCCCCCAGCTGCTGCGTCCCCTCCTTGACATGGGGGCTCGCTTGACATCTAGGCTGACACCAGCTCTTTGTAGTGACAGGAGAAAGAGAGAAATTCCTCTTGCCAGGTCTTTTTGCTTTGCTTCTTTTTTTCCCTTTCTTTTTGCCCTGGACATAGAATGGCAACTGGGTGAATGTGCTGGTTTCCAGATTGACACAGAGCGAGTGCGGCCACTCGCAGTCAGTGCCGACAAGCATTTATCACTTCCGTGGATTATGAAGTGGGGAGCAGGTGTCTGACCTGCAATGACAAAAACATGGAGTGCTGCTAGGTAGGAAGGAAATAGATAAGATGTCATTTTTCAGCACATTTTTTTTCTCTTTAATGTTCCCCTAGATTATGGGAAACAATCATGGGATGTGGAACACTGGTGTTTTATGGTGTCAGTAGGGTTTAAGGTTTTAGGTGCAAAAAAAAGTGATGTTGGATTCTGTATATTATGGGGCATTTAGAGGATACGTTAAGGTTTTTTTTATTATTTATTTACTTGAGACAAGAAAGATGGATGTGATTCTTTATCCAAGTGCTTGCATCCAGAGGAAATTAAAAGCAACACAGTCCTCTTGAACTTGGCCTCCACTTCTTGCAGAAACTGGCACAGAAATGACCCTTCTTAGATTACCAAGCTATGTGTGCCTCAAAGGAGATTTTAGCAATTAGTAGATTAATTTTTTTCTCTCTCATATTTTTTTTGCATTTCCCCATCTCTACTTTTCTCAACTACAAGGAGAAGTACCATAAAAAATAAGAAAGAAGGAATAGAAACACTCCCTACCCAACTTGGTTCTGATTTCTTCTGCTCTTTTTTGTAATGAGTTTGTAAGGAGGTTTCGCACTCCTCTGTGCCCTGTGCATACTGTGTCAGCTGTGGTTCCAGCTTTCCATCAACGAACACACGTCACGACGGAAGCTGAAAGCAGCTGTTGCTTCCCTGATGCTGTAGCTGCAAGTCTGAAACTTGAAATTTCAACTATCTTTTTAATAACAATTCTACTCTGAACTGGACTCATGTTTTTATCTCAAGATGACAAATGTCATATAGGTTTAAGGATCACAACATTCTAGGACTGGTGAAGGCTAACTGAAATTAAGATCCAGTTCATAAATACTGCAAAAATGGAGCAATTTGTATTTGAAGACTTCTATAGAATCTTTATTGGAATTTCCAGGTGGGAACTGAAAGGCAGTGGAACCTCATAGCGTTATATGTTAAATAAACATTAGATATTACCAGATCCAAGAACAACACAAATCCTATTATCTCCAGGTTCCTTGGTCTGTCTGTTAAAGCAGCAGACAGACATTTCATTTCCTCTTTCAGATACTCTTGTTGTTGAAGAAACGTGATAGAAACTGGAAAGTATTCCCTCTGCAACCTAGCAATTGAACATCTACGCGAGGGCTGTAAGAGATGGCCTGTCTCACGGATTGATACGCAGGTACATCCAGGCGATAGACATGATAATGAATCCTGTGCAGAGAGTATCACTGCCGTGGCTTAGTACCTACTCAGGATCGTCCCGCGCACGAGGAGATGGTTATGGCTCAGCCTGACAGATGTCACACTGTCTAGCGAAGGGAAATGCTCACTGGAGATGCTGAAAAGATGACAAGCTTTGTGTTGCTGAAGATGCATCAGAGTTAATTCAGGAGAAATTTGGATTTGTTGCTGCTGTTGAGCACTAGGATAACAGCTTCTGTAAGCAACACGTTCTCTCCTCTTCAGTTGATTTGGAGGCTGTTGTTTGGAGGCTAGCGATGAGCCGGGGCTGGAGGTCTCAGAGCATATACAATGTCTCTCTTCTCTCTGTTCAATGGGAACAAAACAGAATTTTCTTAGCAAAATTCCAAGCAGTGAGGATTCTGTGCACCATTTGTGCATTTCATCTGATATTTCCAGTGTTAGTGGACTGTAATGCCTCGATCTCCGTAATAGCATGACCCCTTCCTTGCTAGCTCTGCTCCGTGCATCCTGCACAGGTGAAGGCATTTTCCATGTGAGGTGCTAGGGGAAGCTACGCAAGAGAGAGGACAAGAAGCATCTTGAGGAGGGAGGTTGTCACAGAGTGCTGGGCATCTTCACAAGCAACAAACAAGGATGCAGAAAAGAATCCAGTAGGTCCCTATGAATAAATTAGAGATAAGGAAGAGGAAAGAAAAGAGAGCTGGACGTGGGAAAGAAATTCTCAAGCGCACCGGTGTGGATGGGGTTGTGTCCATGTGCACCAGCAGAGACAACCCGTGTACCGCAACAGAGCCCATGCAGCAGCTGGCTGGGCCTTGCTGTACCCGGCCGTGCTTTGGAGATCGCCAGGTGACCTCTGCACGTCCAGATCAGCCTCCAGAGCAGAGCTCCCACTCTCAGAGGCCAAGACATCCACAACAGTGGGGAAAGAAGAATCTAGAAAGGCCCCTCTTCATCCTTGCTCATGTGTTCTTTGACATAAATGCTTTAAAAGGTATTTTATACTGTGCTACCAAAAATAAAGAATAGCATTTTGGTGGTGGCAAAATAAAGATTTTGACTTGTGTCTATAACAGCCTTCTGGCTAGTAATCTGAGCAGAAATAATAATTATGAATGGAAGATAATTAAATTAATCAAGCAACAAAACTGGAGGAATAAGACTCTTGCTGAAGGCGGGTGGCTGGGGAAAAGTAGAAGAGGTGGCAGGAAAAGCAGCACATCCCTTTAAATTGTCAGTCTCTCAGGGCAAGGTTGCTGCAGACATAATGAGTGTCCTGGTGAATTATCTCCCACTTTTATTGTCTGTTGCTACCGTGGAAAGATGGGGAGGTGGGGGAACTAACTTTTTTTTTTTTTGAATTTGGACAGACTTAAAGAAGTGGCATCAAATTTGAAGGGCACCCAATCAATCTGTTGTCCTAGCTGCATGAAATTGTATTTCCCTGCCACTTCATATCTTATTTGCAGCAGCTGGGCTGTAAGTCATTGGTGATAACATTCTTTATTATGCAGCCGTGTTTATGAACTGTGCCTGGAAAGAGATGATAGAAATATGCAGCAATATGCAAAGGGGGGATGCTGGGGGAGGGGGAATAAATGCTAGTTGCTAGGGCAACCGTGGGGCTATTTTGGGCATCAAATTTTGCAGATGATGAAAAGCATTTTCATGTGATGGTTGGTCTCTCTGGGAAGAGAAGGGGAGCGAGGGCACACAATAAACTGGGAAGATAATGTTCAAGAAGACATTCTTTTTTTTCACATATAAATACACCTATCATTTCAGTAGTATTGAAATTACATTAAAACCAAAGGAGTTAGTGCATCCTTCTAAAGGGGAAGGAGAGGTGTTTAAAATAACTAAATAGTAAGTGGCATGCTAGTAATTTGAGAGCCTTTACTACATTACTTGGTACAGTTTAAATCTAGCTGGTGCTTACAGAAAGTGCCGTGTGAATCATGCTGGTGGCTGCAGTTACCCCTGTTTGCACCTGGTTTATCTTAACAGATGTCTAATAGCTCTTATTCCCCCAAAAGACTGTCTCCATTTATGTTGGTCAGTTAATCCATAACCCCATGTGCCACAGGTTAAGTGGCTGAAGGCTGGTCTTGACTCTTGCAAGGATTAGAGGAACCTCAACTTATTTTTTCTCCCAACTTGTTACCCACCACAGTGCTGAGATTAATAAAAATACAGGTATTTCAAAAGGGAGGGAGGTAGCTGTGGTCATTACTGTTGACTCAGGCTTGGTGCTGCTGGTCTAGTGCTGGTCTAGTGCAGGCTGTGCCCACACTGGCACAGCCTGCACTAGGGTTAGGGTTGGGGAGCAAGGGCAGAGCTGGAGCTGCTGAGAACCAGGATCGAGGTAGGGCACGGGGTGCTTGGGGACCACTTGCCCTTGGCCAGTTCTGTGGGTTTAAGTGCCAGCTCCCAGTTCACAGCTTTGCACTGCTTTGAGCCAAGTGTCAAACTGGAAGGATTCCCCGCAGAATGAGGAGAAGATTCCTCCTTTGGCCCATAATGAGGCTGCACTGGAGACGTAGGCCAGGAGCAGGTGGTGGGAGGACTGTGACTGCCCTGCCTTGCACTAGCTGGAAGGGGACTGCAGTCACGCGGGCCAACAGCTGCGGCTAGCTGAGGGCATTGCAAGCGCCAGGTAAAATGTTCTGCCCATATCTGCAGGTTGGTGGGTGATGGAAGGGGTTTTGGTATCAGTGTGTGAGGAAAGGTGCAGCACATAAGTGATTTTCTATGTCACTTTGTTCCTGGTCTCCCTCAAAGCAAAGCTTGTCTAGGCTTTAGTTCTGCTATAGTGATGCTTCTTGTAATTTGATTTTTACTGAAATTGCACTGGCTTCAAAAGAGAAGAAGCTTCTGAAAGTTGTTTGTAGCCTCTTGATTAGTGTTATTGCTCTAGCTATTCCTAAAGTCCTTGGACCTCCAAATATATTGGTACACTAAGGCAGTTAAAATGAACTGTGTGTTTTTTGGGAAGGGATATCTCCCACACAATATAATGTGACTTGCTTATTGCTCTAAAGTTGTGTTTTTAATTAAGCAGTTATCAGTAGTGGTGAAATTCTTCAATAATTAAATCAAGGTAGTTTAGTGAGTAATTGTAAAGTGAATTGTTGAGGCCATCAGGCTGCTGTTGAGACAGGCTTTTCTTTCAGAAAATTAATCCAGGTGGTTTATGTTGCTAAGAAAATAGTAGACCCCTGCATTAGAAAATAGGTGTTCATCTTGTTAGGTTTTCTTTTTTGGGTCTGCTTCTTTCTAATTCTGCCTTCCCGTCTTTCGATTGTCTTCTCCAGCCGATTCTCCTTCTTTAATCTGCTGCTCTGGGTAATTGAGCACAGAAGGCAGAAAAGGGAGTGTATGATAATTTAGTCACTAAACAGCGTAAGCACAGATGTGATTTTTACTAGTTCCTGTGTGCAGTTAGCCACGGTGCAAAGCTTAAACTGGTCTGTGTGTGCAATAGGTCTTTCTGGTCTGGATTCATAAGCTTTTAGCAGAGCCAAATGTGAGCCAGCCCGGTGTCTGCCAGCTCAGCACTGAATTAAGCAGTTCTGTTGCTTGCGGATTAATCCAATGTTTAAGTTGCCTCACTTTATTCGCAGCAAGGCTCTTGTTGTTGAGTCTTCCATATATAAGCAGCCAGTGGATGCCCTCAGTCTTACTAAACATGGCCAGGAGAGCAGCAGGGCATCCTTCACACAAACCCTGAGCCCGGGAGGTGCCTCGTGCTGCCATCGTTACTGCCTGCAAAACAGATGTCCATCCACAAGCAGCAGCACCGGAGCCAGGGATACCCATGCATGCAGGATAAACTATTTCACATTAGACTTACATTATTTTTGGAAGTCTAGCTCGTATTCTTCTAGTATCTTTCCTTTTTGTGCCCGAGGAAGATGTTCAACAAACATGAGTCCTACACACATTGTACAAAGTTAAGCTGACGCTGGAGCCTGCTTGTTGATCTTCTGAAGGGCAGAATGAAGAATTGAGTGAGGAAAACCTGGGCACCCTTCAGCAATTTTCCTCAGGCACCAGCATTTTACAAAGACACCAGCTTCTATTTTGTTAGAAGTTTATTCTCTAACCACAATGTCCACCAAGACTGACACAGATACCGATATCTTGTGGATTTACTTCTATGAAGTGGGGTTTTCAGAAGTGTCTCGGCAGTTTGGGAGCTGAGCCTTAGCGAGGAGCATTTGGGTGCCTTTGGAAATCCCAAAGGAAATCCCCTTCACGACTCTCAGTTGTGATGTATGAGCCTGTGCTTCTCAATGGGGACGGTATTTCATGCTCTTGGTACCGATGTAAAACTCAATGTTTTTTAGCGCTGTGCTGGCTTTTTATCCAGAGAATGCTCTATGGAGGTGATGTTGGTATAGCAGACTTAATTCCTTCACCTTTCCTTGACCTTTTCTGCTGTCACCTTCTGCCCCTCTCGGTGCTTGGAGGAATTCATAGCAGAGCAACGTCCCATGCGAGGGTGCAGGTTCATAGGCAGGAACCCTTCCCAGGAGGCAGAGGTGAAAGTGCAGGGAGAAGAGGTGCTGTGGAATGACCAAACATTCCCAGCTGCTCTAGGGCACTCCAGTTTTGATTAAATTCCTGAATTCCTCAGTTTTTGAGGGAAGGAGAAACCCCCCTTCTTACCACCATATATCTCTAAACTCTCAGATTATTTTTAAGGAGGAGTATTAGACAGGAGTCTAGTCTTTTAAGCTTTTTCTTCCCATATGGTTATCTCAAATATATAATAACCTGACTCTCTTTTACTCTGTATCTATTGATGCTGAGGAAATGGCAAGTCTTCCTCTTCGTTTCTGGTCTCTCCTGCTCTTGAGCTCTTGGAAACACTGAGCACAGAGCTACGTTGTCTTGCTGTGCCGTGTCAACACTGTTATTACAAACTTCAGTAGAAAACTTGAGAGTAATGAAATGTTAATTTTTTTCCCTAGGGTATGGAAGCTTCTGCCAGTGAATTTAAAACCAAAGACAATCAAGATCTTGGTGAGAGACAGAAGGTCAGTCTCGTAACTTTTTTTGAATCAAAATGTAAATCATGAATCAGATTCTTGATGCTTACTGTGTGGGACGGGAGGGAAGTTGGTATTTTCTGGGCCACAAATGACAATTGTGCATACTGGTTTGAATAAATTCAGTTCTTATAATTGCTTACATGAACTGCAAAAGAGAGGTAAGAAAACTGGAGTGGTGCTTTTGGTACTGGCCCCAAATGTGAAACCCATGTTAGGGATTACTTGAATTTCAGGTTCAGGTTGGTCTCTGTTACCTACTTTCTGTGCAACAGTTTGGGGAAAGATGTAAAAAGGGACATCTAATAATTTAATGCTGAAAATAGGTAGATCTCACCAATGCAACTGACTCTCTCTTTTTCTGCATTTATCCAGATATGTTTTAATAGTACAGGTTTTGCTGTTCCTTTTTTGGAAGAGATATTTTATGGAACTGTGTGGTCTATGGATTCCTTCGGAAGCAGAAGGTGTTTAAAAGCAAACAAAAAGCTCTTCAAATATTTGTTTGAATATTCTGTTTTCATCATTTTTATTCCATTTGTATGTGGGATGTGAAAAGATGCATTTTAATACAAGCACTGACAAAGGTGATGGCTTTGCCATCCAAGATTTCAGTATAATGAGATTTTATATAAATGTTTTTTCTTCAACATCTGAGTTTGCAACAGAAGAGTATAAATGAGAGGGGGGGAAAAATGTATTTGTGCGTCATACCCTCTACCCCTTTTTCCCCCGACTTAAAATAAACAGAAATATTCAACTCTGTTTCCCTATAAAACCTGTTGGATGTTGGGGTAAAGTTAGTTTCGACAGATGCACTAGTATTTGACCAGTCTTCAATTAAAATATGGAGCCATACTAGAATTCTTCATAGTACCATTGGATGATATTCCAAATTTTCTCTTTTTAAGTGTATGTGCATATATATATGTGTGTATATATTACATTTAATATAGGTTATATGATAGATTACACTTTCCCTCTAGGCCATGTACTTTGTGGTAGCTTAAACAGCAGTTCCAGTTTTACCAGCTCTCCAGCCTGGCTGTTTGGTTCCTGACCTGGGTGGGAACATCTAGGGCACTCTTGTAACTGATGGTACTAAAATACACAGGAGTTGGTGAAGTTTAGATGCCCTATTTAGGTGGGGTAATAGGGGAAGTAGAAAAAAAATGTATATGAAGGCTATCCCTAGCAGGATCCTCAGGATTGCCCAGACCTGTACCTGCCACAAAGGAACCTTTATCCATAGCCAGTAGCCTCAGCTGAGTGACTTTGCTGTCACTCGCTCCCCTTGCCATCATGGATTGAGTCAAAGCTGTCCGGTCCATTGGTGCAAGAGACGAATAAAAATAGGTGGTTTTGTGCCTATTAAAGTTGCCTTTGCGTAGGGGCAGAGCTGAGGCACATCTGTGCTGTTGAGGGACTATTTTCTCTTCCCAAGGTTCTTAAGGACTTTTTTTAGTGAAGCTCTTGAATGTAACCTCAGCCCCTTTTACTAAGATGATTTTGGAAAGTGAAGCACTTGTGCACTGGTGTACATTGAGTTGGCTGTTCCAAGCGTATAAATGGTTGTGCATTTAAGAGACT
>JAUBNY010000170.1:829517-850099 GCA_032275445.1 Crypturellus soui | reverse complement strand
TGATCCCACGTGTCTTCCTGTGTGATGCCAGGTTGCTCCGGTGACCTCGGAGGTGACCCTGCCCCTGGCTCTGGCTCTAACTGAGCCTCCAAATCCATCACTTCCCACTTCACTATAAACGTGTATTTAATTTGGCCTCGTGGCCTCAGTAGGAACTGAATTATAAATATAGAGATAATCTGACCCACAGTGTTTTCTATACTGAGTGCAAAGTCCTGTAATATCAGATGACTGATAGCTTTTTATCTTTTGTACCTTAAAAACAATTAGCAGCAGTTGGTTGTAAAAATCCTGTTTTGGCAAAATAACATTTGTTCTTTTGCAAGCAAATTCTACTGGCTCCTGTGTATGAGCTTCAAAATCTGGAGTGTATTAGAAGTCAAAGACCCCATGTGACTGGCTGAAAAATGTGGATTGCTGGTCCTTTCTTTGTGCCTTTTGGCGATATTAGAAATCTGTTTTTGAAAATTGTTAAATTTCTTGGTCAAACCAAGAAATTTCCCAGTTCTCCTTTTTTTTTTTTATCAGCTTTTAATTTATCTGCATATTGAAATCATTGTTTACCAAAAAACAAAATATCCTGTCAGTGCTGGTGGCAAGTTTTGCTGAGAGCTGTTTCTGCTCTGTGGAGGCTGGATGCCCCACACAGCATGAGCAAGTCTTGCTACTGCTCTGATAACTCCTTTTCAGATGAAGCCCGTCTTATATCTCAGTCTGGCACTGAAATCGTGACTTCAA
This sequence comes from Crypturellus soui, assembly GCA_032275445.1. Classification (NCBI taxonomy): domain Eukaryota; kingdom Metazoa; phylum Chordata; class Aves; order Tinamiformes; family Tinamidae; genus Crypturellus; species Crypturellus soui. The sequence continues at coordinate 849,361 of JAUBNY010000170.1, read as the reverse complement.
GGACTGTTGGTATCTCTTCTGCAGTCCCTTAGTGTATAAACTAGTTAATGTGTAAAAAATTGCACATATGCAAATGAGTGGGTGATAAGCAGCCAGACTGGTGCCGCACTGATCCCCTGGCATTTTGGCTGCTTCTCACTTCCACCAGATCTGCCCGTGCCACTTCTCTGGAATCCGCTTGATCGGAGCATCTCACAAAGCCTTAACTGGAAGATAGGAGCATTTCTGATCTCATTTTCCAGTATTTCAGCTGTGCCATAATCTATTTACCACACAATTTGTGTCACTTTGATAAGCGGCTGCTTCAAGACTGCATTTATTAAAATCAAGAGCAGGGAGAGCTTTCAAGTCTCTCAAGTGTTGTAATAAATGTTTGAAATTAGTCATTACAGTGTTTGCCATGGTTCATATCATGGAGTCTATCTAAATGACAAATGATCACAGCCTGGACATGCACTTTTTTTTTTTTTTTTTGGTGGTTTCTTGGCAGTGGGATGGGGATAACGCTGTAGTAGCCCAAGCTGGAAGAGCAGGAACTGCACTGGGGTTGGAAAGAGGAGGGAAGAAGGGAGGTTTTGGCGGGAATTACACCGGTGTCTGCGGGCAATGACTGTGAGCAAAGAAATGCTACCTCAGCGCTTGCTTTCCTGGCTAAATGAGAAACTAATCTGTGAAACAGCCAAGTGCTCCAGAAGCTGATGTTTGCTCTGTGCAACGTGGAGCAGTTGATCGTTGCTATGGTTGGGTTTTGCAGGAGTGTGGCTCGTCTCCGTGAAACGGCTCCGCTATGGGAATTCACCTTGTTAACCTACTGCAGACGGTTTCTCAACGTGCTTGCGTGCCCAGGGGTCATGCCTATGTGGCTATAAAAAAAATACAACAAACAAACAAACAAACAAAAATCTTATTAAATATTCATATAAGCCTATGGTTGTGTATGTATATTCACACATGCACATATAGACGTATTAAACACATACACCATAGAAAAGAGACAATTATTAAGACAAATACTCTGTCTCAATTCATTTTGTTCTTCATTTTCCCATCAGGAGCGTAATAGCTAAATTTATAGTGTTGAGTCTGGGCTATAAATTCTATTTTCAGTGACTGTATCAATTACATCCGCTGAAAAGGGACCCTAAGGCAAGGGGAGAAAATGGGAGACAAAATTTTCAGAAGGAAGGATGCAGGGGGCGGAGGGACAGGCATTCCCTTCTCTTACTCCCCTGCCCCATTACAATTAACCAGCGTTTTGTGTCTCCACAAGGGCTTTACTAGGTTATCCAGCTGGCATCCAAGCCCCATATACAGCACAACTAAGATAACAAGGCTGTCTCGATAGAAATAATTGTAGAGCTACAAACACAGGTGCTGTCTCAAAAGGGGAGCAGGAAATGGCCTCGTTTGAATGTAAATTTATTTTTTTTAGATGTGAATTATTGGAAAGAAACACAATGCATCAAACTGAAATGAAATAGATTGAGCAAAGCATCCATCTCCTATCCCTGAGCTCAAAGTGATTTCTTTTTCTTTTTTTAATTTTTTAAGGGCCTTTTGCGCTGGGCAAACTGGATGTGGCCCCAAGGACGCGGTGCCTCCTGCAGCGTCAGGCCAGGCCAGGCGGGAGGGCGCTTAAGGGGGTGGAAGGAGGGACGTGGCCTTGGACTGGCAGGGACAGGAAAGGAAAAGGGTTCCTTCTGAAGGAGCTGGGGGGCGATACATATCCAAAACAGCTTCCAAACTTCATCCCAGATGTGCCGAGCTCAGCTCTCTTAATGCTTTAAAAAAAAAAAGAAAAATCCTGCTAATATTTCAAAACAGTGCAGGCTGCAGGACTTCCCGAAACCAGCCCAGGAAAATTGCTGAGAGAGCCTGTTTGCATAATTATTTTAGATCCATTGAGTGCTGGAAGTGGATTTACAGAAGTTCAAGCCCATTTGATCGTATGCCAGCATTGTATGTGAGCTTGAATGGTTTTTTCTTCACCCAAATGTTTATGGCCTTGGTATATTTATAAGCAGCAGTCGTGTTTTTTTTTTTTTTTTTCTTCTCTTGGCTTTTGCTTTGATAGGCTGCATACTCCAACCTGAGTCTTCTCTAAGGCGGCCTTTGCACTTTCCCTGGCACCTTCTTAACCTGCTCCCTTCATGTTAATGCTGATGTGACATTCCCGAACACCAGTGAGCAGTTGCAGGGATATTCCCTGCATACAGGGTACCAAATGTCCCCATTTCTATTGGAAATTGATGCTCCTCCTCATCCCATGCCATTTCCAGTTCTCTACCCTCCTGCCAAACCCACCACCTCGGGGTCACTGCTGTATCCTTGATGCATGTTTTCCCGTGCTGTGGTCAGTTCCCCAAAAGCATTGGAGTAAGATGAGTTTTGCAGGATCTCTGTTAGTAATTTCCTTCCTCTTTGTGCTGTGCTCTACAGCATCCCACCCTCACTAGCATCTGTTGAGACTTTCACGCATGTGAGAACTTCAGCTCAATCCTCTCTTCTCAAGCTTAGCTAATGAGAAAGGCAGCAGGTTTCATCGAGATTTCCATACAACATCTCATTTGTCTAGAAAATCTTTCAGTGAAAAATAGTGAGTTGTGCTTTGCAAAAGAGATGGGCTGTGGAGGGGGGCGTTCTCCTTGTGATAAATATTGTGCTTAATGAAGAGTGCTGATGGACACTGTTGTGTTCTGGATTCCTTTGTTTCCTCAGCATCGCCAGATGGATGATGATATTCAATTTTCCTCCATATTTTCAGCATGCCCCCTATTTCGTGGGAATTGTCCACCCTGCCATTCAGCCTTTGGCTTCGGAGCAGATGCTGCCAGTCTGTGCCAATGGCAATTCCAGCCGTGCCCCCATTCCCACTTTGAGAGAGCTCATCTTGTGTGTTTTTTTGCTTTTTTTTTAATAGTTTATAATTAAAGCATATTGTATTGGAGACTTTAAAATAACCTGCCTTACCTGCATAAATATTTTTTTTCTTACTTGCTCGGAAGGCTTTAAAAACATCCTCTTGGAAATTCATGCAGATGATATTTAGACATGCAGATATGCACTCCTGTTTTGCATGAATGTTTGACCTTGGGCAGAGCTGTTCAATGCAGGATGGATGTGTTGTGGCTGCATTTAATCATCTGAAGCAGAGATGAAGCCTTGAAAAACCACATAGACCCAATTCCCAATTCCCAGCCTCTGGATGGTAATGAACTTCTGAGAAATAGCTAATCAATAAATTGAACAAAAGACTCAGGCAGCTAAACCACTTTGTCAGGGCCTTAATTACAATTGCAGAAATAAATCGGGAGGGGGGTGGCTGTTGGAAGCTTTTGCCAGACAAAACTAACCCTTTCTTCTCACGAACTAACCCTTTGCAAGCAGAGCGCAGTGCGCTGGCCGCAGCGTTGCCTTCTCTTTGTGTGTGTTGGGGGTTTGGGATAGGCAAAGAGCCCCGAAGAGGCTGTTGCCTTGTGCCCAGTGGCCACCCTTGGGGCATTCCTGACCCTCTGAAGCCACTGGAGGAGCCAAGAGTCGCAGAGCACTTAACAGGAGGGAGGCAGAATGGGGAGGAAGATCTGGGATCCTTCCGCAAGGATAGTCCAGGGCAGGAAGAGGCTGACTGCCTCCTGCCTTTCTTGAGGAGAAAGCTGAAGATTTAGGACCAGAGGAATCAGTAGGAGTCAATATGTTTGAAACTGGATGTGAGAAATGGGAGCCAAGGCAGCATCCCACCTTCCTCTCTCATCCTGCAGCAAGTTTTCCAGTGGTCTCAAGCCCTTGTCAGCAGAAGGAGGTGACGGAACCAGGGAAGGCGGTGTGGAAAGCTCCATCAGCTGGACCCTTGCAGGCTTGTTCTTGGCACAGTGATAACAGCAGGTAGTTCACGCATGTGTCTGCGGGCAGAATATGCTGGAAAACAAAGCACCATCCTTGGGGACTGTCTGGTTGATGCGTTTTTTGCCCGAAGAAATATCATCAGACAACAAGATGTACAAGTGAAGGAAAGTTAATGCTGGGTCTGGATCCCGTGCAGAAGAGTGGATGCACTTATTGGGCTTGAATGGCACTTTATGGCACGGTAAAACAAGGCCCTTGAGGGTTTTTTGGCTTCTTTAGGGGCGTTTTGGGTATCACAATGGCAAATCGCCTGCCCTTTGGAGATCCAGGCAAGTGATGGTGGTTTAAAAGACCTAGTACCTAGGATGTGTAAAGTAGTTAAAACTGAATGGAGATGAGGCATTTTATGTAATTTTTAATGATATCTAGAGAAAGTTATTCTGCATCCAGTTCAAAAGTACAAAGTAGCTGCAAAACCCTTTGCAGGGCCTCCAAATGTCACTGGTGAAGGGCACTTCTGGAAGCAGCCTTGATAACCTGATGGGGTTTGGGCAAGTTGGCATCGGGCTCAGATGATGCAATTAGACACCAAGGCCCCGTTTCTCAGTGGCAGGTGCCAAAGAGCAGTTCTACAGCTTAGTAGCAAGAACAGCGCTGAGGAACTGGTTCTGCTCCTGCGAGGACACCGAGGCCCAGGCAGCATGAATCTGGGAGCACCAAATCCTGCTGAGCCAAGATTGGCAGTAGGAAAGACTGTAGCTATTGTATATTGAACACCTATTAAACATATAAACATAAACTGTCAAAACAGAACACAGGTGACTGCCACAGTTGAGCTGGCTTGTTCCTGTCTGTAAAAGTGAGGAAATTGGTTAAGGATGACTACTCTTAGATTTATAGAAACCTATAAGGCTGGGGGGAAAAGTGAATTAATGATAATCTCAAACCCCTCCTGATAAACCTTAGTTTCAGAGGCTGTGAAGGAACAACCCACACGTCTTATAAACCCCACAGCAGCAGGAGGAAATTTGTGTCATTAAACTCCAGCGCGTGTTAGTCCTTTGCTGGGTTGGGGCCTCGCTGAAGCAGCAGCAGCGCCTCTGCTTTCAGCCCAGCCTGACTGCCTCCTCTCGCCCCTCTCACAGCCAGGGAATTGCTCTGTAACAAGGCAGGAGCTATGGCTGGTGACACCAACCTGCAGGGACCGGGGCAGCCTCCTCCGGGAGCCGCCCTGCTCTTGTGCCCTGATCCCGCTCGGAGCTGCAGATCAATCCCCATCGCGGGAACATGTGCGGAGCAGTCCCCACGACTGGAGTAACTTGCCTTTGTTGGCACTGTGTTTACAACACAGATAAAATATCTACAGCTCCATTTTTGGTGGGAGATGTGGCTATTACAGGTCTTGTGAAGGTCACTGGAAAGTCAGTTAAAATTTATTGATAGTTTATAGCACTCTTGTGCCAGAAAGCAAAGTTACAGTATTATATACCTGTACGTAGCAGGCACAAAGGATTAGAGGAAGACAGGAATAGGGAAAGAAGAATGGATTGGTGAATATTGTTGGCTTGATCCCCCAAACCTGTGTGATCTTTTTAATTAAATGAGAAGCTCCAAACAATCCTGCCATCCAACAGGAGCATCCTGCTGCTTTAGTGTTCTCCAGCTTTTGGAGGTTACCAGCACAGCAGCCTAATCTTTTATGTTCCCCTACTCACTGCTTCGAGCCGCATTCTTAAGTGCCCGGGCACTGCAAGGAGCTGGTCCTGTCACAGCCACATTGCCTCAATATCAGAAGGCAGCAGTGCCATGGGGCTGATTCCACCCACGGGGAGCTTCACGAGATACAGCAGTGTCGGTAGCTCCACTGGGACCAGCATGTTGTGCACGGGCCACCTCTGCTCGTTGTCCGTGCCCTGCACCTTGCTGATATGTGGCACTGCCGCGAGAAGATAGGAGCAGATGGATGGATGTTTGGGACTCCCTGTATATGGACCTGCATGTGTGGAGGGTGCTGAACCACTATGCAAGTTATTGGGCTGGCTTCTGGAAACCTTCTTGAGAAGATATTTTCCAAGAGAAAATGAGCATCCTGAGATATAGCACTGGTTAGGGGTGTCACATGCCAGCCTGCAGAAAAATGGGTTCAGTGCATCTGTCTTCAGCAATGTAGAAGTGGGATTAGCTCTGCATTCATCGTGTTTCCATTAGGAGTCTTCAGTTTGCCAGGCAAGACTGTAGGTGGGCAGGCTGGAACGCTCCATGTGCTTTCAAACAAATCAAGAAGGATCAGTGGTGTCAACTGTGTCAAAAGCTACATATAAGAGAAGACGCATAGTTCCCAGTCTCTACGAAAACAGGGCTGGCTCTTCTGTAGCATTTCAATTAACAGTAATAGAAACTTGATATTTGGGGCTCTTGGTACCTTTTCTCATCAGGTGATTTGAAGTGTCAGGCATGAGCAGAGAATTCCTTCAATTGCTGGAACAAACTTGGAGGGAGCTCCCGAGAAGAGACAGGCCCTAGTCCTGGCTGCATGAGCTGGTGGGTCAGGGCACGCCGCTATCCGCAGTGACGTACACGGGGACGGCCCTTTTTTGGGAGCAAAATGCACTGTGCTCTAAGGCGAGCTCTCTGAATGCTCTAGTAATCCAGTTGCATGGTAGTGTCCATGAACCATGCCTCAGCCTTCCTCTTGGGACTACCAAGCGTTTATTTTCAATCCACAGTTCTTCCTTTAGCAAGGAAAACTGGGCATCAGACACATGAAAAATACAGGAAGAGGCTGGGAATTAACTGCTGTCTTTTTTGATCAGCTCCTGGTCCTGTTTAAAGCCTGATTGTAGAAAGGTTTCTCTGTGTTTTTATTACTAAGAAGGTTTGAGTCTGAGCATGTCATAAAACCCAACCAGCTTGGTGCTTAATAACACCCATATGTACAATAATGCGCTGTGGGAAAGTTAGGACTGGCCACGAGTTCCCACTGGGACATGTGCATCTTACTGAAAATTCCCTCCGTCTCTGCTGCCCTCACCCTAAAAAAAAATGCTCTGTTTGGAACTGAAGGCGTCTGTCTGATCTGCTTGCAGAGAAAGGAAATCTTGCGAACACTTGACAAAGAACGCAGAGTTGAAATTAAATATCGTAATGATATAAAACAGTAAGCAGATCTGCTTGACAGCCTTGACAGCTATTTGTTATAGAAAACAGCGTTTATGATGTCAGTCCTATAAGGGAATGTGTTTGAATTAAAATAATTACAGCAGATAGTACAACAAAGACTCCCTGTAGTCAATCATCCCTCACAAATACACTGTATAAAATATTTCCAGTGACGGAGGAGAAGCACAGGACGAGCCACTGGCAAACAAATACCAACAGGCCGAGTCAAAGTCATGGCCCCATCCCTAGGCAGTGTATTTCCTTCTCTTTTTGTTCCTGAGACAAATGATGATTTTTTGTTCCCTACTATTTTCCCTTTCAGCCTTCACGTAATTTTAGACTGGGATTTGGATATCTTCCAGAAGGGATGTGGAGAGGCACCTCCAGGCAATGGCTGGCGTGATGTTGGGTTATTGCTCGTGGTGCTGCTCCCACACATCCGCTGCCATCGCCTAGCTGCCTATTTTGAAGGGAGTGATGAACTCTCTGCTAAAAATGATGCTTGCGACGTATCTTCTGCTTAGTAACGGCTGGGGAGCCGTGGGCAGGTCTGGTGAGTGAGTTGTCATTAAGGTGGCTTCTGCCAGTTCCTCTCTTTTGGGTGTGAAATCTTGGGCTGCAGTCACGCAGGCTCTAACTGCTATCAGATGGGTTGGTATGTTGTGGTCTCAGGCAAAATCGTTTAACTACCTTTCAGGAGACCTGGGCGAGGGGAAAATTGTTTGCTTAACCCATTTACAGGAAAAAAAGGCAGCAAATAGCAGTGACTGACTTGACCCCTCCTTGTCTGTCCATGTCACACAGCACCGAGGAGGGACTGACTCTGCTGGTGGGGAGACACATCTCATCTCCCTGCAGAAATCTGCTGTCTTTGCACTTTTCTTGCCTCTGAAAACCTAAGTTTGCAAAACTAAACTTGCAAACTTAGCAGAGATATGTTATTGTTGAACAGCAAAAGTCTGCTGAGATTGGCCTTGCTAAGCTTGCTTGAGCTTTGTAAGTTGGTATTTTTAATGTAGTTAAATATTTTATTTAATATATATTTAGCATTTTGGTATTTAATATTAATATATTTAATATTTTGGTATTTTTAACGTAGTTTTGGTGATGCTGGGGTATTCATGAACACCTATGTAATCCTAAGAGTGCCTCCCCAGTCACTCTTCTCGTGTTCAGCTTAGCCTAGATTTCAATTTGAAGCACTGCATTTTTCCCCTCTAACCTGGAATTACACGCAAGTCGCTATAGAAGTTGTATAAGAGCAGTCAGCACAGAAAAACTTCCCTGGGAATTCCAAAGGTTTGCTGGGTTTGCAATGACAGGACATTCTCAGCGCTTTGGACAGCCAGCACGAAGGCACCCAGCAGTTTTCCTTTGGTTCCCTCGCTCTCGTGGTCGCGCTCGGTCCGCCCTTCCCGCCGCGCTCTGCCGCGGCTGCAGCTCTCGCAGCCCGGCTGCTGTTTGCACAGGTGGGTTACGCGGGCGTGCGGGGCTGCGCGGAATAAAGCAGCAGAGGCCAGATGAAAGGAGCAGAGATAACATTTCCTTGTTTTCCTTTTACATTCCAAGCCGTTTCCATTCTTCCCAATAAACTCTGTCCCTCCATTCCCTGCTTCCGTCTGTATCGTACCAACTATCCTCTTTGTAGCTTAATCCTGCTATGGAGGTTTGACAAAAACAAGGGGGCCCCAAAATAAGAAAGAATAGCTCTGTTTTCTCAAAATGCTTTAAGACGAGAGTACTTCAAAGGACGGCCTGGTGAGCCTCTGTGGCTTCCGAACACCGCCTGTTCCCAGTGTCGATGTGTCACATCCTGCCTTTTGCACCCCAGCAGCAGCTGTGTGCGGAGATCAAAACCAAGCCCTGCTCGATTCTCTGGGGTTTGGTGCACGACCTGATACTGCGACCGACAGCAAAGCCAGAGTCTCTCAGCGTGGCTGCCTCCACGCACTGCACTTTGACGGCACCAGGCTGGCCTCCTGGAGAGCAGTTCTTGGCTTGGGGTCTGCACGGGTTTAGCCAAGGAATTTTGCAGTTGAATTTAACGTCTTTTCCAACCGTAATGATTCCATGATAACCCTTGGGCTCCCCAGGCCTGTGCGATGTGATGTTGCCTTAGCGTGGTGCTGCGCTGGAGCCTGGGTGTGGGTGACGTCCTGGAGTGTTTGTGGCTCAAGTGCATTAGGCTGTGTCCGAGGAGGAGAGTCTTGGTGCCAGGGAGGGCTGGTTTGTGCCTGCCTGTGGCAGTCACTTGGACTCTTGAACCTGAGCAGCTCTGGACAGATGCAAGGGATGTTCTTGACCTCAGACAATCAGAACGAGCCTGGAAAAGTGACTGTGGAGGCCACGTGCCTGGGCAGTGCTAGGCCCAGCATGGCAGAGTGGATCTCCCCGTGCCTCTGCGCTCAGCATGGCCTGTGCTGGAGGCTGCAGCAGGAGCAGCGAAGCCAGCAGTGAATTCCAACCATGCACAAATGGGTAAATTCACATCTATGACACTGGTGGCCTCCACAGCCTCCTGTGGCAGCACGTTCCCAACCTTACTACGTGCCCTGGGCTGGGGTGTTTCTAATCGAAACGAGGGAGCCTGCCCCTCTTTCAACCTAGAATTTGCATCTGCGACACCTGCAGTACGCGAGTTTTATTAAATCCCCGGGAAGCGGCGAAGGCAGGAAATCTGCACATCACCTCATCTACGCAATAGCCCCCAAACAGCTCGGGAACTGCAGGAGTTGTTCCTCCTGCCTCTGCATTTCTTGGCTCTGAGTCATTTCCATGAAACCCTTGATGCTATTTGAGCATTGGGTGGGTTGAGATTTTTTTTTCCTTGGTGCATAGTTTAATTACAGTGGGGCTGTGCGCTGACTCTCCATTAATAATACAGTGAATTTCAGCAGCAGATTAAATTTTTCTAAAGTAGTAAATTGCAGGGGAAAGTGGAGGAAAGTCATGGTCGAGGAAAATAAGTACATTATAGGTCCTTTATTAGATAGAAGCCCATGGCATCAGGCAGACGGGTTCTTACAAACATACACATATGAGAAAAACAGGGGCTGCATCCATCAGCTTATCAAAATCACTTAAAAGAAATGGGCTTCTGCTGGATGTGCGGAGTGCAATAAAACATCAGTGTAACGCTGGGCGTATATTAGCTGGCACAGAAAGATTATGACATGTCCATTACTGAGCTGGCTTCTCGTGCTGGCTGCAGAGAGGTCCAGATTCCTGCGTAATGTGTTCCCCAACCTCCTTCACGCCCCCCAACTTTATTTTATTACCTGTGTTATAAGCACGCATGCTATAAAATGACATTAGCAGCAGAAGAGCCACATGAGAGATGCTGAGTCTGCCCTGAACATCAAATGTGCTTCGTGAGGGGTATGTAAATCATCCGCTAATCTAGGACCAGGCGAGAGCACAAAAGGAAGGAGGAGCGGGTGAAAGCCCCACGCGAGCAGCTCTTGTCTCCTGCTGGTCCCATTCCCGTTGTGCCTTCCCCCTCCGACGGCAGCCCCTGGCTCGCAGCTAATGTGTTAACCGAGGCAGCGGCAGCCCCGAGCCCGGGTAGGGGAGGCGTCTCTGCAAGTCGCGGGCTCTCGAGGCCTTAAAGCTTGGGCCCGTGCGAGCTGCGTTGCAGGGAAATGACCCGCGGGTCAGAAGAGCAGCTCAAGCCTTAGCTCCATTTCTCATGCTGTTTTTTATATAGGAGTACCAGCACTTCAGCTATGAATAATACAAACCTTAAAGTTCACTTAACAGCTTGAGCCACTTCTGCGTGTGCTGAAATGGAGACCGGTTTGCTCGAGTGTAGCTACAGGGGCTGTGTGCATGGGACTGTAGCGACAAGCGCTCCGGGAGGACTTTGGACAGGCAGATGCGCGCACATGCGTGACATATATGAGGTGCCAGAAGACCATTTTTGAAGCCACTTTTTGGTCCTAACAACTGCACTTAAAAGCAAATGAGAGATGAAGGGATTTTTCAACCCAAACCATAAGAGACCCCGGGGGGGGACACAGGATTATGGACACTTATAACTAATGCAAAATAAACAAGGCAAAATTATGTGTAATTACTCCTAAAGTCATTTGCTTGTTTCAGTAATTGACCTGTGCATTCTTTAATCTTTAATGCTCTTTTAAAATTCAGCCTCAGGGACTCATAACATTTATTGACGTTTGTCATGGTTAAGGCTCTGGAGGAACTGGGCTTTATTAGAAGTCTTCAAAGAAATATCAATTTAGGGGTAAGCAGCATTAATATTTTGTACACAACATCATCTGCTTAGAATGCCTGGCTACATTTCTTTACGTGTGAGAAAAAGAAACCAATGGCAAAAAGGGCAGTTCTGTGAGGGGCCATGTAGGATAAACTGCTGCACTTTCAATAAATTTTCTCAGTAAAAATGTGAGGTTTAAATTTAAAGTAAAAAATCATAAGGCTGTCCAGAAGACACCTGTGTGTCTGCCTGGTGGCAAGATGGTTTTGCCTTGGGTGAGGTGGAGAGGACATTTTATGCTCACAAGGAGGATATTTTATCTCTGTTTCAGACCTGTTACGCGACTGCATCAACCTGCATCACCAACCCGTGCTCAGGCATTCCAGGCCCACAGTCTCTGTCCTCCTATCTGTTAATTAACCAGCTGAAGCACTTAGGAACCACCAGGTTCAGGTTCAATGCGTGTGTTTAAGGGATCATCTAAGCCTGTGGGAATGGTTTCCCACTTGTGCCTGTAGAAGTCTGTTTTCAGAGAACTTTGCATAAAATAAAACGAAATAGAACAAAACCCAGCAAGTTGGAAAGTGTACGGTTGTGAAAGAGACCTGTTTTTGTCCCCTGTAAAGCAACAAGGTTTGTGTGGTGGGAGATTCCTGGATGCCTGTGAGTTTGGGAAGCTGGGGGGGTTCTGCACGACGTGGCAGTCGCTCCAGCACTGGGAGTCACTTAGTTACTTGGACATTTCCCACTGGGATAACACGCTCCCTGCGTGGCTGCGTGTCGTTGCATGCTGCTTCCTCCCGAGAGCCTGTTGTGCTGGTGAGAACAATCTCCTGTTTCGTCCTGTCTTACTGTTGCTGCTGCAGAATGGGATGTCACTGCAGGCTGGAGCAAGCCAAGGAGATGCCAAAGGCAACCCAGAGGCGGCAGGTATAAACCTTGGGAGATGCTGTGCATTGCCGAGCCCTTGCCACAACAGCAATACAACCAGCAGGAATGTCCGTATCCAGAAAGAGATTCTTCAGAGTAGCTCTGTCCTTTTAGCTTTCTTGGTGCTTGGGGTCTGTTTAATAAAGATGTTGCAACACTTACCTTCCTGTAAACTTTTCTTTATCCTTTTCATCCAATGCAAGCAGTCTAGTTCAAAGACGACTGCCCCTTCAGGAGTTCACTAAGTTATGGGGCAGTACCTGATATTTGCACATGTTTACGTGGACAAAGGAGGTGCGGGATGTGTTCAAGAGGTCACTTAGTTACTTAGACTTTTCCCATTGGGATAACTTCTGTATAGGCTTCCCATGGAGGCTTCATCTGGACAGCTGCATTCTCGCCCTTAGACCCAACTCAGACAAGGCCTGTGAAGGCCCTCAAACATCCCACCTCACTAAGGCCCGCGCGCAAGGCAAGACTTTGGCTAGAAAGAGGGCTGTTCATCTGTGGCCCTCAGCTTCTTGCAATATTAGGTTAAGCTTTTGTCCAGCTTCTGCCCAAAGGATTATTTTTGCTTTTGCTTTGTAGGGTGAGTCAGACTGCTCTGTGTTTGGAGCTTCTTGTTGATTCGCTGTCTCCGTTTCCTCTGTGTCTGGGTTCATTCAATGTTAAACTAGTGAAATCACCACGGGGTCAATTGGAGACCACTCTTACCCTGAAAACGGGGCTCAACAAAGGCCACGTTTTCAGGAATTTGCCCTGCTTTATTTCAGTGTAAAAGAAACCAAGTATTTTGGTTAGAGAAATGACAGAAATGAGTGCTTTAATGACTGGTATAGCTCTGCAGCTGTTAGAGTAATGGACTTGTGTTTAAATATTACGGCTGGACTGGGAACCCTTGTGACTGCATAGTCATTTTCAGAAATATTCAGGCTGCTGCCAGCGAGTCTCTTCGTGGGCGGAAGGTTTGGCGTGTGAGCGCTGTTCCTGGGAAGCTTAAACGGGGCCTTTTTATAGTGATCCCTAGTTATCCGTGCCTTTCCAGCTGATGCGGCAGCCGGGCCCATGGTTTCAGCTGCCGGTTTTGAACAGTGATTTCTTCTTGTCTTTAATGGGAGGCGGGTTTTCCCTGTCTCGGGAATGCCATGGTGGCGCTGGATCAAGGTTTCCAGTAGAGTGGCGGAGTTGAGCTGCCTTTCGCGTTAAGCACCAGAGATTTCATTAAATGGCAGAGGAGGGAGCTTGTGTAGAGGGGAGGTTCACCCCAGAGACACTGCAGATTGTCTCATGCTATTTAAGTGGGCTAAAATTAGAGGGAAAGAATCTGCAGCTAATTGGACTTGTGCATTAATCATAGTCTGCTGCTGGAGTACTTCACCCATTAGAATGTGTTAATTTGGTAATTACAAGGTGGGGGGGAGGTCTCTCTTTGTAATGCAGGGCCCTTCTTCATGCTTATTGCACATATCAGAGGCAGGTACAGCGAGAGGTTCCAGGCAGCCCTGCTGCGGGGAGAGCTGCCTATTACCACCTCCGCGCACACGTGAGCGCCCGCTCTCCTAGCTCCAGACACCTATAATTAAGCTAGGTTAGATATTGGGAGCAGAAGGTCTTTCATTTTCAGTTAACAGGTAATTAATTGTATCTCAGTTTCCATTGTGTCACCCCCCCTGCTTCGGCCCCCCAGCTCTTGTTATGGGACATAATGCACATGGTCGGGGGGGCTCCCGTGCTTGGGGAAGGAGGAGTTTCTGCTTGCTCCTTCTCCAAGGTGCCTCTGAAGGGGACACTGATGGACCCCTGGCTCTGCCAGCTCCAGGTGGACCCTAGGGACCTCCTGGCTTCCCTCGGCTCCCACATATCCCTTTCCCCACTGCCAAAGAACCCTTCTTGCAAGAGAGCCATAAGCCTTTTCCTCCCTTATGCCGCTGACATGGTGGCCTTTACATTAACGGCTGCCTGATTCTGCCAGCCTCCCTCCTTGCCAGTTTTGCTAAATTCAGAGGTGCTTCATAAACCACAGCAGATGTGAAGAGACTCGACAAGATGGGGAGAGAGGCAGGAAACTCAGACTGGCAAACGTAGGAGACAAAATACTGAGACAACAGCATAAAATACGGATTTCCACTGGGGTGTAAAATGCTAACGAATAAAAATAGAGCCGTGTGTGTACTAATGAGAAGCAAATCAGGATGTAGTTTGCAAAGCAACGCTGCCTCCAGCGCCTTCATTGCATGAGGCTCCACTTCCAGCTCTCCCCTTGGAGACAGTCACTGAAAAGAAGGTCCTCAATCCCAGCTCTTGCCGTTTCCCTGTCCTTGCACGTTCTGTATATTTTCTGATTTACCTGCTGGTGGGGAAGCAGCCTTCCAGGGCGAATGGTGTCTGCTCCACCTTGAGCATGGACACGTCGATGGCAGGACCCCATGCAGAACTCGCACACCAGTCCCCAGCCCGTGTCCGTAATTTCAGCCGCTCCGTCGTCTTTGCAAAGGTCGCACCCACTTGTTATGAATCATGACTTGAGCTCAGCTCAATTTGCGGGAAGTCTCTGCTCTCCCAGGCAGCCCTCGCAAACACTGACCTGAAATCCTGACCTCGACAAACCACATCATTTTCCACTTGGGCACCTCCAGATTGGTTCTTCGCATCTGAAGAACCAGGCAGCTAGTTTTGACTCTATCGCAATAATTTGCTGGCTCTTTAGCACTAAGTCCTTAAAGGGGCACCTTTAATGTTAGTAAGCCTCAAATGTGACCTATATTCTTCTCACCTCCTTGCAAATTCCACTCTGTTCATCTCCATATGCTCCCATCCCACCACGGTCCCTGACAGATCAATTGCCTTGAGGAAAATAAGGAAGCTGCCCTAAAACAGGCCCAAATGTTGCATGATTCTCACCCTCTGCACACCCAAAAAAAAAAAAAAAAAAAAAAAAAAAAAGAAAAAAGGGAAAAAAAGCACACCCCTTTCAGGGCATTTGCTTCACTAGTGAAGAAATTAGTGATAGAAGAATGCAAAGGTCAGCTTGGCTTCTCTTTGGTGTCGTGGTTTGGGATGATCATTCCTGCATTTAGAGAACCTCTTTACCAGTTTCATGAAATAATCAACTACTAACCAACGGCAGATACAAAGGGTAGGAAATGTATTTGTAGAAAAAGATTTTTTTTTTTTGGCGGGATTGCAACAAACTGTAAGAAAAGCAAAGGGGGTTACAAAGTCAGGCCTTTCCAAGACGGGAGCGACTGTTCCTTGAGCTCATTAACCCAGCACTGGAGTTCGCAGCGAGCTCACTGTGAGAACGATCCTTTTAGTACCGGACTATAACGTGCCTGTGTGGGCTGCAGACTGTCCCCATTGGAACAAAGCGATTACCACCCTCGTTAAACAGATAAGGACCATTCACCGGCTTCTATTTTGGGGATGACGAATGTGAAACCTTATTCATCAAAAGGATGATTAAGGGATAATTTTGTTAGAACAAATTTATAATGCACAGTGACTAGGTGTGAAAGATGCTTCCTTTGCGCAAGCCGCTTTGCACATGCAGACAGTGCTTTGCTTCTGGACTTAATTAGCAACACTGCAGCCATCCTGTTCGGAGTTGCACCTTGCCAGGCCTTCAGTTCTCTCCTTGGCAGGTGATAATCAAGTACTTTCAACTTTGTAATACTAGCTCAGGTCTTTGCCAGGAAAAGTGACAGCTGCTTCAAAACTGCTGCAGAGAAAAGTTGGTCTTTCACAGTTGCACAGTAAAACTCAGGTAACTTTCAAGACTGACTTTGCTGTTTGTTAAAGTTTAGCTTTCCATTTCACTAGAAAAGGAGCTTTTCCAAGCGGAGGTTTCATTCTTTCATTGGTTTCCTCTTGGGAAACATTTTATTTTTCAGAATTTATCATGAACTTTATATGCTGAAAAAACTGTTTCCAGTTTCAAAGTGAAATTTTGGAATTCAGAAAGTTCATTTGGATTGCCTTTATGCTTTCATTATTTTTCTCGTGTATCTCTGTTTTTTCCCATCTCTTGCTGGAGTGGCAGATGTCTGTGTTAGAAGACACTTGTCACAGATGACAAGAAAATGTTTTGGTCAGTGGCTACTGATCAGCAGGTAGCAAGGAATCATTAATTTCACAAAGTAAAGGAGTAAATAAAAAAGTAGGATTTGGAGCATTAACATGGTATGTTAGCACCAATGACAATAAAGAATATTATACACAATTATGATACAAATTTGTAAATTTTATGCCATGGCTTCATGGAGGAGCAATGGCCCACACGTTAGGAAATTCTTCAATAATGTGTGAATGTGCTCTTCCTACTGCCTTGGTCTTGTTGCGCTAGTTCTACCTGCTGTGGGTAGAAAGGACATTGGCTTCCTCAGCAACAAGTGGAGACCTGCGCTGGGCTGGTGCTATCAAGAATTGTCTCAAGGTTCAAGAAATGTGTAGAAGAGGCACTCAGGGACATGGTTTAGCAGACATGTTAGTGGTGGGTTCACGGTTGGACTTGATGGTCTTGAAAGTCTTTTCCAACCATACTGTTTCTATGATTCTAAGGTCCAGTCCTTCCCTTAGTACAAAGTCCTGCAGGTCAGGGATGGGGAGGATCTGCACAGAGGAAAGCTACGAGGCAGAGAGGGGATTGCCACGGAAATACTTGTTGCAACTGCTTGCCTTGAGCTCTGCGTTCGAAATTGTCCTGTATATCATGAAGACTGAGACCTTACTGGTGCTAAGCTGGGGAGGAAATGAATGACTTTACAAAGCTGTGTATTATATTCCTCCAATATGGCTTTTATTCCCATACACGCTAAGGTCAAAGGTTTATGCTAAAGGAAACAATAATCCTTTTTAAAGTTGGTATGAGGTCTGAGTATAGACAGGTGAGAGGAGCCATGAATGTCTTGGGCTGAGCTTACAGCAATGTGAAAGTTTTAGTGACATTAAGAAAGAGCCCTTTAAGAAGTGTTTTGTTTTGTAGTTTGTTTGTTTCAACCTAAGCTCTATTTAAATTGCATATTAAAATGCACCTTGGCACCTGTTTTAATGCAGGCGTACAGCTGAGCTGACCCTTATTTCCGTGTCTGCATTGAAGCTCATACGGGTGCACACACGTTGAAGCGAGATGTTGCTGTCTCTAGAGAAAAGGCACTGGAGACCTGTTGCCTTTTCAGCATCTTAGGTAAACGTGTTGTTCTGCAAAGGACAGCACACGATGGAGCATAAACCTTTTGAAAGCCAGACCCTGTGTGCCTTGTCATCACGAGTGCATCCTGATGGAAGGCAAATAGTTGGGGCTCCCAATACCCTGTAAAACTTCCCCTTGACGTTGGTGTTTAGTAGGTGGTGGTACTTTTGTCAGCTGCTAAGCCCTGATAAGCATGCTCCAAAGGAACCTAGCAACTAATGATTTTTTTCTCTTTTTTATACAAAAAATGAAGTTAAAAAACGTTATTTGCTGTAAGTATAGCGGAAGTCAGTGCTGGTGCTGGTGCTGCAATTGCACTGCGGAGCTGTGATTCTTCGTGCTCTTCCTTAATTGTGTCCTTCGAAAGCGGAGGCCTCTAGTGCTAAAAGATGATGGCAAACTGCCTTTTTAACCTATTTTAAGTAAATCTGTATTGAGTTTCCTGCTGTGCCTAAGAGCTGCAAGTCCCAGTGCAGTTTTATATTTTATCCCTGCACTAGCATTCTCTGGACTTTAATTCCCAACTTCCTTTCTTTCCGATCCTGAAAGAAATGCAAATTTAATTTCACGGGAAATAAGAATATGCTTGAATAAGATGATTTTTTTTGCCAACATTTCAGTGTCTCCCACTGGTTAGTAACTAGTTTTGAGGGATCTAATATCTTCCTTTTCTTAAAACAAATTCTTTGCATACAGAAGCCTCCCACAGGCTCCTCTGGCAGGGAAAGGCAAAGCATTTTAGCAGGAAAAGAATTTGTATAGAAGAAAAGATAAGCAGCGCATGCCACCTGTAAGATATTGTTAGCAGATGAGGGAAAAGATATTGCTGATTTTTATTAATAATTAGTTTCATTTTCTATTAGCTCTCTTATCATAAAAGTTCCTCAACAAAATTGTGGAGGGCATAATACACGTATCGTTAAATTGCAGCTATTTCTGGAGTGCTTCATCTCTTCCATTGCAGACACAATTGATATTATTTAATAGTTTAGGTCAGTAAGTGACTGTGAAAGCCTCCATTGAAGTAATATCCTTGAAATATAGTTTTGGATGTGGACTATATTGTGAGAGATTATCTTTTGGAAATCTGTTCTCCTCTTCATCCCAGTCTCCTATTTTCTTTTTGTGGTGATATGGCTTGAGCAGGGGGTTGGACTAAGTGATCTCTAGAGGACCCTTCCGACGTCAACCATTCTGGGATTCTGTGTGACATCTAAGGTGTAGCAATGACCAGTGTACCCACAGGGAAAATATAGCGTACACATAGCTCTCTCTAAAGGGGATATAACACATGAAAATAAGTAGAGCAAAAGGATTGCAAAAAAGGGCCCCAATCTGTATGTCCTACCAAACAAAAATATATAGATAGGTCTTTATGGGGGATATCTGTTAGTCATCTTAGAGTTTGACCTAAACTCATGGGCACTGACACTGCTCTTCTTCGAATCAACGCCAGACAAGTTGTGGTTATTTGCATGCCATCGACCTCAATCGTGTGCTTTATCTGAAAGACCAGAGTTGCAAGAGCAGAAGCCTCCTTACAACCACTCCTGACTCATATCAGAACTTGTTAAAGCCCAATTTGGAAAGTCTGTCTGTGTCTGAATTTAGCTTTTGAGCAGGGGTTGGTCTAGCCAAGCCCTAAGTGCCAAAATCCGCACAGTTGAGTGTGGGCTTGAGCGCTCGGCTAATCCAGAACGCAACCTCTCACCACAGACTGCACCTATCCATGCCTCCCACAACCCTTTTCCCCTTTATTTTCCTCTCGCTCAGCCCCCAACCTGGGTCATCCCATCCCAAGGGATGCGGCACAGCTCCTGGTCCAGGAAAGAGGCCCAGGGCACAGGACACAGTTGGGAAATAGTCTCGTGCGCGAGCGCGGCAGCTCGGGGTGCTGTGGCCGTGACTAGGCAACGGCGTCGGGAGCGCAGGAATGATCTCTCTTTGTCAGAGCGCCGAGCTGTTAGAGGTGATGAGATTCTTTTATTGCACTAATTTGCAGTGCGATGTGCTGACATTCTCTCCCTGTTGCACAGAGAATATATAAATTATGCCTGCAGGACGATTAACTGTTTGTCCAGGCTAATTGTCAGTATTAAATCTTGCTCAGTCACAGTTTTAAAGCTTAATTTAAACTCTCTATCTTTAAGGAATCTGTACTCCCACTCCCACCATGGGGAGGAGAAAAAAAATAATAAAGATTTAATGGTTTAAGTCAGTTCCTTTGTAACTGCTAAAGTTATAATTGGGTGTGTGTATAGTGGAAGCATCTGCACATGATGAGCCTGCTGGGTTCTCCTTTTGCTTTGGCCAGTAACGCTCATCTCAAATCCCATTGTCTTTGCTAGCTTGGATTAATTTCTGAATTATGTATTATTGTTCTGAGATCCCAGAGCCAGAGCTATTCCCCACCTCTATTACTGCATAAATCTTGGCTGGGTGCTTAAAACAGCACTGACTCATCCTGAAGAATGGCAAGCAACACAAGCTCGAATGCAAAATCTC
>JAUBNY010000170.1:816971-829417 GCA_032275445.1 Crypturellus soui | reverse complement strand
GGGAGAGAGAGACCTCAGGGAGCTTTGGCAGAGTGGTAAATTTAAGCCTTGATATTAACACAGCAAAAGGGGAAGCCCCATGCTGGGAAAGGTTCTGGGTTTTCACCCTAGCATAACAATTCTGCAGCCACTGAGCCCTTTAGGGAACGGCTCCTGGTAAGGAGCAGCTACAGCAGATCCTGACAGTAGTGGGTTTCTCCTGGCACCTGAGAGTTGCCTTGCACCCTACAGCAGTGTTCTTATTTCTTGTTTTTATCTCAGTGAATGTTTCCCCAGTCCCCATCACAAATATCTTATTCTCTCTTTTGTGACTTCTGTCAGCTAAGTTTGATTGTTCAGGTGTTTCAAAATAAATAAATAAATGAGAGAGTGATCAGAGAGCTCACCCGGGCCGTGGTGGCAGCAGGACTTTCTGTTCTCTGGAAATTGGCTGCTCCTCTGCTCTTGATTAGCTCCTCGTTCCTGTGTAACAAGAGAGGATAAACATGGGGAGAGCTGGTCCCATGCCCCGGTCCATTTGCTATTCCAAGTGCTCTCCCCGTGGCCCCCCTTATTTCTCTGGTCTCTAACATATGCCCTGGCACAGCCGCTCCAGACCTTTTCCCAAAGGTCACCCAAGCCTGATCTGTGCACTGGGACAGCTCAAGGCACGGCTGGAGCAAGGGACACAAGGGTCAGGCGCAGGCCCTGCCCGCACTGCAGCTAAAAACCATGCTGTGTTTTTGTTAAAGCACCTTTTGGTGGAATTAAGTTAGAGATGAGGGTTGGGATGCAGCTCTATCTACAATTTATTTGTAAGGAAGCAGTAAGTGTGAAGGCTTTAAAAGCATGAAAGCCCTCGTGGGGGTGAAAAATCACCTCTCCTAGTTGAAGAACAAAGGAAGGGGACTAAAATACCCGGGATGAGCAGCCCCGGTGGGGCGAGCACAGGGGGACTCTTCTGGTTAAGCAGGGAAGATGCTTTCCTTAGCATATGTTCTGCATATTTTACTGCCAGAGAAGATGTGGCGATGATTTAATATGCAAAGGTAGATGTGGCATTGATATGCATCCACACTGCATAACATGTGCATACATATTTCAAAGGTGGCACAAGAAAGCGCATAGCTGAAGGCAAGCATTTATCAGGCTTGCGGTCAGACGTCTGAGACCTTGGCAGCCGCAGGAGAGCCTGCAGGAGGAGAAACAATAACGCATCTTGATTATTCTTAGTGGTATTTTAAATAAAGAACCGCCTAGGTGCTGGGGAGCCGGGGGTGGTGGGGCTCCGGGCTTCGGGCAAGCGAAGCCACGTGGTGCTGAGTGCGGGGAGCCCGGCCGAGGAAATCATTCACCTGCAGCCCGTGCTTTTTGCTCCATCGTGAATTTGTGCTCATTTGTGTCCAGCCGCAGCAAATGAAACGAGTGTGTCTGAGAGCGCTGCTGTTGGGATTGTTTTCTTCATGTTTTTTTTTCTCTGGGAATGCAGCTCTGCTGCACAGGAAAAAGGAGGTTTGACACAGAGGCCCCAAGTGACTCAGGACACTGCTCTGCAAGGCCTGCTGCTCATGTAGCTGGACACTTGCTTGTATTTTCTCTCTTTCTGGATAAGAAAGCAAGGGGAATGGCAATTCTGCAAAGGACAGAGACCTATAAAGCTCTGAACCCACAGAGAGCCAGGCCATTGCCTTCCTGGTGCAAGACCAAGCCAGGAACCCCCTGGCCCCTGAGCCCTGTCCTGAACGCATGGGTGTCTGGGGCTGCCTCCTGCCTCTCCGTGTCCCGTGGCCGGCTAGTAGCAAACCCATGCCTGGAGCTCCATGCGGGCTCCCTGCGGGCATGCAGGCAGCAGGCGCTGGGTTTGCTCAGTGGCACCTCTAGATCTTCACGTTTGATCACAGTGAGCAGGGAGGTCCTGCCGGGCTCTTGCAAGATCCTCCAAGCCTGTGCACCAACACGGGCTTTCTTTATGTAAAACGGGCACATCTTTCCTACCCTCTTGGAGCAGCTGGGTTTAGCATCGTGTAAACTCAGCTCTGTGCGAGCATCATCCACATGCTGGTGCTGATGGAAACCTGTCTTGTTCCGCTGCTTCCCTAATGTCTCACTCTGCTGCTCATACAGAAACGCTTGCCCTGCCCTGGTGTTTGTGTCCTGGTAAGCAGCGCCCTGCGCTCCTGCCTGTCGCCGGCACCGTGCTAGAGGGACCAGGGCTCTGGTCCAGACCTGGGAGCCTGCGCTTGGCTCTAGCAATGCCTCATAGTCCTGTCCTGCTGGTTATTGCATGTCCTGCAGGCCAGCTCCTCTGGTCCCCCAGGCTTGCGTAGCCCCACGGCTTGGCACTGCTGATGCCCTTAAGCCCTCAGAGGGTGCAGTGAGCCCTTGTGCACCTCGACAGCTCAACCAGCTGCCCTGGAGGGGCGCATGGGGCGGCCACGTGCTCAGGCTGGGTAGCGAGAGGGCTCCGGGCAGGTTCAGCGGCACAAACACATCCAGCACACGCTGGGGCCAGTGGGTGCTGGATGTGCCTGGCCACGGGCAGCCGTCAAGCCGCACGGTTCGTGCAGAGCAGAGAGGGTCCCTGCAGTGTCAGTGATGGCAGCAGCGCTCCCACGGCAGTGGGAGCTGCCCTAACTCGATCACTCTTTAATTATCTGGAATTATAGCACTCCTCTCGCCCTCTTTATGTTACGGTGAAAGAAATCAGGACATACATTAATTATCTAATCCGTATGTAAAGTGTCACATATAATTTTCCCAGAGCAAAAGGTTCTAGCTTTAAGACCTGCATCGTCCCTTAATAACTATGTGCGAGGGAAGAAAATAATATTCAGATATATGATTATTACAGTGGTTGTCACCCACTGTTGTTGCCTTTTCTGCATCCGGGCCAGCATTCCTGCTGGAAAGCCTTGTGTGGGGACACTTGTAGTGTGACCCTCCAGTTTCCCCAGCTGTGACTGGTGACCTGACTTGGGTCCCCACCGGCTGCTGCTGAGACTTTAGGGCACAAAGTCAGGGTAGAAGCACAGCCTGGATCAGCAAAGCCTGGAGCTATCTCAGTTTTGTCCTCGTCTGCATTCGGAAAAGAGGGGAAGACCCCACAGCTTCCCTTTGATGAAGACACAGCAGCTGAAGAAGTCGATTAAGAAAATCAGTATTGCATTTATTAGCCTCCATCTATGATGCATGGTGTTATGCTAATATGCATGAATTAATTACTGTTATTAATTCAATTGAATTAATTTGATATTGCGGACATGCGCAGTGACAATTTATTGGGAAGGAGCAAGCCCCGCTTCTCCAAGGAGCAGCGGGGACACGCGGGGCTCCGTGGCGCCACGGCAATCTGGGAGCGCCGCTGGGTGCGGAGCTGGGTTTGTCTCCCGTCACCTTCGCCCCTGTGGTCCGAGCGGCTCTGCTGTCTCTGCCATCAGCGCTTCAAAGCGGGAAGCAATTCCCCCTGCCCCAGGCAATGCCTCTGGCAGGGCTGACTTCGGTGGCTGGTGAGAAAATTCTCTCGGATGCTGCAGGTGGGCTTTGGTGCAGAGTCGTGGTACTCTCTAAAGCAACTTTATAAGCCACAACCCTTAGATAAAAAAATAATAATTAAAAAAAAAATCTAGCTGTGGTGCCAGCCTGGGTGTTTGGGGAAGAGGTCCGGGAGCCTGGTGTATCCTTGGGCTGGCAGTGCCATGTCGTGTTTCGGAAATGACTGTAATTGGTATTCCTCACGACAAACTGCAGGACCGCAAAGGCCATCCCTCCGCCAGATCATTCAATCACGTCGAAGCCCAAACCACAATCACTCCTAATGGAAGCACGGAGCCGGGAGCTTTCCCTGCGCTGGGGCAGAGCCCGCCATTTCCGTGACCTCTTGTGGGGAGTGCATGGCAGCTAATTGCAGCTCACGGAGCTGACGGATGTCCCTGCGCCGTGCAGCAAATCGGTCACATCTCTTGATAAATATGAGACCTTCTGCTGTTATATATGAGCCCCATGCTTTAGCCATCCTCCTAATTCATTTCATTTCAGTTCTCAGATAGGTTAGGGATATTTTACTGAAATTTCCACCCCCACCCCCATTGGATGTGTTTTGCCTCCATTATTTATTGTACCTTGCTCCCTACTTTAGTCACCTGTCAGCTGCTGAGAGTCTCGATGGGGTGTTCTGCCCCTGGCTCAGTGGAGAGGGGTGCAGAGAGGGTTTCACCCCACCGGTGCCCCTAAACGAGGGAGATGCTGCCTTGTCCATGTCCACGGTGCTGCTGGCACCGAGCGAGTCACCAGGGCCTGTTGCCAGCCCCCTCCTTGCTCTGATGCCACCAGATGTGCAGCATCCCTTCTGTGGGGTCACAGGGGCTGCTCTTGCCCCTTCTCTCTAAGGGAAATAATTTGTTGTATCGAGATCTGTTGGTGCTCACCATGGGTCCCTTCTTTACCCTTTCACCTGAGGCTGGCTGTGTAGCTCTTTGGTGTGTCTTAGGTTTTGGGAAGGGGCTGAATTTGAGTGTGAAGACCTGTCTTGCCATGTTCACGTAAACAGGAATCTCATAGGAGTCTTCAGGGTCCTGCAGCAATGCCCTTGCCACCACGGCAGACGTTTGAGCAGCTCTCAGAAGCCTACCGAGAAGCGAGTCCCATAGCTGGGTCTGGGACTTGACCAGTGTCTTTAAGTAGAGTGGGATTTCCTTCCTAGGTGTATGTGTGCATACAAAGATGCATTTATTAAAATATTTATTATTCATAGGGTTGTTGAAGTATTTTGTATTTATTAACCATTCAGCTAATATATTTGTGAAAGGACATTATATATATTTTTAATAGGCAAGTGAAAATCTGTGCAGTATAGACACATTTATCTGTAAGTCTTCCCTGCAAATTAAGGTGATGGCTTTGTGAGATCCCTAAGGACATGGAAAACAGTTATCTACTTGCTTCGTTATGGCAACCTGGATTATCCCATCCCATTTCAGGCTTTTGTAGAGTAAAAACAATCTCTGTCAACCTCTTGTTGCAGCTGGTTGTGTTTGCCACGGTTCTTGATTGTTCTTGCTGCTCTTTTCCAGGCCCTCCCTAATTTGTTCTTTTTTTAATGAAGCTGTGGTTGGTGTCTGAAGCTGGTGCGTTATCTCAGCCCAAGCACGAGGGGAATGAGATGCACCTGCATAAAAGCAGTAATCTTAGTTGTGGGGCAGGTGTGAGGGTAGGTTGCCTTAGGGGACTGTTTTAATGGAAAGCCAGGGGAAAGAATTAACACCCTGTTTCCCCACACTGATAACTGTGGGGTGGGAGAGCAGCGCGGGCCTGGGCAGAGGCCCAGGACTGCCCGTAGTGACCACTGGGGTAGGTGCCAGGAGGCAGCAGCTCTCCTTGCTCCTCTTCCACAAAGGGCATCTCGGGGAGTAGGATGCTCAGCAGGAGGCTGATGTTTTGGCTTCCAAGTGTGGCCAGGGCCTCCTGAGTGTAAGCGAAATGGATTTGCCCCAGGGACAAGGTGTAGAATCCATCCTGGAGCCCCAGGGAGGGTTGGCTGCTGCTGCTGCCAGTGGGGTTAAGGATGTTACTTTCTGCCAGGAAAGCTCTGTGACAGCCACGCAAGGGACGTACCCGTGTCCCTGCACACTATGGGGTTAGGGTCAGACTGGTGACAGGCTCCATGCGCTGCCGAGGCACCTGCTGGGGCTGCCCGGTGGTCCCTGAGGGCCGCTGATGCGGGCAGGGCTGTGCTGCTCAGCAGCAGGCTGCACTGTCTGCCTCCTGCTTCCTTTTATTTTGCAAAGAGGAGCAAAAGCTTCTCTTGACACTTCCAATTCCCCAGACACAAAAGCTGTGGAGTTTCCAGCCAGGGCTTCAGATAAATCTGGTTTTAAGAGATGTGGTTTTATTGTGACACTAATGGCAAGAAGTGAGCAGTTAGCAAAATGAAAGGAGTTTAGAGATTTGTGGTGATGACTTGGAAATAACCTGTCATTGGCAGCTATGGCTCAACAATAAAGTCTTAGCTTCGATTGCTGATCTCCCCGCAGGCTTTGGTTGTGTTCCAGCAACAGCAAGGAAATGTCAGGACAACTGACTTTGCTTTCCATGGCATGCCAGGAGGCCCTGTCCCTGTTGCTGCAGGGCTGGAAGCCTTGGGAAAGGCTTGGATCATGCTTGGGAGCACATGGCTGGAAGTTCTGATCTTAATGACACTGGGTGATCACTCAGACATCTCTGTGCATCCCAGGAGGGCCAGGCTCTGCTGCCTCCTTCTCAAGGAGCCGCTCCAGAAAGAAGCTGCCTCCCTCACCTTAGGGCTGGTAGGGAAGCTAGCTGCTCTCTTCCCGATTAGCATTGACCAATGCCCTGATGGAGCTCCCAAAGACACTCAGATACAGAGGAACTTGCTGTGCGTTTTTCTTCCCTGATCAGGTCTTCCCTGATCAGGTCTTAACTTTTCCTGGAGGTTGGCCCGATACTGTGGGAGTCTTTTGGAGTGCTGGAACTGGGCTCTTGCTTATTCTTGAAACATTCCAGGTGAATTCCTTGAGAGTGGATAAACACGCTGATGACTATTTCAGCTCTGCATTGTAATGAGATTC
Organism: Crypturellus soui; assembly: GCA_032275445.1. Classification (NCBI taxonomy): domain Eukaryota; kingdom Metazoa; phylum Chordata; class Aves; order Tinamiformes; family Tinamidae; genus Crypturellus; species Crypturellus soui. The sequence goes on along the minus strand of JAUBNY010000170.1, from coordinate 822,854 downwards.
TGAGGGAATCTCATTAATTTTGGGAATCTCTGTAATTTTCCTTAAGGAGCAGCTTTTACACCCAAAGGCCAGTCTATCTTTGCTGTGAGCTCTGCTTATTTTCGCCAGCCTCTACAGCCACTGCAGCACCTCTGCGTGCCTGCACCACAGAGCCCAGCATACGGGAAGCCCTTCAGCAAGGCCAGTCGGGTCTGCAGTGGACTTCAACTGCACGAAGTCCAACATAGCCTCAGAGCAGATCCAAAAGCACGTGGCAGGCAGATAGATCACGCATCCGTTCCTAGATATGTTCCTGCCATTCTCCTCCTTGCAGAATTGCAGACCAAAGTATAAACAAGGCCCTTAATGCCTTACAGTAATTAGTAGTGGATTTCACTGTTTTTCTCATATTTTTTATTTCTTTTTCTTTGTTCCTCTGCTGCATGACATATAGGAGACTTGTAAGATTCCACTCTTTCACCTGGATTTGCTCTGCCCTTTCTGGTGAAGACGAGGGATTTGACTGTATTAACTTAATTGGCAAATGTATTGTTCAGACAGCTGTGACAGAGATGACGGTGTGTGTTAGGCGTCAGGTTAAGTAGCTCATGGAAGCTTTCGACACCTATTGCGGCTGCTAGGCTCCTCTGCACCCATTCAGGATCATCCAGCTTTGAACCGGTCTTGAGGTACCGCACTGTGGGGTTGAGGAAAATATGCCTGCTTTGGGAAAGAATAGGAATAAACACACAAGCAGGGAGGCAAGGAAGCCATGTTGCTCGTGTGCGTGTTTGAAGTGCCTTGAAAAGTTGATGTGTGGCATAAAGAATTCAGCTTGAGCTTTGCAGAGCTGTCCTCCGGATTCCTCTTGACATTAATGAGTATCAGCCACCCAAATCCAATAAATAGCTTCCTAAATCTCAGCTTATTGCCATTTTGTGCTTAGAAAAATGAGCCACAAATGACCTTTTGTACCCTAGGTCCTTTCAGTTCACTTGAGACTCTTCGTGTCAACTGTGGAGGAGTCTGATTATAGGGCTGTCTGGTCCCAACGACAGCAAAGAGAAGATTATTGATTTGCTATTTTAGCGCAGGCCTGGGAGCTGGATACAGGTTATCCTCTTTCCTGCCCCAGATGTTCCTCGGCAGGAGGTTATTTGGACAGAGCACCCAGCTGAGCACAGGGATCCCCACCGAGGGGGTGACACCAGCACTGCAGGAGACCTGGCCTTTCCCTGCAGCAGTGACTGTGGGCGCTGTGGCTGGGTCTGGCTCGGGAAGGGGCATCGCGGGAGTCTCCACTGGATGCAGAAGTGGAGATTGGTGCAAATTCCTGAGCTGTAAGGGGAGAAGAAATACTTTGGCCACGTAGGAGTGTGTGCAACGCTGTTGGTGTTCCTTTGCAAGGAGGCAGCTTTGCAGCAGACAGCGAGCTGTGACAAGAAAAACAGCCACGTCTCGGGGACTGTATTGATGATCCTCCCAGAGAAGCACTGTCAATCTGAAAGGAACCGTCCCCTTCAGTCAAATGTGTCTTTAATGAAAAATATATACCCGCAGACTTTCTTTCAGCCTGTATTATTAATGTGACCTTTACTCAACTGCTTCCCTCTCCTTTTGATTTCTGTGAATAAACGTAATTAGGAAGGTGTGTGTTTCGCCTGCTGCAGCTGAGTTTCAGCAAGCGCTCCAATGCTGGGAAGGGGAGGGAGCCGTTCCCCAATTAGCTCCCTCAGTAATGCAGAGGCCAGTGCGAGCAGGGACATCAAAATGCCACAAGGAGGTGGAAGGGGCCTGCCGAGGGTGCAGCTGCCCACCCGAGGCATCACAGCCTGGTTTGCATGAACCCGGTGAGCAGAAGAACTTTGTGACGCTCAAAGAGCCCCATGTTCAAGCTAGGACAACTACACGACTCAGGTTAAAAGCTTTTCGTGGTGGGAATAGTTTGTTCTCAGCGCTGAAACGAGGGGTTAGCAGACCTGGGGAACGCAGACCGCAGCGTGTGGCTTTCCTTGAGGAAGGTGTGGGTCACAGACTGCCCAGTTGGTTCAAGCACTGACAGCCAAACGTTAGTCATTGTAAAAGTGGCCTAAACCCATTCGGCTTGCCCTTTTAATGCTTTTTTTTCCCTACTGCAGTGACAAAAACGTGCACTTTCTGCATGTACAGGGTAATGCAGCAGAGGCCTGCTCTTCCTAGACAACCCTCCTCAGTTCTTCCCAGCTTTCTAATTTCTTTCAAGAAAAAAAAATATCTTCCAGATGAGTAGGATGAATTGGGCCCTTCCTTTGCAAGCTACCTCCTGGTGCTGGGTCACATCCAGCAGTCTCTGAGGTCCCTGTGCATAAACATATCCAGTGTATTTTTAGAAGGGGCTTCCAAAATTTGGCAGGAACTGGCTTTTGCTGGCTGAAGTTGGAAGCCAGCAGGAGATGCCCTTTGGGCACATCCACTGTTGCTAATGTGTGTCTGGGAAAAAAACAGGAGCATGAGATATCCAAAACCTCTGACTCTCTTCTCAAACCTTTGTTCCCTTTCTGTAAAAAGAGGGGCCACTGTGTTGATACTCCCTGCTGTGTTGTGTAACGCATTCATTCATATTTCTGCAGCGTGAGGTGCTGTAGTTGCGGCACTTAGCCTTGTGAGAAGTAATTCTGTCTTTAGTGCAAAGGCTCAAGCCTGCCTGATAACAACAAGAACCAGCCAAAATACTGCAGAGCTGCGCACTGAGCGAGCATCTGCTTTCCCTGTCCTGGCAGGGGCCGGGGTCCTGTGTCACCCAAGGGGTGACAGGCTGTTTGGTAGCAGGTACTGCGGAGCCGCGAGGAGCCAGGGCACTCCGCAGTGTTGCTTCTGACTGCTGGCCTTGGCATCCCTGCGTTTATCTTAACTTTGTTTATTGTTTGCAACACACAAGGGTAAAAATGCAAATAAAATGGGTTGCCGGTGCCAGTTTTAACACCTAGGCACATCGGCTGGGCCTGCACAGAGCTGGTTTTCTGCAGGGGTTGGAGCAGCGCAGGAATTGCTGATAGGGAAGATTCAGAAAGAGTGATTTTTTGGACTTGCCTCGCGTGAGTTGCACAGACAGATCCGTGCACCCAGAGCAGAGATTGGGGAGCGAACCTCTGGGCAATGCACAGTGGAGCAGCACGGGTTGGAATTGCTGTGTGTCACAAGCTCCTGGAGAGGGGACGGGGGCGAAAAAGAGTTGTGAAGAGCTTTGCTTGCAATAGATACTGCTGATTACCACCAAGCACAGGGAACCCAGCAGCTGCCTATGGCTATTCTGCAAACAGAAAGAGGAGAGAGGGAGCCGGTGCATAAATTATTCACTATAAATTCTTTGCTCCGCTTTAGCGTGTGCACGTATGCGGGCACGAGCGTGCGCATGCGGGTGTGTAGAAGGCACCCCGCAGGCCACAAGCGACTTGTCCTTCCGAGTCCTTTACCCTGCTCACTGCAATCCATTAGGGCATTTTTCTTCCCTTCCTGATGTAATCACTGGCAGCAACGCAGGCTGAAGCGTTTCAAGTGTTTTTTGCCATCCTACCCGGCTGCCCTTTCAGCGTTGTTGTCGCGCGCCGGGCGCGTGTTGATTTGCATGCCATTTTGCTTTCGATCTCCATGGCAACCACTACCAAATGGCCTGAGAATAATAGAGGTGCTTTTTGGAGCCGCGAGCAGGCTCTGCGCAGAGCGCTGACGCTGGAGGTTTTCCCCAAAATAAATAAAGATGCAACCCCCAGCAGCCGCGCTGGCCGGGGTCCCATCCCGTGCTCCTTGTGCCCTAGCTGGTCTCCATGGCTGGGGGGTGCTTTTGAGGGATGCTCAGGAGGAATAAATCCAGCAGTGGCAGCTCCAGGCGTGCGTTGGTGGTGGCACTGCTGGCCCTCATCTGGGCGCCGTTCGCATTCCTCCTTGATGGATCACGTCGACACTCTGCTCTTCACAGGCCAACTCCTTGTTCATCAACTCATTTTAGTGAGTTGTGGTGGTTGTTGACTGCGGATGGTCTCGTGGTGGCCGAGGAGCCCTGCGTTGTGTCCTTGGTGCTGAGCTCTGCCGCCTCGAGCACGGCTGTCCTGCTCAAACCTGAGCTCGTGGCCAGGCTGGGAGCTGGCCGCAGCGACCGGGTCAGGCCTCGCGTCAGCAGCGGTCACGCTCTTCCTTCCGTGCCCGCCAAACCGCGTGTCTTCGTGTGCCATTTCCCCTCTGGCCTCAGCTGCAGCCCCTCTCAAGGACGCCAGCCAGGCCCCGCACTTCCCTCTCGCCGCCTCTCTAACCCCACTAGTGTCCCTCGGCCACGCTGTGTCACATGGGTGTTTGTGCTGCTTCTGGAGCTGGGCCAGCGTCAACAAACCTCAGGGCAGGAACTCAGCGAGAGGCAGGAAATGAGGGAGCTGTCTGGCTTGGTGGGTGCTTCAGATCTCTTGAAACACGGCTAAAATTCAGCCTTGCAATTTCCTCCTCTCCACCTCCTTCACCACAGAGCCTGTCACCCGTGTCAGCCTCTCCGTTTATACTGGAGAAGGCCCCTTTGGAAGCCCTGGGCTGGCTGCAGCACCTGGGTTATTGGTGACACAGGACAACGGGGCAACGGCCGTGAGAGTCTCTGTGCTGAGAGCTGGGGATTTTTGCTTAAAAACTGCTCCAGATGCTTTGTCTTGTTGCTTTCAGGGAGTTCCCCGTAATGGTAAAAACAAATGGTGGCCAAGAGAAGTCTGTTTGCAGGAGGGTGGCAGCGTGCGGCGCCCAGGGCCTCTCTTGCGCACAGCTCACGAGGAGATGGCGGTGGCCCCTTTCCATCAAAGGTGGTTTTTTGGCATGGAAAAAGGGCATCCCAAGCACACAGGAGCCGTCCTCACAACAGGCCGCCCCGCGCTCCATGCGGCTCCTCGCCACCGCGTCCCCCGCTGCCGCCCTCCTCAATTAACGCAGCAACCACAACTTTGTTATCCCGGGCATGAAATAAGGCTAATGAATCATGTCGCGCTTTGAAGTCACGTTAGATCTGGAGCTGACACGAGCTTTTACATCTATGTCACTCCGCCTCCTCGCCTTTTTTTTTTTTTCCCATTCATTTTTTCTTTTTCCCCCTCCGTTCCCCCCGAACGGAGGCAGGCCACGGCGCTGTTTACCTGTCACTCAGCTCAGGAATTTGCATGTTAGTTAAGCTGTTAGCATGAGTAATTAGGGAGCGGGTCAGCGGCTCCTCCCCGCAAGCCGGCAGGAAGCGCGTTGCTCACGAAGCGGCGTCGCAGTCGCGGGAGGCCTGGCAGCTTGCGGCGGGGAAATGAATGCGAACGATGACTCAGGGCTAATTGCGCTCTTTCACTCGCACCCCGGTTTACGCTGCGGCTTAATTAGGAAACAGACTGGGCCCTCAAAGCGTGAACGAGGAGCTGGGAGAGCAGCGCGGTGGAGAGAGGGTAAGGGGGAGCCTCCCCGTCAGCAGCTGCTGGACCCCTCGCGCCTCTTCCTGCAGGGCCCAAGATGCTGGATCTGAAGGAGAGACCAGCTCCACCTCTAAGATGTTGCCCTCTGCTAGCACACAGGGATCAGGTGCTTCCTCGAGCTCTGCGCAGGTAGGAAGGGCTGTCCTGGCTGGGCCAGGGTGCTGAGCTGGGTCTTGCCTGTGTTGGCAGCTTCCCTGCAGCAGCCTGGCTTGGTTTGACCCATCCCAAACTGTCCTCCAGCCTCTAGTAAATGGATCTTCTCTGTGTCCCTGTGAGAAAGGGAGATGCCCGAGAGGGCGAATGTCTTGGGAAGTGTCACGAGAAGGTCTGCAGGAGGTGACGCCACCCCAGCCATGATGCAGTTGTTGGGATGTTTCTTCTCAGTCAGTGGCGAGGTCCAGATGCCGTTGCACTGGTGACAGCCTCAAGCTTGGTAGATGCATCA
>JAUBNY010000170.1:787454-816871 GCA_032275445.1 Crypturellus soui | reverse complement strand
ATTGGGGTAGGAAGGTGCCCCAGGGACTAGTGTTGGGGGACCAGCGATCAGGACTCTGGAAGTGGAAATCTTTTGTGGAAGTTTATGATCTTGAACGATTCATGGAAGTTCATGCCATGGCTGGGCAGCAGCAAAGAACAGCTGCTTTATTTCTGTGTTGAGGTCTTCAGGTAGATTTTCAATGGGAATTTGGAGGGGTCATGCCACTGTCCTTTGGTAGCAATGAGAAATTCCGATAGAATGAAATTTTCCATCTTCCCTATGGGAAATATTGTAAGAGATTGGAGTTTGCTACCCACCACAGTGGCTTCAACATACCCTTCGGAATCCTAAAACATGGGTCTTCTCACTCATGGGTTAGCAGAGCTGTGGCAGGGACAATTAAGACAATCTGGAATCTTTAAATTTGCACAGAATTGTTGCATTTTTATATTGTTTCATATAAGGACAATACAGTGCACAATGCCTGTGATGCCATTATATGACATAAAACGAGATACTTGAATGTTTATTGTGCAATCATTCTTATGGAGCCCTAATGTGCGGTACTATTTGGAATTTAAGCTTTTCTAGATCATTTTTTTTCTTGGTGGCACGGTGAGGGAAGTTTGGCACGTTCTTTGATTCAGGATTTTCATTTTATTTTCCTTCACTGATAAGTTTTCAATACTTTACAAACAGGAAATGCTGTGAATGAGATGGTCAAATATATTTCAGTGAGGACTGTAGCACTTGATCTGAATATTTTAAGAGTATAACATTTTAAATTTCATGTCTTAATATGTCATTAACGCATACTGTTCATTGATGCGACTTACAATGCAAAGCTTAGAAGGACAAAATAAGTTCTAAAAATCTCTTAAAATGTAAACATTTTGAAATATTTGTCAAGCTATTTTTTTTTTTTTTGCAAAGGGAATGTTTTGTGGGAACTTTTCAAATATTGAATGGGCTCTGAGTCCAGTTTTTGGAGCGAGACACCAGAGCTTGCTCTAAACCAGAAATTCTGTGTTTTGACTGGCCCGATGTTGGCCATCCTCACCAGAAACCCACACAGTACAGTCCATTTCTTTTATAATTCATGAAGGCTACAGAATAAATCTTTTTAAGGTAATGTTTGTTCTGAGAATAAATTGCAGTTGTTTGGAATGCTTAAACTTTCAATAGGGCCTGCTCTAAAAGCCCAATTTTTAAACAATTGGATCGTGAGTGTAATATGAATGTAGTTAAAATGATAAATGCAGCTAATTTTCTCCCTCTATTAGCCCCTTTCACATGCTACTTACAAATGCCAGTCAAACTCGGCAATCCTTTCATTTTATTATGCAGTGACGAGGCGGCCGGATTAAAAATACATGATGGCATTTTCCAACTTGGATTTATAAGTACCACTACTGTATCTAATTTGGGCCTGACATTTGCACGCGCGGAGGGAAGTGGGTTTGTGGGTGAGCACCGGGAGAGCCGCGCGGTCCCTGGCGGGTGCTGTGGCCCGGACACGCGGGGCCGTGTCCCCGCAGCGGCCGCAGGACTCCCGTCGCTGCCCGCAGAGCGGCTGGAGCCGCCGTGCAGGAAGCGCCCCATGTTGTGCAGCTCTGCCTGTGGGTGCTTGATCCGAGCGGGCGCAATTAATTGCGCTCTGTCCTTCCCACTCGGCTCGGAAGCCGCCGGCGTCAGCAGTGGTCCATGCTCAGATATTGCCCTACTATTGCAAGAAGCTTAATTGATATCGCTTCCTATCGCACATGTATTCCCAACCTTATCTTAGGACAGCAGTTTCCATCTGCTCGTTTAATCTCTTCGGACTTCTCTCTTAGCGTGTCCTTCCAGATGGAGGTTTTGGGTCTTTTTCCTTTGGTGTTGAGGGGCCATATGGATTTGTATATCCAACTTCGCTGGTGATCACAGCAGCAGTTGTCACACCCAGAAGCTCCAGCTCTATCCTGGCTGCTGTTTAACAGCCTGAAGCTGCGGTTCTCACTGGTCTGTCCTGGTGTCCCCTTGTCCAGATGATGAATGTGAAGAAGAGCCTGGCTATGGGGAGGAATCTCCGCTGTGTTGGCCTGTTTTTGCTTATTATTATTATTATTATCATTTCCATGCACGTGAAGCACTTGGTAGTCTGAGTTCAGCCAATTATGGTTAGGTCTGTGACTCCAGTCCCAGAGGTGAAAAGCCCTGTGTCCAAGTGATCAGCTCTCCAGATCAGCTATTGTTTCTTTAAATGAAAGGGACACTAAAGTCCAATTATTGCAATAGAATTGGCTGCTGCTTTAAACTGAAGAATTTGACTCAGCTCAAGGGATATTTGTGATTGCCTCTGGCTTCCCTGGAGCTAAAAGATTATATGCTTTCCCTCTTCACTAAATTAAAACATAGTTGAATTGGTAGTGGGACTGAAGGAAGTCCCTGCCTGAAACCCCGAGTGTCAGCCTGCTTTGCAAACTGTAAGCTAGTAATTGGTTTGGAGATAACTGAGTGAATAGGTAAAAAGGTATCTGAGTGATTCATGCTGGATAACGCAGACTGCCTATAATGAAGGAGTTTAGCTTTCTTGCAACATTTTGCAGCCTGAGTTGTTAATTCAAATTCTCATAGATAAACACAATTAACATTTGTACTCAGTAAACACTCGATGTAATTTCTGTTTCCATTGCACCTTATCCTCATTTAAGTTCTCATCAACCAATTCCTTTGTTTCCCGAGCATCAAACCCAAGGCAGATCCACTCTGCCATTCTCTGTGTGGGAAAATATTTAGCACTTTTTTTTTTTTTAAAAAAAGGTTCTACCACCTTGCATGCAGAATGCAGAATTTGCAATATAGACCTCATCTATTCTCTGTTTTGTGTCTGTTATCCAAGGCCAACCTCCTGCTGAATTTCTGGGGGGCATCAACCCTGTGTTTGAGTGAGTGGGTGTTGCTGGGTCTGGGCAGTTGCTTCCTTACCTCAGCCCAGCTTTGAATGTCAGACCGTGGTCTGGTAGGGTAGTGTTCTCCACGATGAGGATTTGGGGGATATAAAAGCAGGACTAGTTCTCCCCTGCTGCCAGTGCTCCCTGCTCGTCCCTAAGGGGAGCAGTTGCCCAACAGAGAGCGGGGGTCCGGGCGCCCGTCCGTGCCACAAGGGCAGCGTGTCGCCCCGCGGCCCACGCGTCACAGCGGCTCCGTTGAGACCGTCGCCCTGGGCCACTCGCTGAGCCCCTTGTGAAGACGACGAGGAGCAGATGCAGCACCAAGGGCCAGGACGGACCCGCCGGGGCAGGGCCAGCTGCAGCGTCACGTCGAGTGTGCGCGTCTGCCCACGCTCTGCTCCTGCCTCCGGCTCCTCGTGCCATTTACCGGGGTTACAACATAATAGCTATGCAAAACAGTGCCTTTCCCCCCACTTTTTTTTTTTTTTTAGTAAGTGAAAGTAAGTCTTCTAAGCCAAGGTTAACAATATATATTTATGAGTCGTAGCCAGCTGCTTCTGTGTTTGCACATGTGTTTGTTAATGAACAGTAACCTAAGGGTCAGGTTATTATGTAAATAACCATTGTCAAGGGTAAAGGTGAAGAACCCAGTAATGAGTTGTGTCTCTCTGGCTTTTTCACAAGCCACTAATGAATATTGGATATTGCCATTTGCAGGGTTTTATACCCTCGTTTTATCCAGGGGGGTGGGGGCAAGGGTGGGAAGAGAAGAAAGAGAAAGAAGTAAATTTGTAATTAACTTGAAATGAGTTCTTTTTCCCCTCCCTGAAAGCCGCTAAAGGGAGTTATTCCTTCAGTAGGAATTAAATGCAGTTAATCGGCCCGTCCCGAGTTTGGGCCAAAAGCACCTTTCCTCGCCGGCTCTACGTTTCCTTTGAGCCTCGGCCGCTCTCGCCGGGGAGGACGTGTGCGGATCGGCAGGCTGCATCTTTGCAGATAATGCCGAAGCGAGGCGAAGCCGCCTCGCGGGCTTCCCATTAGGAAGGTTAACAGCAGCCCTGCCTGCCCGGGATTGCTGCTGGTGTGCGAACAGAAGGTGCCGGCGTGCTGCATATGCTTTTAACACCGCGCCGCGCGCGAGAGCGTTCTGCTCGCAGGCACCTGCCTCCCTGCGGGGCCACGGCGCAGGGAGAGCGGAGGCGCCAGCCTGGGCTGGCACAACGCTGACTGGGTTGTGCCTGCGGCAGGAGGCGGCCGATTGGGCTCAAAAGCAATGACAGAATCATTATGGTTGGAAAAGACCTCCAAGATCATCACATCCAACTGTAAGCCCTTCATCCTGCTGAACCGTATCCCTAAGTGCCCCATGTGCACATGTCTGGAGCACTATCAGGGGCAGTGACTCCACCGCTTCTCCATGCAAATGCACCCCTGCAAGCCGCCTTTTCTCAGGCTTTATGCTTTATGGAGGTCTTGGGTTTGAGGGCTGAGGGTTTGGGTAGCCCAGGCTGGTGTCAGCTCCTTGGGGATCCTTTGCTTCCAACTGTGTGGGCCAGCCTGGCCCGTGGAATGAGGACGCCTCTACCATTCAGGCACGGATGGAGCCCGCAGCGCCTTGCAGTGCTGGTCCTGATGGATGACAGCAGTGCAGAACCTCAGGGGACATCTGTCAAAAATAAATAGTAAAAATAATAATAATAAGATGCACTGGCCGATAATTACCCAGTAGACACTGACAGGGCTTGTTTTGGAAGTGAAGCTTTGCTCCCCCTCCCTGGATGCCAAAGGCAGGAGCAGCAGCCTTGGAGGGGACGGGGACAGGGGAGGAGAGGACACAGGGCTCCACGTTGCTTGGGGACGTCCGAAACCAGCTCAAGGTGCAGGAGGAGGCTGCGTTGTCTGCACGAGCCTCATTTGGTGCTTTGAGTAATGTCACGTTGCCACCAGGGTGTCTCTGCAAACAAGATACTGCCTCTCCAAAGAGTTCCTAGCACAGATAAATAGCTAAATAGGAATGATGGGCTGACTAGCTGAGCCTGTGCTTTTTACTTTTATGATTGAGAAATAGTTGTTGGAACTGTCAATAAAAATAAATAAAATTAAGTCCCCCTAGTTAGGTGAGGACAGGCAAACCTACCTTTCTTTGCTGACAGGCTTTTTTGTTTTGTGTTGGCTTTTATATATGTGGAAAAAACACCATTGAGAGCTTCCAGGGAGCTGCACTGGGGCAGTTATAGCTATTTTTACATCCTTTATATGGACTTAAATCCATTTACGGATGTGCTGTAGACAGAGAGACATTTTTTACAAATAATTGTCATGTATACAAGGGTCCTTATGTGTCACAAAAAGATCTCACTTAAGAGAAATAAATGTGCTTTTCATCTTTTGTTGGCAGGAGCAGCGGTGGTTGGGAAGAGGGTAATTGGTGATCTTTTCCAGTCTGATAACCAGGACAAATAGGGGGGGAGCCCAGCGCGGCTGTGGCATCTCCCTCCTCCCTGCTTCCTCCCCTGCGGACGGGGCCGTGCGATTCGAAGGTGCTTTTCCAGCTTTCCCTTCAATAAATGCAATAGATATGATGAATATCGCCGGCTGCAGCGCAGCGCTGGGTGACAGGAAACGAGTGCTGCCCCGGTGACCCGGTGCCACGGGGAGGCATCTCTGGGATAATCGCCGTTCCCACTGGCTGCCCGCGCCGGGAATCGCTGGCATTGCCCTCACCCCCTTGGCAGCCAACCAGGGCCGTCCCTCTTGTTCAGAGGCCGCTCCATGTGCTCTGGGCACAGAGGACCGTCTTTTTATTGCCTTTATTTATAAGTGAGAACCTCTCTTTTGCGTGAGGACTTGTGTTTTCTTTGAAAGGTTATTGCTCTTCTCTGGGGCTGCGATTTAAAGGCTCCCCGGGGGCGGATGGAGCGTTGATAACTCCTGCATCACCTGTGCCCCAGTGCCTCAGAGGTCCTTTAAGCCCGTGCTTATCTCCAGCAGCAGCGGAGGTCTCGTGGTCTCGTCCTGGAGAGGTGCCGCTGTCCCAGGGCGGAGGAGCAATGAGCGCTCCAGATTCTGCACGAGGCATTTTGCAATATCTGTGTGGGTTCCCTTGGGGCCGCTATTCTGCGATATTGCTCCCAAGGAAGACGGTCGATAATGTAATCAAGCTGCACGCGGGAACCTGGTGGACACTTGACGACTGGTTAGGCTGTGGAAACAGCACATGTAGGTTGTCTTCGCACCGTCAGGCTGGAGCAGGCCAATAGCTACAGACAGGTTGCGCCTCACATAAACTTACTTATAAATGGTTGCTCCATCAGTAGAAAGCAAAGCATGAATGGGACCAGGTTCAGAAACGCAGGTTGTTTAAAAAGATATGAAACCTCTGTATGTCACACAGCGAGCGTCGTTTCTGCAATTCATCATTTCTGGGTAATAAATCTGAAATGCCAGTAGGCGCTTCAGACTGCAAGGGTGGGCTTGGAGGCACGTGCAAGTGTGGGATGTGGGATGGAGCGTGGCCTTGAAATCAGGGACAGGTGAGCAGCAAACTGGGCTCGATAAATAATGGATGAATCACGCTTGATTTTGCTGATGATGTAGTGACCTTCTGGGAGGCAACAAACAAAGAAACAGCAAATGACCAGCAATACTGATGAACGGACTAAGTGAACCGGACACATCATTAACAGCAGCATACCAAAATAATTACATGCAAAGGGGAGTGACGTGGTCAGCAAAAACAGCCAAGAGGAAACGCTTCTGTGAAAATTCGAGATTCCCATTTTTCAGCAGGCAAGAAGGTTTCGTGAGGAAATGGTTTTGTGGTGTTTCCTGAGGGTACAACCGGCTGCGTGGTGTTCGCGGGGTGGATGGAGCAGAGGTGCTGTGAGGCCAGCAGGTTTTGCTCTTACAGCATTCCTGGAGACCAAACCTCTCTTATGGGACAGTCTCCATGAGAACAGGGTTTATCCTAGCCCACAGGGAAAAATGGCAATTTCCAAGAGATGTTATCTGAGAAACAGTAGAGCAAACCAAAGTGCTGTGTGTCAGTAGGTGCAATGTTGGTTAATTGACCTTTTTATAGGGACTTTCGCTGTTTTTTGCTGTCTCGTCTTTATATAGACATCGGCTCAACACAGACCATCTGCCTCCATATTCCCAACCAGCCAGTGGGTAGTTCTGCTAAGATGGTAAAACTGGACATAGTGAATGGCCGATGTTAGGCTGAGTTGGTGCCTGCTCTTCTCTGCTGGGGAACATGGTCGTGAATGAGGAGCTCCTGGCCAGAGTACGGGAGAGCCGATGCTTTTCACACGCTCATCTGTTTGCATGTTGGAACAGGAATATTCATTATTGGTTATTCATTATTTTCCTGTCTGAAAAACTTTTTGCCATTCAGACAGGGAGGGGAAACAATAACGTGCTGACTTATGTAGCCCATCGCACATCCGGAGTAACAGAAAATGAATAGGCAAATTAAACACTTTTCCCCAAAACTCAGGCTGAAAATTATTCAAACAAGCAAATGCTCTTGAATAGCAAATATATCTGCAGAAATTAAGCTTGGTTACAATGGACTTACTTATAAACAGAAGAAAGACCTGAATTCGCAATGAATAATTGAACTAGCTTTACTTAGAAATTTCACTTACCCAAAGCAATGATAATTTTTACTTAGTGTAGCACCTTCCATCTGAAGATCTCAAAATGATTTACAAACCCCATTAAGCAGTTCTGGTAAGACCCCCTCCTCTGTTAATTTTTTGCAGGATGTGGCCCCATTTAATGCTGAGGAATAGAGTGGATTTCCTAAATTTGCACATAGCAAATCACTGCCAGAGCTGCAGGCAGGCCCAGCTGTCCCCCCTGCCCAGTCCTCACAGACCGTATTTCTTCTGTTGTTTGAACTAAGCAGCAGAACTTGGAATACATTTCCAGTAATGGCAGAATGGTATCAAATGTACGCCGATTATCATGCTCTTTTATGGCAGGCTTGTAAAGTAAACTTGATTATTTTTGCTAAATGGGCGCAAACGATGGGGAAAATACATCAACTTAAAAAAAAATCTGTTCAGCACGAAAACAGTAATGATTTTGTGTTTTCTTTCCCAGTTGATGTTTTTGAAGTAGAAAAAAACAAAAGTCAAGCAACTAACGCTATTGGTTGAAAGACACCTGAATATTTTGTGCAAAATCCACTTGAACGTCATCTGAGTTTTCTACGTATTTAACAAAACAAAATATCAGAATCGTTCTCTCTTGCTCATTTGGTTGCTGAGCTGATCCAAACCTCCCTGTTTTGCGTTATGACGGGTCTCTTCCAAACCCCGCAGCTCTCCAAAGGAGGAACACTCGCTCACACGGGGCTGGGGGCTGGGGGCTGCCAGTATTTTAGTGGGGAAGATGCGGTTGTACAACCAGTAATGACTGCATCACAAGAAGACTTAATCCACTCCATCTGTCTTTATTATGTGTCTATTGTTGGACACCACAGCCTGGAAATCCAGCCATGAAACCTAGTTGTTCCTTGCCATTCATCATAGTTATTGCTGGAGTTGTGTAATGAAGAGGGGAAATGCTGTTTATTGCTCTGCCCTCTTTAGAAACTATCCTTGGGGGTAGTTACGGATGGTTATTGCGTTTCGTGTGGTGTTCTGCCTCAGCTTGCTTTTGTTCTCGATGACGTGGTGTTTCGTGCGCTGGCTCCACACGTGAAGGTACCAAAATGGGCCAGAATTACTAGAGCACAAAGCTGCACGCGCCTGCGCTCAGGACAGAGTACAGTTCTGCCCTGTGTAAAGGCAAAGATGGTAAACGGCCAGACCCCAGTCCCAGTTTAGTCGTTGGTATGGTCAATGCTGGTGCTCTTCAAGCCTTTGAAAAGAGCTAGTAGGAAATACAGGTGCTTCGGGTTGCAGTTCGTATCCCCAGTGGCTTCTGCAATCTGAGGTTTTAGACAGGGACTCAAGCAACGTGAACTGTGCTTGAGCTACTGCCAACCGTGAAGGCTGGCAGAGAGGCAGGGAGCAGTGGGGATGTGAAAGACACGAATTTAGCTCCCTGGTGCAGTGTGAAGTGCGGATGGGCACTCATGTGGGGGTTACCAGGAGAAGTATCTGGAGGCATTCAAATGATTCTGTAACTTAATCAAAGTCACTAAACTTGAGATTTGTGGAGAATATACTTGCTTTGGGTCTTATGAGGTGATTTCTAGACTAGCGAGTGACTGATCCAGTTGAGATAGAGTTACAAAGGATCTGACCATTCATCTGAAATTTATAATAACCTTTATGCAAAGTAAACCATGCCTAGTGCTTCTATTTTAATAATTTAAAAAAAAAAAAAAAACTCTGCACAGGCATCTGCTTGCTGTAGGTAGCAGTAGTAGATGTCAGGAAACTTTGCAAAGCCTCGAAGACAAAACGCTAAATGCAGTGTGGTTCCATGCAACAAGAAGAAACACATTTGGGAGATTCACGGTATGCACACAGATAACTCTGAATCATCAGCAACATCTTCGTGCCAGCAACAGGGAGGTGTATAAGGAGCCTCCAAAATGATGTGCTAAACAGTTGACTATCTAGGAGTGTGAGCTCTTAACCTGACAGTGCTTCTAGGCAGGAGATGTAACAGGCATGAGATAGACTTCATGTAAAAGGGTAAAGACCTGGAAGGAGGCAGAGATCACAGGCGTCTTCTCAGATGACATTCAGGCTAGGCCTGGCAAAGCTGCTTCTCATGAGGGAATTGGGGAGAAAGTAATTAACTCAACCCTTTGGTGTTTATTTAAAGCGAAAGCTCTTGGAATTCAATGGCTTTTATTTATTTATTTATTTTAAATGGACCAGAAAGCTTAATTCATAATGCACTACAGCAAAGCATGAAGAATTAAATCTAAAAAGAGAGGCCAGAGAAATTTCACACTGGCCTCACAGAAACAGTAACGCTGCAGCAACTGTTAAGGTCTCCCTTATGCACCAAAAATACAATCTGAGTCAAGCGAAAGATCCCCTGCCGGTGACAGAAAAAATGTATTCCTGGGGGAAAACATAGAGTTGGGTATGTTGACTTGGAAAGAAACCTATGTCATTTTGGACTGGAGTTCTCTTCCCCCTGAAGTAGCTTTACTGGAAGATGAATAGATGGAACCAGACAGCATTGCATGTTAAATACACTTTTGCTAGACACAAGCTATGTGAGATACTAATTTGTAACAGTGGGCTGTAGTTTAGTAGGCTTTATCCTAAAGAGCTTGCACTACATGTTGGTTCAGCACTATAACCCTGTTATAAGCAGGAATTCCTACATGTCACAGGCTGATGGCAGAGTCACTGGGGACCTGGAAAAATATAGAGAAAATGGATGAAGCAAATAAAAAATTGAAAACATTACAATGTCTTTTCACACAAAGTTTCCCACAGTCGCATGGATTTGCCCCTCTCATAGATTTGTCCCAGAATTGCTCTGATTTTGTAATTCTTTCACCAGACCCCAGGTGGAAGAGGAGGCCGTGATGCAGCCAACTGGCTGCTGCCTGGCCGTAGCGTTGCTTGTGTCAGGAGGAAGCCAGGGCAGCACTACTGGACATATCGAAAGTTAATGGATGTAGTTAATTGAGTACAGGAGGAGTATTTTCATCTCAAGAGCTTGTTAGATCCAGGAACGGAAGAAAGTGTTCCTGGGCAATGAAGGTTTGTACTGCTCTGATAGAGCAGCATGAAGTCATTGGGATATGGGCAAAAATGAATTATGCCCTTGGTGAGAACTCTTTAGGCACCAAGAAGCTCATGAACAGCCTGAGAAAGGCTCTTTGGAAGGTCAGTGCTAGTGGGAAGGTAAAACATCACAGCTCTAGCTTGGTTCCAAGCTAGGGACTCTTCCATTTTATTCCTATTGTATCTGAGTACTTTACAACTTCATTCTAAACATTGACTTTCAGAGAAAAAATGCCAAGCAAAAGATCTTCCTAAGTAATGCCCCATTTTTGCAGAGGTTTGGGTGCCTGCTCATCTTCGAGCACATGATTATCCCTTTAAACCTGATGAGCTTGGAGTCTTAGTAAGGAACAAGGCCCAACTGTTTTTGTTTTTGAATCTTCTAGTTCCCTTAGGAGCTAGTGTTTGCGCTTAGGAGGTATCCAGACAATTTTAGGGTGGCTTAGATATAATTTAGAGCATTAAATTCAGAATATTTATTTAAAAGCAATCTCTGGATTATAACTCCCCTTTAATAGTCACATTCATGTATTTGCACAACAGATCTTGATACCTACAAAAACATTCCTGTGTGAACTAGAAATGTCAGTTGTACCTTGATGCTTTCTTATCCAAAGAAGTTGCATTTTCTGGTCAAGAAAAAAGTCCATACTAGTCTTTTCAGGAGAAAATAATGGTATAATGAGCTACAGAGATAGGAGGGCAAAGGCAGTATTTTTTAAAATGCAGTAGAGATGACATCTGTGTCCTGTGACCTGCTTTACCATTAGGTAATTTTCCTTCTATTGCTCTGCTATTTTATCTCACCTTTCCTCAGCTTATTCATCTGGAAGATTCACTTAATTACATCAGTCAACTTCATGGAGGTGCCTTGAAGCTTAATTAAAAATTTGGAAAGCCCTGCAAGGGCCGCTGCCAGAGTGCTCAGAAGAAGGGGTTGACTTCAGACACACGTGAGGAAGGATAATACATCATGATGTGTCTGAATATACAGATCTGATTCACTGGAGCTGTGCTGGATGGTATTTTTAGGGTGCTACCGTGAAATCTTGGCAAATCCTGAGTATCTTCATGAGTTACCAGTGCAGACATTCATTTTTGTGTTTTATGGTACAGGAGTGAATGTTAGTCCTTGTGTCTCCATATAGATAATTTTGAGAGGGGAGAATATACAGAAATGCAATGAACGTAGCTTCATTTTTCTCACTCGTAGCAGAACCGGCCAAGGCTTGGGAGTTCGGCAGGGCACCTGTGGCCGGTCGCTGTCAGCTCTCATTTCACCCTCCGGAGGATTTTCGTCTGATGCCCCCCAAGGGGTGAATTGACATTCATCGCTCCTCCAGGGGAAGAAACATATGGAGGCTCCACCGGGACGAACTCCTCGATCTGAATTGCCAATCAGCGTCTGAGCCTCAGCTGGGGAAGCCTTGCTGCTAACAAGCCTTCATGCTCCCCCAGTTCTCGCTGCAATCTGTCAGCTGCTAAATATGGTTTCAGCATTGCTCGAGTCGGTGAGAAACCTACAGCAGCAGCTTATTACGGTGCGGTGGTGTCTTTGCATATTTTAGGTGCAGCCAGTTTCTATTATAAAAACCTATTAGGGCTTCCCTAGTAAAAATTGAGTTAGCCTTAAAAAATGCAATATTTAGTATGAAGGTAAAGGAGACTGTTTCTGCTTGTCTTGAAGGAAATGTGTTGAATTGTTTGCGTTTGGCTCATTTAAATACACAACCGCTTTTGAAGCTCTGAGTTCTGTTTGTTTACGCTCCCTGCGCTCGCCAGCGCAGTGTATTGTTTCCTTGTGGCTTCCACTGAGCTTGAAATTGCTGGCTATGCAGGAGGAAATTAGTTTGTAATTAAAGCCAAGTTAATAGCGTTTCCCATGGCGTGTGCTGGTGCTTGGTGCGAATCGTTCCGCCCTCGTCCTCGCTGCGAGCGCGGTGGCACCTCTGCCTCGGCGGGGCCGCGTGTCCCACTGTGATGCAGCCGCGCTCGCCGGTCTCCTCTCGCTTTGCCCTGCTGCAGCTCTGCCCAGCTGCATCCCCCTGCGCTCGCCCCTCACGAGCTGCCCGCTCTGCGCCCAGCAGCACCCGCGTGTCCCCGTTCCCTACGGCTGTTTCACCGGGCACCGCATCGCATCGGGGAGCACTGAGCAGTCTTGATTGCAGTGAGAGTCCCACAGCTCCTGCCTTTGAGATTCTGGGCTTCGTTGCTCCAAGTCATTTGCCAAAACGGTCCCCCTGTGCAGCAGATGGACAGAAAGAGATGGTGGCTGCCTGGATCAGAAACTGAATTGGAGACTCTTGGCTCCTCCTGTAGTACCCAAGGCACAAGGCTGGATGCAAGCAGGAAGTCCTTGGTGAGCAGATTGCTGTTTGAAGGAATGTGTGATGGGTTTTATATAGCTGGAAACCCTCCTGAGTGCTTGCTGAGTGTAGCCCCCTGGATTTCTGGTGCAGCTTGATCTATTTTTTGAGGCTGATTTTAAAGATTAAAAATTTTCCTGCATTCTGGTGCTGTAGATAAGGCCACAAGTGCATTTGGAAAGTTTTCTGAATATTTTGTTTGGGCAGAGACCCACTTACTTCCTTAAAGCAGCAAGCCCTATGCAGTCATGTTCCCTGCGTGGACCTGTTTCTCTAGAGAGCTTCAATGTCAGTTGGCAGTTCCGAGGTCATTTGGTACCGATGAGATGGGCATCACATATCTGAATCTCCAGCAGAGACTACGAGCAAGGTACCTGCCCATGGTCTGGGTGCAGCAGAAAAACCCAAGTGGAATGGGAAGACGGGAAAGGTTGCATATAGCAGAGTTCTGTACTGCAGGGGGAAAAAAAATAATTAAAAATTCATTATAAATCCCCCTTTCAAAAGTAACCTCACCATTTGGCCAGAGTCACATGGGGCTTGATTCCAACTCTGATATAAGCATTTAATCTCATTTTGGAATGGGGTATATCGCACACCCGAGGCGACATTACATCTGTGAGTGCCTGTGCATATCTGGGCCTGAAAGCATAAATGCAAGTGCTGTATAGTTCCCAAAGTGTCCAAATCACTTTTGAAAATGAAATGTAGCCTCCTAAGTCCTTTAGTGCTAGATTCAACTGGGGGTTAGAATATGAACATAAATTATGATGCTGAAGGCTCTCACCGTGCTCCTGCCATACCCTAAAGTCACCCACGTTCCATAGGTGCCATTATTTTATCTTAAAGTTTACCCCAAACCCCTGCCCAGCGTGGCTGGAGGGCTGAGTATTGCCCTCTTGCCAAGGCTGCCCCGTGCAGGAACCAAGCGTGTCCCCACTGAGCCCTTGGGGAGAGTTATCTGCAAAAATGGAGGAAAAAAAAAGCTATTGGAGAGGTGACAAGTTGGGAAGTTCCCCAAATGGTTCAAATAAACTCCCTGGCAAAAACTGTGAAGCTCCTTCCAAAAGGTTACCCAGCATAACTGTAAGCATCATCTCACCTGATTGGAGAGGAGGAGCCCAGGTCTCGGCATCTGCTCTTATCACTCAGACCTCATTTACACTCGATGGAGAGAAATGGGCACCCCGGCAGGCAATTGCTCTCATCTTAAGGGAGGTGCTTAAAATAGGTCAGAGAAATCACTCCTATTTCTTTCCACTTATGCATTTAAGAGACTGACTCAAGTGTAGACACTTGCCGTGTGGACCTCTGACACGAGGTGATGCGAATCCCTCCTGAAGTGACAACAGTGAAATGCATCGTTCCCATCTCACTAAAACCCGTTCTTTTAAAGCAAGGCAGTGAGTGACAGAGGACGTCCCAAACCCGGAGCTAGCAGCACGGGATGCCAGCGTGCAGGAAGAAGTGAATATTCCACTGCAACACCTCGGCCTCAGCTCCGACGGGCTGGAGGATTTGGGAACATTCGAAGGGCTGATCGGGATTATTAATCCATTTACCTGGGGAAATTGCTTTGAGAGCCTTAGATGTAAAACAATATTAGTTATCAGCATCATCGTGCAATGATACGTTGTTCTGTGAGTTCTGAAAAAGAGATTTTCCTCTGAAACAGCCTCTTCACACTTTCCCTGAGTGAAGTATTTTGCTACTCAGATTTGTGATTTAATAATCATAAATAATAGAGCCCTTAGCGCTATATTTTTAAATGACTGAATGGTGAGAATCTACTTTAAGAAATTGTATGAATGCCTATCACTTGTGTGCATATAAATGTATTCAATTAGCACTCAAATCTTGAGTTATCTCCTGATGGAAGACAAAACCTTTTGAATTCAGTCCCATGCAAGAAATACTGTGTCATTTAACTCACAAAAGGATGCTATGCACTTAACAGATAATGACTGAAGAGGATTTTGCTGTATTGCCTGCTCAGCTGCTTGTGAGGACAAAGAAAATAATTCCCCTTTTCGGCTCCTGTGGGGTAATGAGGAAACCCTCTCTGCACTGATCTCAAATAACACCAAGCATGGGAGAGGGAATAGCCCGATAGGCTAAACTGGCTGGAATTTCATTGTCATGGTCCTCCCTGTGCTCTCCGTGTTTTGTCTGTGATGCTAAGCCACTGGCTAACCTGTCTCTGAACCTACCACCAGCACACAGAGATTACTCACCCTGGATACTGCACTTGAGCAAATGCAGAATTAGCCCTGGCTAAGTAATCTTGTTAGCGTGATTCAGTGTTAAATGGATCTCGATTAAATGGGCCTTTATATTGTCCCAGCTGGAGGTGATAAGCCTCCACAAGGAAATGGCAGGAGACCGAAGGAAATTGCTTTACTTCAGCCTGGGACAATTAACCCCAGAGAACACTTTCTGCTCCCTTCCTGCCTTTGCTTGGGCTCCGTGGTTTTTGTATGAAGCTATAAGTTATTTGCTAGCACCCTGTTGGCCCTGCCTGTCTCACAGCTGCTGGTTCTGAGGTGTCTCGGCATCCTTGAGCCAGTGCAACCGTTGCCACCAAGAGTTTATTAAGCACCAAACGCTGTGTGTGTGGGGGGAAAGATCTGGAGTCTCATCTGAAAAGTAATAGATTGCTTAAATCAGCCACTGGGATTTCTTGGGGTGGTCTGGGGTTTATCTGGACGAGATAGAAATCAGCCACGTGCCGGAGCCTGACACTTCATTTCTCCTTGCTGTTAGATGTGGCAGCACGTGCGCATCTGGGTAAGAGGGACGTGGCATTAAAATCCCCTGGGGTCTTCATAAGTGGAGGCAAAAACCATGGGGAACCGTCGCGAGAGAGAAGACAGGGGACAGAGGAGGGCTCTGATGGCAGTTCTTGGTCAAGGCTCAGGGGGATGCGGAATTGCAGATGGAAGGAGGAATGGTCAGAGAGAAAAAAGTCAGATATTGCACAGACCACGTGGTCTGTGGCCCCTGCTTATGGGCAGTGTCAGGGAAAGGCTCGCTGGTACCGCTGGCAAGGCGGGCACAAAAATGCCCGTCCTTCCCCTACGTGTTCTCCTTCCACATCTCTGCTACTGCTATGCGTTAGTCCAGCAAATTTGCTCAATCACTTTCTGAATTGACTCCAAAATACAGACTGGAGTACGAGGATATGACAGGACATGTGTAAAATGTCCACTTAGCTGAAAGTCATATGGTAACGATATCTTTTTTCCAGATCTTTGACAGAAAGATGATAAACATGCAGTTACTTGAATTTTTCCATAAATTTTGCATTTGAGGTGGTTTTTACAGGCTTACTAAATTTTCCAGACATGAATCCCGGTACTGCAAAAGCAGCTGGTTTGGGAATGGCTGCAGACAGACTAGAAATGGTATCCTCTATTAGAGATTTCCTTCATTATCTCTCTAATCAAGGCTTCTATCAGTCTCTTTGATGCACTGCTGGAAAAAAAGATCTTCAAGTAAACTGATGCTGGAGATAATTAATTAACTTGACATCCTTCTGCCTTAGAGACAGAGCTGGTATAAGAAAGAAGCGGTGTCCTTGGCAATTACTGAATGCAGTTTTCTATCCTAGTGCTGACAGTTTGTAGGACATGAGGCAGAAAAGCATTTTACCAAAATTCTGGACTTTGAGATATTTTTTCCTGCTTATTTCTTATGCTATTGTATGTCTTGCTGGTGAAAAATTCCTTTAATCCCTGAACAGTTTCCATGTGGTTTCTATGTGTAAGGTTATATTCCTTATGTTTTCCTCCCGGCAAATACCCCCAGCTCTGCCATCTTCACATGAAATCCGCCTTTATTAGGATAAACTAGAATAATCAGAATAAAAATTACTTCAGCAGAGTAACATTGCTATTGCACATTGCTGGAGCGTTCCGCTGGGCAGACTCCAACATTCTCCTAGGGGCAGCAGGGAAGGGAGTGATGGCTGCCCTGGGAACCTGGCTTTTCCATGCAGCCAAACATCTCTTTCCAAATGTCTGTGAAAATCTTGAGACGTGATTTGTCTTTCTAATGAATTAAGATTTAAATTACACTGTCATCTCAAACCAAACCTGGGTAAGAGGGGGCCCAATTTACTCAGACTTGTTTTCTCTTTACAAAGTGTGTTCTTCTCGCCTAAGATTTCTCGTGTTCCCAGCCCTTTGAACCGTTGAAAAAAAACATTTTTAATTATAATCAAGTCTATTTATCCTTAAATTTCCCATTTTTTGGCACTGCTTGATCTGTGAGACTGCTCAGCATGTGACCAGAGCCTCATGGCTCTGCATCAAGGATTGTTCAACGCAGCCCAAAGTTGATCCAAAAGTATCAGTAAAAAATCAACAACTGCCCCATTTCCAAGGGAAATTTCCCCAAGAATATCAAGGGTAGGAATGCTGAAGAAAGTAGTACAATATAGGCAAGACTGTTGAATTAAGAAAGTTTTATAGCAAAAGAGGGGATTTGGTTCCTTGTCAGCAGCCTGCGCACACGGCACGGATTTATGACACGGCATGCGGCTTTAATTTGGTTGAGATCTAGCAATTTGTCACTAGAGATTTGCAAGCAAATCAATTAATACTTTTAAGAATTATTAAAAATTGTAAAGAAGTCAGGGGATAGGATTGCTAGAGCAGCAGAAACTTATGCTTCTCTTTCTGGAAAACTGCTCTTGCCAATGCAATGAAACCTTCCCTGATGCACAAACCCTAGACTATGCATCATTGCTCATTCATATTTTTTAATACCGCTGCGCCTCTGCCATGTGTTTACAGGATGTCCCATCACTGCAGCTCCTGCTGGTGCCAATAACCTCTCCTGGTGTCATTCGGTCCCACTTGCAGCAACTGAGGATCTTACCTCGTTCTTCAGAGTTGGGGGGAAAATTGTAGCTGGTGAATGTGTCCTCTCAGTTTAGCACTTTATCTGTGTTTTTTTTTCTTTTTTTTTTTTCCTCAAAGTTATTAAGAAATTAATGCTTTGGTGATTTGTTTGTGGCCTCTACTTGGCTCCTGATGAGGTTATAATAAGGATAAGGTTATAATAAGTGAAATACGAGCTTTGTTGGCTGCCTTTCGATGAGATGCAGACACCTTGCATGGGGTTGTTTCCATGCAGAGAAACTGGATTGCAGGGTTGGGAGTCACACGTCTGCATGAAAAACTCTGCTCCCTCCAAAGGCTCTGCAACCTTTGTTTTTTTGGAAAAACAATTCTGCAAATATGAATCAATAGGGAAGCAAATGTCTAAATAATGTTTTTGAGGTTATTTGCTGGATGTGACTTCTTTAAACATCTAACCGTGTTTGCAGAGGCAGCTCTTACAGAGCAAACAAGTCTGCTCTGCTGTTACAGACCAAACAAGGATCCTTGTAGGTGTCCTGCCCTGTACCCACTCCTGTCACCCAGCCACTTCCCCAGGGCTGCTGGGGGTCAGCCCAAGTGGAAGCGGGCCAAAGGGGAGAGATGCTTTCTGGTAGATGTAGTCACCTTTAGGAAACCAAGGACTTCCCTTGTCCTGACCGACGGACTGGGACAACAGAATATTTTCCTCTTCAGAAGTCTGCAGAAGTGCCTGCTCCTAATCTTCAACAATTTGCAAATGGCCATTAGAAAGGCAACTCTCACAAATGGTAATTCCTCATCCTGCTCTATAAGTACTGAAAAGCTCCTAATAAACATCCTTTCTCACACACTCCTTGCACACAAAACTCTTAAAAAAAATCTGCTAATTAATTTTAAGCCTCTTTGTGGCAAAGCCTAAGAACCGGATTTACCAAGATACCAGGGGGTCCATCTGGTACAAAAAGCTCACTTCCTTGCCAAAGTATTTCTGTTTCAGGGAGAGGGACAGCATGTTTTAGGCCTGGAAATGTCACATTGGCAGTTGTGGCGGTTGTACTAACCATTGGCAAATTTCTTAATGTTTTGGGGTGATGGTGAAGAGATTCCCCTGCCAGAAGCCAAAGTGTTTTTTTCTGTACTGCTTCCATATGTGGAACATGTGCAAGATGTTGTCTCCTTATGCTACTGCTTCCAAATAATGGTATCAAACTGGATGGCAGTGCCAGGGTTTAGGAGTGGGGCAAATAAAGCACAGTGGAATCTGGTAAAGCTTTGCAAGTCCAGACTTCCTAGGAAGCCTTTTAAATAAAGGTGTTTAGGTGGAGCATTGAGCTGTATCGCTATGAACTCCACGGAGCACTTCTGCATTGCACAGGCACCCACTAGATAACTCTAGTTGGAGGAAATAAGGGCCGGATCCATGATGTCTTCGCCCTTCTCAAACCAAACTAGATTTGGCAGGAAATGCAAAGACTTTGTACCAAAGCTAAGAATTTTTACAGTGAACTACAAGAAATTCAGACATAGGAACTTCATGGTGACAAAGGACGAGGATTCAGATCACTCTATTCCCAAAGGAGAGTGTCTTATATTTCAACAAGGGGAAAATCAGCTAAGGAAAGCAGTATCTGCAACCCGCGCCCACGAGGTTCCTATGCAGCCAAGTGCAGTGCCACATGCATATACCCTTTTTCTCTGTCCTTCTGCAAAAGCCATTCCTTGCCTTTCACCACCTTGATTGCCCTTGCACAATTTCTAATTCTGATGCATCTTTTTCAAGGCACTCGTTATATCCTTGTTAGTGCAAACTTTGTTTCAACTCCCCAAAAGCTTTGGATTGGTTTGGGGGTTTGGAAATCCAGGGGAAGCAACTGCTCCAAGAAGCAGAGCTACTTATTTTAACTGAACCTATTCCCTTGTGCCAATTAGAAACACACTTGCTCATGGCAAGAGAAGAGTCTGCTGAATGAAAAAATAATATAAAGTGGGTAGAGAGAATTATTCAGGCTTTTAAGTGTGTTCTGAATGCAATGGAGAGTTAAAAATGTAAATATGAAATTCACTGATGCTCACCATGAAGGGACATCGCATCCTTCTTAGCTTAGCTGCTGTTTGAGACGCTTTTGTTCTTTGTTTTCTCTTTCAGCAAAGAATAAACCATCAGATAAGCCTGCACCAGAAAACAGCCACTGAGGAAGTCAAGAGCAGGTGGGGATTTCTCTTTGGACAATATTGGGGAGAAATGTTTGCTTGTGTTTTGGATGACACGTTGTGCATCTCTGTGGGACCTGATCAGGAAGAGACGGACTAGCCCAGCGTGGTCATTGCTGGGCTGGAAACAAGTTCAAAAGCAGCTTTATCTGCCTCCCAAAATGCTGGCATGAAGACACACGCTCACCCTTCTCCTTTTTGCATGCTTTTAATGCAAAGACTGGGCAGAGAGAAGTGCTCCTTCCCAAGTCTCTGTGTGCTGTGTGGATGGAGATAATGCAGCTGCAAGTGGTGTAGGAGTATTGTGTTTTGTGTGTGGCACCCTTGAAGGGTTCAGCTTGAACACCTGGGTTTTGAGAAACTGAATGTTGTAGCACATGTCCTTTAAATCGTTATTCCAGATGTTTGAAATCTTGACAAGTTTTTTTTGCAAAACTGATCTGAAGTCATTTTCATTTTGTGCCTCTCTGCCAAAACAGTCTTTAGAGGAGTTTAAATTGTTCAAAACTGGACGTGTTGTTGAAAGTTAAATGACAAGGTGGTATTTTGTTTGAATTTTTATGTACCTCCAACTATTTTTCCTTGGTTTGTGATCAAGTATTGACTTTACCTTGAACTTCAGTCCTGTGAGACACATTTAGCTTGTGGATGATCACATGCAATGGGGGGAAGGGGCTTTAACTGGAATCTTGCTTGATGTGCTGCGTGGATTGGGACATCAGAGGGTCGTACGTTGCCTGTGCTATGATGCAGAGTGAACAGCACATGGAAGGTGCTAGCCCGGGAGAAGGGCCTGTGGGCCAGGAAACTGGGGAAGACTCTGGAGAAAACACAGGGCAGCTCACAGTGCTCACCCAGGCGGCCAGACTCACCAGTCACCTGCATTGCAGAGCCAGGTGAAATGTTACTTTTCCTTCTGGGGCAAAGTTAAGAGAACAAAAATGAGTCGTGTAGACGATTTGCTTAAGGCAGATGCTGCCTTGCTCTGCCTGCGCTCGGCATCTTGCAGGAAGGATGCAGTCGTGCTGCGGGCGATGCTGAGCGCGTTCGCGCCGTGAACGGCAGCGCTGCTGCGTGGTGCCAGGCTCTGCGCCCTCCTTGCAGCAGGAGTGGCCTGCAAAGGGCTCTGTGGGCAGTGCTGGGGCACCGGGTGCTCTGCTGGCATCTCCACAGGGGAAACCAAGACTGTGGAGGTGTAATGAGCAGTGAGGAATGTAATGGCAGCTTCGCCTGCTTCACCTCTGCATCCTGGGCCATAGTCCTCTATTTTTGAGTCAGAAAAGTTGGTGTCTTTTGGATAGGATTTACTGTTAAAATGCGAGCATTGGGTTATTGTGCCTGTGCCTTGCAGAAGGTGCAGTTTTCCATTTCATGAGGCCTGGTTCAGTAACATGCTGCAAGCGCAGGCTAAAGTCATGCTCTGCTCCGTGATGCAAATGTGTGTGTCCCAGCTGCTGGCGGAAGGGAATGCACTTGCTCATGTTGGTACAATTAAGTGCATGGGTAATTGCTTTGCCAATTTTCGGATGCAGTTGTAGTCTCTTGATACAACCGAAAGAGAGGTTCCTCTTTCTTAAAGTAACTACAGGGTTTTTGCAGTTCTCTGCGCCCTGGGACCTGATGTTGGAGGCTGCTGCAGGCAGGTCAGAGCTGGTGCCCGAGGGCAGCGCAGAGCCTTGCAGCACTTTCTGAGTGCCTGGTCGGATCCTTGCACAGGTAGTGCTCTTCTGGAGCGTGCTTTGGAGCATGCATTTATGCACTGTTTTCAGTTCCGGCATGCTGAATGGGCATTTACCTGTTTTCCAGATCGCCAATGGGCAGCAGGTTCCCAGCGCAAGCTGCTGCCTGGGTTGGATGCGGCTAAAGGAGCAGTCAGAGTACTCTGACTGCAAGCTACTGACTGCAAGCAAGCTACTCTTGCTTATTCCTGTCCTGCCTCTCCTGCAGTCCCCTGGCGTGACACGGTGGGCAGACTCGGCACAGGGCACTCGAGGACAGGGGTCCGAGGGGGTGGCCAGATGGCCTTGGCTGCCTTTAAAGGGTTTATCCCAAGGGGCAGCTGTCCGCTTGAAATCCCACCAAGAGCCAGGTAGGAGCTGTCCTCCCCGGCTGCTCCACGCACTCACGGGCCACGATGTGGCACCTGCCGAGCCCTCAGCATTAGCTCTCGGGGACATCAGTGGGTTTCAGACAGGCTCTCTACTGGCGTCTGTTCCCTGACCCCGGCCTCCCCGCAGTGCACGGCAGGGGCTGAGAGCAGCTCAGGAATCCTATATAGAGAAAGGTGTGATGGCAAAGAGAGGCAGGAAAGGAGGACCTGTCCCTTGCGACCGCACTGAGCTTTGGAGAGCTATTCCCTCCGCAGCAGATTAGAAGATGCTGAACTATGGATCCTTGTCTTAATTAATGCTTTAAATAAGGTTGTGGCTAGAGCCGAGGAAATAATCAATAGTGAATCATCTAGTCGGCAAATTCAGCCGCTTTCTGCTGGTGAGTTATCTGTAAGCTGCTTGCGGTTTTCTCCATTCATTCATTATTTAGAATTATTTCCCAAATAATTCCTTCAAATTGCTTCTGGCCTGCAGATTGTTTGCAAGGAGCGAGTTGCGAGTGTTTGATATTCGCTACTCAGGCTGTGATCATTAGTTTTTGGTGGGACAAGGAGGTCACGTGGCCTCGTGTCTGGCCTCCGAGCGGAGCAGCCCGGCGCTGCTCTTCTCTTTAATGAATTCAGAGTAGCTTTGGGCAAATGTTCTCGGCTCCTCCTGCTCTCCGCAGACAGCCTCGTTAGTTGTCCTCCACTACGAGGCTTGTCGGGGTAGGAGCTGCAGGAAGCATTTGGAGTCCATTTCTCCTTTTTTTTTTTCTTTTCCCTGAGTAAGTCCCCTTTTACTCTATAGGTACTATCAATTTGCTCTATCGGTGATATCAGTAGCAATGGCTTCAAGGTAAGCAGCCAGTGGCAGTTTCACTGTAATGGTTCTGCTTGGGCCACAGCTACAAACCCAGCAGTAAAAATGCCTGAGGACACCTGAAGCCCCCTATCCCCTGGCTCTGCTTTGCAGTCCGCATTGAAGTTTGCAGCATCCGAGTCTGCAGCTGCATCCCGAGCCCCCATCCAGGCTCGTTGCTGCGTGCGAGGCGGCTGTGACCCTGCAGGAACATGCCCGGGCTCCCGCCACGTCCCGGCTTGCGGAGTGCTGCTCCCTGCAGAATCAGCCGCCCGGCGCAGCTCCGAGCGGGCGCCGGCCGTGGTGGTGATTAACAGGATTTCTGCGCAATAAGAACTGGAGTGAAACTCATTTCAGGTAGCAGGCAAACAGCTGCTGGCCAGTCCACAGTTTCATTTACTGCTGCCACGAGCTGGATTGTTTTAAGCAGAGGACATAAATAGGCTGTGACATAAATCAAAGAAACCACCAGCTGCAGGTCAGCCGCGCTCTGGGGATTCAGCGCAGGATCCGCCGCGACGCCGGGCAGCAGCCGCCGCTCTCCCTCCACACGGCAGCCCCCGTTGCCCCGTGCTGGTGCAACACAACAGGCTCCGGCTCTGCCGCACGGAGATGCCCCACGGAACGCCAGACCTGCAGCTCATGCCAGTGGTTCCGACTCCTCCGGCTGCGCAGAGGAGCTCTCGCAGCGCGGCCGCGCCGGCATCCCGCATGTGGCCAACATGGGGATGGGGCGAGCGGCCGCCCGTGGACGCTTCACTGAGACCCATGACTCAGCGGAGCTGCCGGTGGGATCCCTAACAGGAGCCCTCAGTAGGCTGGGAATATCAGGAATACCTCTGGGGTCTTGTCACAGCCCCAGTCCCCCCTCCTGCATGGGAGTGAATGAGAGCTGTTACCACCTGGCAGCCTAATCGATGGCAAAGTGTTGCTCTGTGAGCTCTAACCCTGTCCCTGTCCCCCGGATTTCCACTCAGGAGACTCCTGTGCTTCTCTGGGGTGGCCACACCACCTAAAAACAAGCAGATCCATAGTGAAAAACTGAGCCCTGCACAAAAGAGCCACCAAGCACCCTGCATCCCCTGTCCACAACTGAGACAAGAGATGCCAAACAGGAACATCCTGTGTCTGAATCTTCCCTGCTCGGTAGCCCGGTGCTGTGTGAGCACAGGGAGAGGTGGTTGTTTTCCCCCCGCCTCCCCCCCCCTTTTTTTTCCCTCCCTTAAGTCAAAATCAATGATGATGACAGAGTTATAAGGTGAGCGATGGGAAAGGAGAAGAAAGCACTCGGTGTCAAATTTGATGCAGGAGGCAGTTAGAGGAACCTATTAGGAGTTCTGTTGCCTTAGGGTATGTTGGTGGGTACATAGGAGAGTGTAATGTCAGCGAAACGGGAGAGCAGTCTCTTTCCCCTTGAACCCGTATCATTAATGTGGAAGGCGTACATTGTACGCTATTAGTCTGGAGGGGGGAGAATAGCACACGAGATGTCTTAGTTTGGAGATGGAGCCTGACTCATCGTCATCCGGAGCGTGAAGGATGGCGGCTTATAGTAACTATTGTTGTTGCTGGTGTTGTTATTACTACTATTATAATTTTTGGTCCAAGAGGAGCCTTTGACGGCCTTACTCCCTGTTATTGCAGCGTCTGATGAGTAAAATCTGCAAAGTACAATGATGTTTGGGAGAAAAAAATCACTCATTTTCTGCCTTTGCAGCTGCTGTGTGTTTGATATCTGTGATACCAAACTGCTTTCCAAGGGAAATTAAACTTTGGGATGCCTGCTGTGATGTTGGACAGAGGGGCTATCCCTCATGCTTCTCTTCTTGCCTTTCTCCTCAAATACTTTGGGCAATTTGAGCAAGACTGGAAAGCCTCATGGAGAGCTCAATGATACTGATGGTCTTACAAGTTTCAGCGTTACGGGCAGTAGGGTGGAGAATCAACTATTTTTAATTAGTCCTACCACTCAGAGAACGTTTTGTGGGGAATGACAAGTTGGAGCCCATGATTTAACCTGTGCAGGAATTTTGCAGGCAGGGATTGAACATCCAGAGCTTGTATTACTCCCTGCTTGGAAATGAGTCAGCCTGCCTTGCACTTCAGCAGGAGGTTTAGTCCAAGGATACGCAAGCCCTGCACAGCCTCCACTAAACCTCGCTCAAGAGGGCAAGTCCCTGCGGCTGCTGCTCTCCCAGGGAGGCGGAGGGTCACGGTCCAGCACCTCAACTCCCTGCCTTTGCCTTCCCCTCTTGACACAGTTTCCTTCATTTAGGAAATGTAAATAATTCCTAGGGCTCTGCTAATCCCAAGATTACATGAGTAATTCCTGTTTGCATTAATGGGAGGTTCTTTCTCAAATTCTGTGCATGCTCCCTAAGCCTAAGCGAATCGCTGGAACAGAAACTCCCCCTCCTCCAGCGGTGAGCGCACTCAGAGGATGTTCTGAAAGGAAACACAAAATTAGATCCCTTGCCTCGGGACATTCGTTTTTTTGGAGGTACATTGCAAATGATGTCTATTATTAACTCTGTTGGCCCTTTCCTTCTCCGCCTCGCTTTGACATTGTGGCTGTCCGTGACGAAGGCGCTGGCCTCACGGGTGGATGGAGGATGCTCCAAAGTGTGTGCTGGGGACAAGGAGCCAAAGGGGAGACCTCGTGCCTGCCCTGTGCCCTTGCGCAGCTGTGTCCGCGCAGCCCAGCGTTGGGGAAGGATGGAGGCACTGGGCTCCTACGTGTGTTCGCAGAGCCTGGAAGCCCCCAGGGATTTCTCGTCTCTGCTACAGGCTCCTTGCATGGGACCTGCCCCCGGGAAGCCCGCTGGATCCCGGAGCCCATCCGGGCGCTGCGTTAGCACAGGGAATGCTGCTATCCCCTCTCCCGATGCAGGAGGGAGCAGGCGAGCGGTGCGGGTGGCCGGGGCCCCGCACACCCGTGGCTCCAGGTTGGGATGCTGAGGTTGGAAACCCAGAGACCGGATCCCGAGGAGCCCCGCAGCGCGGAGCAGGGGCCGGGGCAGAGCAGCACACTCGGCCTGTGGCTTCAAACTTGCTCTTGATAGCAAGCAAATTTCCCACTGCTGCTCGCAGGGGAAAATAATTAATTAATCCAATTAATGAAGATAAATTGCAGGAACAACTTTGCATTTGCATTTACAACCATTGGTCACCAGCAAGCGGTTCCCCGAGGCAGGTGATGGAGCAGGTCCTGGCTTCCCCCGTCCTTTCTGTGGCGGCTGCTCTGCTGCTCCCCACGTTCAGGGTCGCGGTTTGGCTGAGGGGCCAGGACTGCCTGAGCACAGCCCATTAGCAGGAGGTGCAACACGGCTGCAGCGGGAGCCCTGGGTAGGGATGTTGTTGCATTAGGGGCTGTAAATATTTAAGTTTTTTTTTCTTTTTTTTTTAATAGACAGGTCCTGTCACATGTCAATCAGCACCCCCCGTCCGGTGCCGTGGGCTGCGCGCGGGCTGGGGAGGCCGCGGCTGCCGCAGCCCCACCGCAGCCTCGGGGGCTGTCACTCAGCTCCTTCATTAGGAGCGAAAAAAGCACCCGAGACCCTTCGCTTCCCACAGTGATTTCATTTCAAAGGCCTCGCGAAGCAGGGTGGCGATGTGCGAGGTTCGCTTTGGCGTCTGGGTTGCCAAATGAGAATTAGGTTCCTTATTTCGGGAGCAGTTAAGTCATTCAGAAGGTGGGAAGCCAGTTGGACATAGTGGGATTTGGGGCTGCTTCTGGGGTTGTAGTGAAAAAAAAGGTGGAAAAGGTAAAAAAAACCTTCATGCTGCAGAGCTGTGCAGTGTGCGTCGCACCAGTATCGGCTGCAAAAACATCTGAGCAGCAAGAGGGTTTTCTTTTATTATTCCAAAAACATAGGGCTGATATTTATTTCATTAGAGTAAACCTTTCTGTAGCTGGTAAATGAATTCCAAGAAGTAAGAGAACCCCAGGATCAGGGACTTTACTTCATTTGGGATTGTGTGCAGCTAATATTCTGGTTAAATAAATACATTTTACTAATTGGATTACTCAGACAGTGTAATATACTGCTGGATTTCCAACCCGATGCTAATAAATTGTGTGAAGAACTTAATCATGTTAGCTTCCAAAAAGCTTGTAAGAGATGAAATTAAAAATAAGTAGAAGTTGACGTCGATTGCATTTCACAGTGTCTTCATTTTCCTCACCCTTCTTAGAGCTCTCCTCGCTGCAGCACGGCTCATGCGGGCTTTTTTCTTCCTAATCTGCCTGTGATTAGGGGAGACAGGGAGTAGAACCGGCGCTACAGGACGGTGGCACTAGGTTTGCAGTGGGGCTGGGGGTGCTGTGCCAGCAAGATGAGTGAGCAGCATTACCCCCAAATTGATCGTTACAGGAATAGCACCTTGACATTGGTACTAAATTTGCTTGCACATTTCCAGTGTTTCCTCAGAAATAAAAAATGGAGGAATTCTTTTTTTCATATCATTTTTCCCTCTTTTTTTTTTTTCCTTTTTCTTTGATAGAAATGTACGACAAGACAGAATGACTTCCCCTCTCCAGGAATCGGTGACAAATGGCCTGTTAAAGCCAGATAACTTGTAGCCCCATCAATGCACTAACACCAGGGGTTGTGGCCAAGCTCCACATGTATTCCTTAAGCCTCAGCCAGCTGCCAATGGGGTCTGCACTCTGCTGGGACACCAGTGCAGGGCAGAGGGATCCCCACTGCTCTGTGGGATGGACACGTTGCGGGGTGCGGGGCCGCTTCGTGTGAGCCCCATAAAACACCGCTCGGGCACGAGGAGCGCGGGGATGGAAGCTCCACTCCTCGGTTTGCTCCCAGGCAGCCACTTTGAGCTCCCCTAATTTTTTTGTATGCATTTGATACATCAAAATGGTGATAATCGTCATATCAAAGGGCATGGGGGGAATAATTTGCCATTGCGAAGTGCTGCGAGCCTCACATGAAACACTCGACTACCGTGATTGGCACTAGAAAGGACCTGCCAGTCCCTACAACAGAGTTCTTTCCCAACCAAGGTTTCCATGTGTGTCTTAATGCTGGCAACCAGCGGAAAACGCTCCTGTTCAGCAAGTGCTTGAAGGACAGGGAGTTGTGGAGAGGTATTGCCAGGAACCTTTGAAGTGGATGGATTCTGCTCCGTGCTCCACCAGGATGTCATGTCCTCGGCATCCACGGGGCTCTGGGAATCCTCTTCTTCGCTCCAGCGAGACCCTCGTGTTTCTGGCATGATGCAAAAGTGGAGGCATCATCTGAACCGGTGATTTCCCTGGAGCTAGCAATTCTCCTAGGGGAGCAGGAGGCAAAATACAAGGCAGGTCCCGTTCCCCCTTGAATTCCGACCCTCCTGCTGAGCTCTGGCAGCAGCTCGTGTGGTGGCTGCAAACACCCAGTGGAAAAGAGCTCATGTGGGCAAGGGGGAAGGAGCTTTGCAGCCTCTTCATCCATTTGCACAAACCTAAGGGAATGGGGACGATGCACATGACTGCTTGGAAAAGCAGGTTCAAAAATGATGCACCAGATCCACGTATTGGATCTTGAGGGTGTGGATCTTGAGTGTCCCTTTCCAGGGACCCTGGAATCCTAAAAGCCAAGTCCAGGCTGCATCCACAGCTGGTTCTTAGAGTCTCTGAACTTGAGTAGGGAGAAGCACTAAATACCAAACTAAGAAAATCTCTGTCCTCATGAGCACCTGCTGCCCCCATTTATAGCTACTCCTCTACTCCTGATCAAAGTTTCCTTTTATATGTTTTTTTTTAATTCCATGTTTAAAGCAGCATTGTCTGCGTGGGGCCTCACCCTGCATTTATTTACATTTTTGTTCACAGCAGGGCTCAAAAACAACAAACCAACCCCTGAAATGGAAGCAGCTTCCCCATAACGAGAACCTCATTGAAATACTAATAACCAGGTTTTGATGCAGCTTTGTGGGTATTAATGCAAATGTTTTTTCTGACTCTCCAGGTTTAATAGCAACAGCTTATAGAACTCTAATTAGCATAACAAAATTCAGTGATGAGGAGT
Source organism: Crypturellus soui (assembly GCA_032275445.1). NCBI lineage: Eukaryota > Metazoa > Chordata > Aves > Tinamiformes > Tinamidae > Crypturellus > Crypturellus soui. The sequence goes on along the minus strand of JAUBNY010000170.1, from coordinate 787,825 downwards.
AAAATGCTTGTCTTGTTTGATGTTTCCTGGTAATTAGCAAGAATAAGGATTTATTCAGCGTTCCAGGTTCTCGGCTCACAAAAGGTGGCAGAGCTCTTGCAGCACGTACTGCGGGTCCTCGCGGGGAGGTTGTAGCTGATGGAAAACCCCCGTGTGTCCCTGTGCCCCCGCCACGCAGACGTGCTCGTGCAGGTGAGTGTGAGCGTGCGGCCGAGCACGGCGATGCTGTGGGCGGCTCGGGGCGCTTCCCGCACGCTCCTGCGTGCTGCTGCATGCAGAACTGCACCGGGGTGTGCATGGGCACACAGGATCTCCCTCAGTCTGTGTTTGCACTCAGATGTTTGTTTTTCTCAAACATTAGATGTTTGACA
>JAUBNY010000170.1:719214-744933 GCA_032275445.1 Crypturellus soui | reverse complement strand
GGGCTGCTGCTGGTAGCGACGCATCCTGAGCTGCGATTTCTGCAGCGCACCAGGTCTGGCCGTTGCATCAGCAGCTCCGCGCTGTTTACCAGGGCAGGAGGAATAAGCTCAGCGGCTGATTCCCCTGGGCGTGCGGCGTGCTGATGTTTGCAGTCAGTCCAAATCTAATCTCCCAAGGAAACAATGCAAAAAAGCCAGACCGCTCTCTGACTCTCGCCTCTGGTTTCTCTTTTCCAGGGGCTATTTCTGTTTGCTCGTGGGGGCTGCACATGGCGAAAAAGCAGCTTTTACAGCGTGTGGTCCACGGCACCGTGCAAACCGCGTTCCCGGTTCCCCTTCTCACACCGGCTCGTGCATTCGCATGCAGGCACTCACAAAATGCACAGCACCTGGCTGACTAGTTGAGTAGGGATATTTTTTCCCCTCTGCTTAACACGGTTTTCTCAGTGGCAGCTCGCCAAGCTGGCAAAGCAGATCAGCAGAACAGGGCATATAAATTGTATGGACTTTGTCAGCCTATACAAGTAGTTGGCCAGGCCCCTTCTGCCTGCGTGGTGCGGGGTTATGTAAATGTCATTGTTCTTTTGTTACGGCTCCGGGAAGGATCCCGTATCTTAGGAACGGGCCTGATGCCTCGCGAGTGTGTGATGGTGCCGACCGTACATCTTCGGGGCAGCTCAATAGGACGAGAAGGGCAAGAGGAGATGGCAAAAGTGGGAAATCCCTGCTCCAGCCTTGTGCTTGGGTTTAGCAGGGAGAGCTGGAAAAAACAGGGATTTGTGGAGAGAGAACGGGATACCCAAGGCATGCAAAATTGTCAGGAAATTATCTGATGAACCTATTTGAAGAGATCAAGTAAAAAGCATAAAATAAATGCTTTTCTCTATGTTTCTATTGTCACTTTTGCTAAAATATTGAGGTTTAAACAAGGAGGCTTTTAATGGAGGGTTGTCTCACAGGATGTATTGTATTCACTGGAGTTTGCTCTCTCCTTGGCTAATTATATATATTTATCCATCTTGTTGAAAGCTTTTCCAGGGCAAGGAGATGCTGGTTTATTTCTTTATTTAATAAAGAAAAAAAAAAAAGAATGACAGAGGGATATCTGTTAAATATCAAGATAGTGTGGTCTCTGATACTGCAGCTTCTGGTAACTGGACGGTGAGGTTGAAGAGGAGTCAACAGGAGCAACAAGCTCCCACCTCCAGCATGTACTTACAGGCACAAGGAGGGACCCAGGGAAAGCAGGAAAGGGCAGATCTTCTCGTCTGTAGTTTGGACTGGGACTTTCTGAGGTTTTTGGATGGGCCTCCTGGTCAAGGAAAGGGGCCAGGGTGAAGCCCCAGAGCGGGGATGCTGCTGGGATGGACTCACTCTCGCCCTGCAGCAGCCTCAACTCCTTTCTATTCCCTGAATGTGTTTCAGACATTGAGCTCTCCTGCTACCTGTGCAAACTTCTATTAGTGGCTATTTTAATCACTGAAAAACTCGCAACTCTGGGAAAAAAAAAATCACACCCTTATCTACATATGGCAGAAAGCAGCCATACGGTGCAGACATGGTAGAGGTTTCGTTACAGCCTGCTAGGAAGCAGTGCTCATGTTCCTGGGCTGTGGTACTGGCAGGAGGGATCGTCTCCCTGTAACCGTCAAGCTATAGAATTCCTGGAAATGGCACAAATATAGGGGGTTATTTTATTTATTTATTTATTTATTTATTTTTAGCAAATTTTTTTGCAGCTTGGTGAAAAATGTGAGATCTTCATTTGAAGCTGCTGCTAGACAGCTATGTGCTAACTCCTTTAACTTATTTATATCCTAATGATGTTGCTTTATTTATTCCTTTTCTCACTCAGCTACCCAGCCGAGCACCATACGTTTTCTCGCGCACGAGCACGAGCTCTCTGGAGTATCTCCTGCTTTATGTCTTTGCGCAGATTCTGCAGCTTTAGTTTGTCACTTGCTGTCACTTGTTCATTTGGCTTTTGAATCAAAGGGGATGAGGTCTTCCTACTTGGAGAGTTTATTTGAGATTAACTGCCAAGGATCAGCTAAAAAGTTGTTTGGCTCTTTGGATTCACATTCTGAATTTGCAATACCTGCCCCATGCTCGGCCACTTGCCCTCTCGTCAATCCTGACAAATCTGTTTGTTGTTTTTGTTATTTTAAAGCAAAATGGTGCTTTTGTGTTGTCACAGGATCACACATGACCTAACCTTGCCCGTGGTGTTGCAGCTAGCGTTAGGTGAACACACAGGGGATTCCTGCAGTGGGTTCTGTCTTGCCTGCTGTGATTTATTCCTCTTTTCTTTCTGTTTTTATCTTAGCCAGCGATATCTATATGAGTGCTTTGTCTTTAGTGTTACCTTCTCACATGAGAAGCAGGTGAGCAAACTGTTGAAAGGTGCATAAGGGTAGGTGGGTAAGAGAAACGGATTTTATGGGAAGTGTATAAGTGAAGTAAACACCATGTTAGTAGTTGCTTCTGTGCAGAATCTGCCATAGATTGCCAGGTTATGGCAGCTGGAGCTGGGCTCATCTATCCAGATTTAGACATTTTCAGTGGAGTTGTTTATGAAGGGTCCCCTCACAGCTGGTGGGCACTGCTAGTGCACGGCTCCTCTCGTAGGTGAATGTCAGAAATAGGTCAGATGCACGGTGCTTTAGCGCGCTCGTGTTCCCAAGGGCAGTCCTGCTGACTAGCTCAGATGTAGACGCTTCTGTATGTCTGCAGGAAGAGGAGACAGTCCCCCCGTGGAAACCAGCAGGATGTTCCATCTGAAAAAGGGCACAGATACAATTCCTGCTTCCCCCAGGTAGTGCTGGTCTCCCACCCCATCATGGGGGGCCTGGCTCTCAGTTTACAAGTCCCATCCAGGAGCCAGTTTTCTCTCCGCACAATGGATGTTCCAGCTGTGTAAGCAGCACAGAAGACACCTCACGTCTTTGTGTGGCTGTGGATCTGCCTCTGTCCCTACAGGACCCTCCGTAGCCTCTAATGACCTGTCCCTTTTTTCCATTTCATTTGGATTTACAGGGGAATTTACTGATTTCAGAGCTCTTGGCCACCTGCACTTCAATTTAAGACAGGGATTTGGAGAAGGAAGGTCACACCAACATTTTGGCCTGAGGGCCTGGCAACTGCTTTGTAGAAATGAAACTAAAGCACCAATTTCTACCGCCTCCCACATCCCTCTGCTGTGTCCTTTTGATGCCCCGGCAGTGTCACCAGATGAAGGTTCTGATCTGCAAAGCCCTGTTTGCTGCTGTGGTTCAGGCTTTGCCCACGTTTCACTGCGGTGAAAACAGGTTTTTAACAGATAATTCCCTCAAGGGGAAGTGGTGTGGGGCAACACTGGTCGTGCTCACAGGGCAACCCACCAGCAAGTCGAGAAGGAAGCGCCTGGTGGCTCTGTGCCCGGAGCTGCTGTCCCCATCCTCCTTGTGCCGTGTTTTGAGAGACCACTAGGTCACAGATTTTAATGTGTTTGGGGTCTTCAAGGGTCAACAGGGTGAGAGCAGGTCCCATTCCTCTGGGACGGCATTAGAGGAACAGCAAGCAGCCCAAAGTGCAGAGCTGCTGTTGGGCAGCACTTGGACCCCACTGCTGCCACAGGCTGCCACATTGAGCTCCTGCTGCCCCTCCTGCGGCCACCAAGGCAAATCTCCGTTATTTTTGTCATTATCTTTCAGAGGGTTGCGAACAGGAGCTGCAGGGGCCACCTCGTGCCTTCCCCGCTCCCCGCCGACACTTGTTTGCGTGAGAGCCGTGGCCCCGAGCACCTCCAGGGCCCAGCGTCGCCGGCTGCGTGGGCGCGAGCGCGGGCACCATGCCCGGAGCGGTGAAAACAACGCTCCCCCTCTGCCCCCGCAGGCAGCTGGGCTGGCGTCGAGCGCGGTTCAAGGCGCTGCGAAGAGGGGGAAGGAAGGAGAGGGCGGGCGGCCGGGGCACGGCGTTGCCCAACGCCCGGGAAGCGGCAGCGCGGGGCCGTCCCGCCGCACGGCCGGGCTTCGCGCGCAGCCCCCCCTGCTTGTGACAGCTGTAAGAGAGAGAAGGGGGGAAATATCTCTCTTACGGGAGATGTAAGCACTAAAATGCAGCCCCTTTCCAGCAGTTTGGGATTCAGTGTGGGAGGGAAATGTGTCGGTGTGTGTGTGGGTACACAGCACTTCAGCGTTTGTTTGGTTTTAATAATAATAATATTAGGTTAGATTGTTACCTGATCAGAGCAAGGTCTAGCCCTTTTTGTGCAGCAGCTATCACATCCCTGGCCGTCTGAGGAGCAAATAACATTAGGATGAAGGTAACCCCCAAGCCTGGATGCAGGACAGGAGGTAGGCGGTGGGTTCGCTGGGTGCCCTTGCTGCTGGCCTGTGGCGATGGCCTCGCAGCGGTGTCTGCAGCGACAGTGTTTTAGTTTGCAGGCACGTTACAATGCCCAGGAGGTGCTGCAAGACGGGGGCAGACCCACGTGTTGGTCATGGTGGGACTTGGATGAGCAGTGTCCTGCCGAGCAGGTCAGCCGTGATGCTGCTTTAGCCTGGGACAGGCAGGTTGCACCCGAGGGACAAAACACGAGTCATGAAAAATGGGTTAAAGAAAGGGGCTTTTTGCAGCCAAGCTGGAAAGAGCCACAAAGAGGGGAGTCTGGGGAGATGGGGAGCAGAGGGAGGCCCCTGACTGCCCCTCGAGGGCCTCAACGCCCTGGATGAGCCCGCGGGGCGGCGAGTCAGGCTGTGAAAGGAGAGGCAGACGAAGGCGACAGGCTATTGTCTGTAAGAGGAAATTTATTGTAGGGCACCACACAAAGCCTAAATTAGGCTATCTGGGAAGAAAAAAGAAAAAATAAAACATACGTGTGGTGTGTGTTATATATATGCAGAGCTTGTCATATCGAGTAATGTAGTGCAATAAGGCTGAACCGGGCGGTAATGGGCTGCGTGGCTGGTTTTTGCTTTTCTCTCTCTTTTTTTTTTTTTGTTGTTGCCGTGGGACCTTAATGGGGCTCTTTAAATAGATGCTTGAAGTGTTGCACTCCAGCGACCAGCGATTAAAAAAAATACAATTAAAAAGAGAAGGGAAAAAAAAGAAATTTAAAAAAAGGGAGAAAAAAAGAGAGAGGGAGGGAGAAAAAAATTTAAAAGCACAAGATTGGCAGAAATCATTTTTCAAGAGGAAAGAGCTTGGGGGTGGGGAAGAGCTGGGAGAAGACTGTCAGGCTGTGGAAAAGTTTAATAAATTCCATGTCACTCTAAAGACCGTCGTGTGCAGAGTTGCCCAAGGCCAATAAAACCCGATAAACCTCTGATAGGCTGGCTCTGCTGCATGGCACACGTTATTGCTTTGATACTTTACACAAAAATAGGGTGCTTTTTGTTGTTTTTGATATGGTAAGAGGCCTTGCAGTGTGCTGTTCTTTATAGGATACATCCGTATATATATATATATATATATATAAATCCATGATAAAAACACCAAAGGATTTAAGTATGTAGCTGTCATCAGTTACTATTTAACTGAGCGAAACATGTTAAAAGCAGCAACAATACAGTATAGCAGTGAACGCATGAGAGCTCGAGCAATCTTCCTCCCACATTTAGGAGAAAGCGATTTTTAAAGCTGTGATTGTGGTGGGGTTGCTGGGGAGGGGAGGCTGGGGTGTTCTGTCGCGATGTGGAGCCTGGTGCCTTTTATTTTTGTTTCACTTAGATATTTGCCCCTCATGGCAAACCTTGCAGCATTTGCTTACTTTTCCCCCCAGGAAGGGCTGGACTGAGCTAATGTGTTTACAAGTCGGCACCGGCCCCAGTTGCTCCCGGCTGTGCAATGGGGCTGCCGTCTCGCGTGCCCGTTTCCAAGCAAAACGCAGGGTGCAGCCCCATATCCGTCGGTGCTCAGGAGCAATCCGTAGTGCCCTCGGTCATCAGCTGGGCACTACGGAACCCACGGAGCCCTTGCAGTGCTACAGGAGCGTCCGGGAGTCCAGTGCAACATGGCAAAGCGGCAAGGGGAGGTGGGCAGCGCTCGCCTCAGCTAGAGCCACGCGGTGACACAGCACCTTGCTCTGGCCCTGATTCTTGCATCTGTTCAGCCTCGTGTTGTGGGAGCTGGAGCAGCCCCGGCTGCGGCCGTCCGGCACCAAGGGTGACCGGGCCGCATCTCTGTCCCGCCATCCTGTGCAGGCAGGTAACGGGCCTGCCAAGTTACTGGTTTTTAGTATTTGTGCAGAGTTATTATCTTTGTAAGGCAGTATCTGCTGCTATGGAGCACTGATCAAGGTCACCTCAAAGTGATCTCCAGGGATCAATGTCGGGGTATTGCTTGTTCCACTGAGCCCTTAAGCAAGCTGGTTGATAAATATGTTCAGCTTTAAATGTTGGATTTTCGAGCAAGACTTGTTATATGTTTCAAAATGTGCTACTGCCTTCTCTTCTCCTTTGCGGGAGGGAAAACATCAGATTTTACAATAAATGGGCTTCAGAGATGGACACCCCTCTGCAAGTATCTGCACGGCGGCGCAGTCCCCCTCACTGTCATCATCTAGCGCATGTACAGGGGTGAGTTTAGGCATCTATAAGGGACAAACATGGGGAGATCTCTTCAGAAATGTGTTTTGAAGGATCTTGACTGTTGGGGGCTGCATGGGGAATCTGGCAGTTTCATTTTTGCTATAAATCATGCCGATGTTTTCATCAGCTTTGGTGTGGTTCCCGCATGGAGCGCTGTCCAGAGTGCCAGCCTAAACCAACCTGGGAGTTGCCACTCAAAAGAGGCAAAACTGCTGCTTTGGGGCAGAACGGTGCAGAAATCCAGCCTGCTCCTGCGAGGCTGCACACGGGGCCAGGCTGGCTCGGAGCAGAACCCGGTTTGGATGGGAGCACTCACGGGGGCTGGAGAAGCCCAAGGTAAGAGGAGGCGGCAGGGCACGGCTGCAGAGCAACCCCCGTTCCATGCCATGGGGCTGGGAAGAGTGTGTTCCTCATGGAGACACACGAGCGGATCCGGGAAAGCTTTGGCTGGTGCCTTGGTTCATGGTCCCAGAATGGTGCTGTAGCTCCTTGGGGGCACAATCTCCGGAGCTCAAGTTGAGGGGCCCGGGATATGGAGCCTCGAGGTCTTTATGGGGCCCTTGGTATTGTGAAGACACCTGCCTTCATGCAGAGAAAGCAACTGCTTCTTCCCCATGCTCTGATTTGCACTCGGGAGGCTTTTAATTTGAGCCCACTTCACTTTTCCTTAACGCAAAGTCACATGGAGCTAGAAACACATGTGTCTCGAGCAGGGAAAATAATGCGGGCTGCTGAGCCAGGCTCTCCTTTGTCTGGGAGTATGTGCTGGAGCCCAGGAGCACGGCTGCGATTTAAATATCTTTTCAGCCCTGGGCAGCTCAGGAATTCCCAGCTGGTGTTGGGAAGGGCTGAACAAAGCCCGCCGGAGCCCGCTCCAAGGGAGATGGCGCATTCCCAGGCGGCTCCTTGGGTTTGTCACCACTGCCCATGGGAGCGCAGTCATGGCCCGGCACAGGCCCAAACGGTCCCGGGGACACGGCCTGGGACGTGTCAGAGCAGGACACGGGCACTGGGGCTGTCTGGGTCCCTCCGCAGGGACTTGTCCCTCGGGTCTGGTCACTGGCAGGAGTGATTGCTGTGAGAGTGGAGGAAGCAATGTCCCCGTTGGACCTGGGGGTGACTGTGGGCAAGTCATTCCTCCTTCCCATGAGGGTCTCCTCCTCCCTCGTCTCCCTGGGGTGCAGCTCTCCCAGGCAGGGACCAGGTGCCAGCAAGGCCCTGGCTGCTCGCGGCCTCGTCACTTGGGAGCCTCTGCCAGGCGTTCGCAGGGGTCTGTTATGACCAAACGAGCAGAAACACCTTAAAACTAAAGCACGGAGGTGCTCGGGATCCGGGTCCGTCCATGTGTGCTGTGCACGTACGAGCACCTACTCGTACACCAAGTACAGGGAGGCTGGGCATGGGGAGGCAGCCGTGAGCGCTGGTGGTTACCCAGCACGGAGACACGGGGAGGACTTTGGGGGGTGTTTTTCAAAGCATTTTATTGCACTGAAGAAGAGAAAGATGGTAGGAGCAGAGCAGGAGCTGGGGAGCAGAGAAACACAAAGATTTAGCTGTGCTGGCCCTCTGTTTATTTATTACCCAGTTTATTTGTTCCTATTTTTTGTGCAAGTGCCTAGGAAGCAAGCGGGTCAGGATTCAGGTGTGCTCAGTGCTGAGCAGACAGGTACCATTTTTCTGTAGATCCCTCTCTAAAGAGATGAAAGTCTAAATCAGGCAGAAAAGGGGCAGGAGATGGCCCAGCGTGGGGACAAGGCTCCCTTCAATCAGCTGTGCAAATTGCACATAACTGCTCCTTGGGCAGGCTGATGTTTTCCAGGTTTGCTGCTCCGTATAAAGATGGATAGTTGGAATATTCGGGCAAGATCAGAATGGTTGATTGAAACATGAAGGTGGTAGAAAGTCCCCTTTATTATTATTATTATTAATATTATTATTATAATTATACAAGAAGTAGTTACAGCATGGTATTTCTGAAAGATGGAATTTGGCCTGGAAAGAGCCTTCGCTGAGAAGGGTGTCTCATTGTTCTGAAAGAAATTGGTTTTGATTCGACTGAGTTATGAACCTTTGATAATCACATGCTTAGCATATTCAATACATTTTTTCATCTAAACTGCCAGCTGTTTTCCACTCCCCTCCCCCTTCCAGGCACACATTTCATAGGGGAATGGAGGACTCCAGAAAAATCTGCTCTTCATCTCTCAAAGTTGATTGTAGTCAGCAGGAAGATGCTTACTTCCAGGGTTTGCAAAATACATAATACAGGCTCATTAAATGAGAGAATTTTTGCCTATTTTTCCCCTCTGAAAAGTATTGATTTTCTTTCCAAAGTGTCTTTGATTGGAGCACAAGTTGCATGGCTTGAAGTTTAGTTCTAACAAAGCCTGCGGGGAGAAGCTGTTGGTTTCTGTGTGATGCAGCTGAGCGCTTTGCTGGGGCTGGAAGGACCAGGCTGGAGTCAGGGCTTGGTAACTGATGTAGAGAGGCTGAACCAGGAGAAAGGTGGGATGTTCCGGAGCAGCGAGGAGGGGTGGAGGTTCCTGTCCTTTCTGTCTGCTGCAGGATGGAGGTGGTGCGGAAGGGATCAGCGTGTCTTCCCTCCCAGATAATGGGGACCAAGCGTGGCTGTGAGGTTTGGGGCCAGCACTGGAAGATTTGGGTTGAATTCCCCCTTCTCCTGGGTAACCTGGGGCAAGTCACCCAATCCCACTGAGACACTTCTCCTTTTCTTCCCCACTTGCTGCTTTTGTCTATTAAAATATAAAACCTTCCTTGTCTGGAACAGGTAAATCCTAGAAGCTTCCTCTCTTCCACTCAATTGCAGCAGAGCTCAAATCACAGCTGGGACTCCAGCCTGCATCAAACCCAACAGCAAATTTCTGTAAAAACAACACTGCATCAGTAAGACTTTAGAGATGGAGTTAATCTACAGTAGCAGAAGTTTGAATTGTAAATTTTAGGGAAAAAACACCTGTTTCATGCAAGCATTCTGTGATGGTGCTTTCTAAACTACCATCTCTAACACCAGAATTCTCACTGAATTTGGGGTGGCAAAATTCCCATGTGGCAGAGGTGCTGGAAGGGGTTGTCTGTCCTGCCTCCAGCCTCATGAAATGCCCTTCTCTAGATACCTGCAGAAGGGAAAGGCAAAGGAAAGAGGCCACAAATGCTTCATGTTGTCCACACATCGTTGATGTTCACTCTGTTCATCATAATCCCATTTTCTGTCTCAGACACGTCATTGCTGTTCCCTGGATTTGGGGAGATAGCAGCAGGAAATGAGCTGGAAAAATATCAGACAGTTTGGGTCTTTAAAAAAATATCATTAGCACCTTTAAGATATTTACAGTGAACTGCAGGCTGCTCTCAAGAGTGGAGAAGGAGAAATTCGATGTGGGTATGAGTGAGTCAAGCGAGGCTCTGCAGAAAGGCAAGAAGAAAGATGTTGAGGTTCCCTTGGACTGGGATGGAGGGCAGGGGGAGCCGAGGGTAAAATCCTGATCAGATATCCAAAAGAAATGGAAAACACAGAACCATGGGGTTTCCTCTCCTCCAGGTACCCTCCTGGGTGAGCAGAGATTTGTGTGGGAGCTTCCCACGCTGCCGTCCATGTTGTAGCACATCTGAGGAAGTTTCAAGATCCTGCTCCAAAGCATGAAGAATTGTTCCAAGAATTTCTTACCATGGCAAAACCAATGTATTTTTCCCTATTTCCCTCCAGCAAACAGATGGCTCTACTGCAGAGACTGAAGGTTTTGATGGGAAAGTTCTGAGGCACCCACTCGCTGTAGAAAATTTCAACCCAAACAGTTAAATTTCTGAAGGAATTTTTGAGGGAGCCTAAGCAGGCTTGATGCCTAAATCTCAGAGTCCAAGGGGAATTGGATATCTAATCTTCTTAGCTGCTCTCAAAAACCTTGCTAGGTGCCACTTTGCATCTTTAGGTGCTTAAAACCCTTTGCAAATCTGACCTGTGGTAAGCGTGGGTCAGAGCAGAATTGCAATAAATTCCATCTGGATCCTGATATTCAGGCTTCAGGCTGAGCTGGGGGACTGCTGTAGTCTCCAGCACTGCTGAGGGACCCCATGGGTGCTACTTCCTTAGCCCGTATTGAGTTATCCTACTTGCAGAGTAGGATATAACATTCCTGTGTCTTCCCATGCTCAGAAGAGCATCAGCTCTGTTAGAAACCACAAGAACTGACTTGTCTTCCAAAAGCACCTGCTGTGCTGGGCCTTTGTGGTACTCTGACCCATAATCACCACTGCCGTGGAGAACTGGACCCCTGCCCAGGACGAGCAAGGGAAAAGGCTCCACGCGGTGGTGCCCGGCAGCACGAGCGAGTGCGGCGGCTCTCCCGGGAGCAGCAACGCTTTCCTTGCAGGGGCTCTCGTTCCACTGACCGCAGCACAGGCGTTGGCTTTTGATGCGTCGGAAAATCAGGTTTTGACGTCTACAGAAGGACCCATGTGAAATCCTTGGGAAACACTCGGCTGTAGGACACCGAGCCACAAATGTTCCACAACAAGCTGCCCCCGCTCAGGGCTAGGGCGTGGAGGGCGCTCGCAGCAGCAGCCTCCGTCGTGCTCCGCGGCGCCGCGAGCCTCCGCGTGCGGCTCGCAGGGAGGCTGCCGAGCGCCGGAGTCCGGCAGCAGCCAATTTAGCTGCGTCTACCAGCGCCCGAGCCCCGGGCCGCCCTCCTGCTGGGCCGCTAACAAGCCCCTTATCGAGCCCTCCGCCACCCACCCCCAGAAGGTGACCCCATTTTCTGGAACGCTATTACCACCCTTGTAATTGCACCCTGGAAATTAGACCCTCGTCTTCAAAGCGCGGGTTCTGAAGTGCGCATTAGCTGCCTAACAGGATGAGCCATCTTACCAGTCCCTGCTCGTTTCCTGCCTGAAATTATGTTTGACTACAGGGCATGAAATGTTATTCATCCTTCCCCATCTCCCTCCCATTCGCTTCTATTCAGATTTGGCACCGAGCAGTAGCAGCAGCAGGTATATGAAAAAAGATTTTCAGGTGCTCGTGTGTCTTTCTCTTTTCTTTCTTCAACCCCCCCGGTTCCCCTTTTATACATGAGAAAGCAGCATGAAAGGCAGAGCAAATGAGAATCGGAAGGGAAACGCGGGGTTTAAAGCAATCTCTTAGCACGGCGGAGTTTATTGTGCGCTCGCACGGGGCTGCGGCGACGGGACCACGGGGCTGGCAGCCCCGGGCCCTGCTCGGGGCGGGCTCGGAAAGGGCGCCCGACGGGCACAGGGTTAATGTTCATCTCCCACCCTGGCAGGAGCAATTTCACGGCTCTCGTCATCTGTGGACAGTTGTGGAGAGGGGAGATCAGAAATGACAAATATCTACATTACCTTTGGAGATTAAAATGCCACCAAATGTTCTTTTAATGGGGAACTGCTGGTGGTTCTGTGATTTGGTTTGTGTAAGAGAGGGAGTTCTTTAAATAAAAAAGAAGGAAAAAAAAGAAAAGAGAGACAGAAATGCACAGGTAGTTGCAGTCTGGAGGCTGCTGCTGCCCATCATCTCCCCTTTGCACAGATCGTTGATAATCATCCGTGGTTCCCACCAGCCAAGGAGGACCAAGTTTCCAGTGGGCAGGAGCAGCTCTTACTGTTTTCTTGTCTGTGTTATCTCATTAGATTCAATACTTCTTTTCTATAAGCCTGGGAAACTTGGAGGGATAAAGTCCTCGGGAAGCGTTTGAGAGAGGTGAGATAAGAAATGAGTGTTATGCAATGCGATGGCTATCGCGTGCCGGGGTTTTGCTGCACGAACGCCTCCAAAACCTGTTACCTGGGATATTTACCTTTGGAGCAAGCAACAGTCCTGCTTGATTTAAGGCTCGAGGGTTTAAAAAAGCCCCCGGGTTTTGCTTTGCTAGGAATTACCTGTCCCCGTAGCCTGGCTGGGTGCATCCATGGATGTGGTGTCCTGCGGGTGTCCATGCGCTCGTGTTCCTGCTCAGAACAAGTTGGTCCCGCAGTGATCCAGGTCTCCCAAGGCCGAATCTGAGTACCGGGGACATCGGGTCTTGTGAGGATGAGGAGGGGCTGCAGAAGAGGAGAAGACAGTGGGAGATTTAGCAGGAGGGAGATGGGAACCGTCTGGGCAGGGGTGGGAGCCAGCATCGCGAGAGCAAATGAGACCTGACAGCAAAGGGGGAAGATAATTTAACAGGCTCGGCCTGAGATTGTCCCTCATTGTCATGTCTTGATTTCCTCCAGCTTTAGATTTGTCAGATCTGATTTGTGCAGGAGATGGGGTCGGTGGAAGGGGCCTGTGCAAGGCCGCCGCGCAGCCGCCTGTTGCTCCTCCAAACCACAAGCGTTAAAGACGCATTTGTTTTCAAGTGGCTGGAAACATTCTAATGTCTCTGTAATGACTTGTCCTTTATCGGGCACCTTCTTGAGAGCAGCTGCACTGTTTCTGCTCAGAATCTCCAAACCCCTCCCTGCTGTGAGCAGACACCGAGCGCAGGAAGCACCAGGATGGATCAGTTGCACCGAAGCGACCAGAAGCCGAGATTTGTAACGAAAGCGCTTGGCAAGCTTGACGTTAGATGTCACCAAGGCCTGGCCTGGGACGCAGTTTCTGCACCCTTGGAAGAGGCACTTGCGGCTTTGGCAGGGCTCCTCCGAGGCACAGTGTGCTGCTAATTGCTCTTCCCGATGTTTACCAGCCTTCAAGGGCTGTTGGCAGCTTCGGATGAGTGTAAAATCTTGCAGGCGTTAATTACAAACCCTTCCCCTTCGCCAGCCTCCGAGGACGGAGCCGCTGGTGTCTCGCAGGGGGTTGACTTGGTGAGGATGGTGGCTACCTCTAAGCAACCACCTTGAGCTGCAGCCTCCTCGGCTCGCACCCTGGGGCAGGAGATACTTGTGCTGGAGCAAAGGGGAAGCTCTGGGGCGTTTGGCATTTTGTTGCGTACCGAGTTCCCCGGCTGATGGGCATCTCGTGAGCAAACCTGCAGGCTCAGCCCTGCTGCAGTTCCCCTCTGCGCCGCAATGTCTTTAACTACCAACCATAAAGGCCGTTGGGGAGGACGAGGGCGGCGGGACTGTGACCCGTGTCCCTCTCCGTTTGCTCCATGGGGTGGTTGGGTCTGCACGCTCGCTGCGCACTGGGATCGGATGTGCTCGGCCCGTGCTCATCCTCGCTGCTCAGGAAGGGCCCTGCCGCACGTTGGCAGTGCCCAGAGCCCACTGGGCAGCGGGCTGGTTCCTGGGCAGTGCCTGGCACTGCGCACGGCCGCCTGGTGACGGGCAGGGGGTTCTGCTTCCAAATGCCCGGTGCCCACTCACCCCCACGGCCTTGGGACACAGCAGGGAGCGCGGGAGCACCCGCTGCGCCTCCATCGGCTGCAGCGGCCTTGCAAAGTGTCCTCCAAGGACGTGCTCCCGGCATCACGATTTGCTCCAGAGGCTGCAAAAGCTTCATCCCGTCGCCCTCACGCCCGGGAGCAGGGATGCGGGGCAGGGTCTTCCCACTAGCTGCAGCAACCCCTGGGATCCGTGCAAGGCAAAAGCGGGAGTTTGGGGCTGACAGTCCCCAGCGTGGTGGCACGGAGCAGTTTGATCTACCAGCACGCTGATTCGTGCTGGATTTTAATTGTACATTTCTCTCCGATGGCCACTTCAAGAGACGCATTGGGCTGCACTGAGATCCAGCACATATGAAAGGTGAGATCTTCACTTGAAAGGACATTGCGGTGATTTTTCACAATTCTTTGAACGTTTTTGCTTAGCCTTGTGTTTTTAATTGGTTCCCCTTGGAAAACTCACACGCCAATCCGTGTCCTTTCATCGTTTTGTGCCTATGCGAGTGGCAGCCGTGTCCTGGGCAGTACGAGGACTGCAGCCTCCTCCAAATTCCAGCCCCTAAAATAGGCCAGCGTTTCCTGAGGAGGTTCCAGACGATGCTGGGTGCGGGGCTGAGAGAGGGGTCATGTTTTGTGCAGTGCTGGCAGGAGCGGGGACTATCACCTTGCAGAAGAGCGTGGGGAGTTTCCCCTTCACCTTGCGCTGGAGCTGCAGGCAACTGCAGGGCAAACAGCAATCATTTAAAATGACCCTTTGAATCTGCAGCAATGCAGTGCAAGTGCCATCCCACACATGTTTGCAGGGAAAAGAGCATTTCTGGGCGGTGGGTAGAGGCTGTGACATTTTCGCTGGACAAAAGCCTGACTAGAAACAGCCTGGGCTGGCAGCGCGGTGCAGGTCTCCTGACTCCCATGGCAATGGGACCAAGCCACTGTCCCCACCAAGGTTATTCATGGCTGTAGGGCCACAATTTGTAGCCAAGAGGGGCTATTTTGGCAAGCCGTAGTTCTTTTGAAGGTGAATGACTCCCGTGGCAGCAGTCTCTGCATCCGCTTCTCGGCGATGCTCTGCCCTTCACAGCCCGTGTCCTGTGTTACCTTGTCCTGGCCTTGATTCCTCTCCCATCTGTAGGCTCTTGCCAAGGATACTAGTCTCCTAAAAGGCCAGATTATGGGCTCCTTTCTCACCAGCACCGCATGTAAGTACAAGAAGCTCCTTTCTAGCGTATGCATGACCTCAGGAGCCCTGTAAAAGACAGTGGTGCTAATCAGAGTGGTATGTGCTATGGAAACCTCGGATGAGCTCTGTAACACAGCTCAGCTCTGGCTTTTCATCTTCATGATCCCAATGTTGCTCTTTTCAAGGCACGCAGGCGGTCAGAAACTGCAGGGAAGGCCGAGGCTGGTGGCCTCCCGGCGCGAGGAGCAGGAGGCCAGCATGAAAGCAAAGGGGACGGGAGTACCCGTGCAAGGGCATAGAGATGGGAGAGGACTTTCTTTAAAAAAAAAACAAATGTGCAAAATGCCCTTTTTCTTCCACTTATAGCCAGGTGGGTGCATCCGCAGAGCTTCAATCCTGGCGAGTTTCATTCCACAAGTGGGTGCAGCTGGTGGCACCCACCCGATGTCACTGCATTACGGTCGTGAGCTGCGAAGACCAGTTTGGTTTCACTTCGGTTATCACCTTCACCTTAATGCTTCACTTTTTCTTCACACATCCTACCAGGTTCCTCCTCGTGATCTCCTCTAAACCCTTTACACTTTGGGCTCTGCAGCTCTTCCTATTTCCTGGGCCTTGTGGGTTCTCTGCGTTCATCACACCTCTCTTATCTCGGGCATCGCAGCTGTAAGGGCTTAGGGAGCGAACGGTGGGGCTGGCTGGTGGAGGAACGTTGGAAACCTGGTGGGGAGGCAGGCAGGACTGTGGAGAGAACCCCGCGGAGCAGCAGACCGGGCCACGCAGGGGGACCAGAAGCCCTGCTGGGGACGGCAGCGGTGCAGGAGCCCCGTGCCCTGCTGCAGGTGCACATGAAAGCAGAAGCTGAACGTACTTCTCACATCCTGCCCCGCTTCAGAGCAACCCCCAGACACGTCCGTGCTGGCAGCCGGCTCAAGCTACCCGTGCAAGTCTGCAAAAACCCCGCAGCGGTTTGGTTGCCTTCCGGTGTCTCGGCGCTCTGGGTGTCACACACTGTGCCGCAAACGCAGAGGCTGCCAGTCCCTGCAGGGACACTTGTGGTCCTGCTTGGCCTTCGTCCCGTCCTCTGGAGCAGGGTGAGCTGTGCTCCAGCTGTGCTTGGGTACCAATATTGACATGTGTTTTGGAAACTGTTTTAGCAGCCTCATTTCTCAGCATACATATTGGGTGGCTTTTTGGAGTCAGGTCAGCACACGTGAATGTTGCAGAGGTTTTGCATTGCGAGGCCTCTTCTGAATCACTCCTATAGGAAAGATTTTAGGCCTGGAGCAGAGACCCCCAGGTCTCCTTGGAGGAGAAACATGCAGCAACTAGTGGCTGCTGCGTGACCTGGATTGCTGGGGACACGTCCTGCAGAGGGTTCGGGGCACCTCTCTGCCATGCCAACCGAATGGGACATCCAGGGCAGGAGGAGGAGACGCCCCTGATGTAACACGCTGGTCTCCTGGTTTAGTTCAGCCCTTCTGCTTGGGGAGTTTGTTCTTCAACCTAATTTGGGCCGGAGATGCTGCTTTGGGCACAGCCTCATCTATGTTGTGGTTGATCTGGAGAGGGGAGAGCGGGTTCCTGCCGTGCACCGAGACCGTCTGCTGCAAGCAAAGCTGCAGAGAAACAGGCTGCAAGGCTGGGAAGAGGCAGGGAAGCACCTTGAAGATGCCAAGAGCCAGAATTCCTGGAGCTGCTCTCCTAGGAAAGTGGGGACTGGCAGTGAGAGCAGGGATCAGAGTGCTGGGGACCCGTGCTGGGTGCTGCCAGCAGGTGACAGCCACCCCGAGTGAGGCTTCAACCGTGTCCTGGTGACACGTCTGTGTCCCCATCCCTGGCATGGGAGTCCCTGCGGAGCTGTCCCCGGCTGGGTGTCCCCTCGCGGCAGCTGGAGCATCGCACTGTCTCCGTCAGGGCGCTTGCCCCGCTGTGGTAGCTGCGCTTTTGACTCATCTTTAAAGATAAAAAAGGACTTACGAGGCCTCACGTGAGTCCAGGTGCATGCAAATAGCATCAGCTGCCACGTGTCTATTATAATAGGACTTATATATAAATATATATGCTTCAGCCTGCACTTGTAGAGCACAGTGCTGGGATAATTCAGGAAAATGCCATGGAAAGTGGCAGAGAGAAGTAGGAAGGGACGAGGGAAAACGGTCGGGTCAGCCGCACTGCTGAGGATGAGTGAAGCGCTGAGCGGTCATATGGAAAGGGGGTTGAAGGGGTTCGCCGCCCGATTTAACACCTTTCTTGCCTCAATAACACTCAGGAAATGACAGAAATATGTGATTAAACCAAGTCTATCTGAGGATCTTCCATTATGGAACGCCAATTTCTAGATCTTGATATCTTTCTTTCTCTTTTTTTCGGGAGCCAGAGAGGAGGGAGATGTGAACATGGTGCTTTCCCCTCGAATCCTTAGGTAGCACAACTCCGTGGTCATAAATCCCTGCATATTTATGATGCAGGGCGGTTAACCTTGCAAATCTGATTACATACATGATTATATTCCTTGCCTTTACCTGGCTGGCAGGAAGGAGAGCTGCTAGGAAAGTAAAGCACATATTCCAGCAGTGGCATCTGTTGTGTATAGGAATTTAGCAACCTCTTTCTGAATAAACGGAGAGCCCTCCTTTGGGACTCACTGGTTTTTATTGCAGAAGCTATTAAAACTCTATCAGAGCAGCAGAGTTCAGGGTAGCAGGTTTTGTGTATTTGCAGACCACGCTAAACCTGGTTATTTAGCGTCCAGCTGCACAAGCTTCCTCCGTGTTCCTGAATTGCAAAGAGCCCAGGCTCATTCCTTCCGTGCGCTGCTTCCAAAATGTGCTGCTCTCTGACCATTGCGCAGGGACCTTTTCCCGAAACTTGCTGAAGGTTTGCCAAGAGCCGGAGTGATCCAGTGCTGTGAGAACTAGCAAAACACGGAGGCCCATATACAATATTTCCCCTGTCTAGCTGCAGCAGACAGAGGCCAACATTTTAAAGACGAACCCACCCCCTCTCACCCTTTGCTTTCTAAACCCCGGTCCTCCCCTCTCAGCAAGACTTTGCCTGGCCACGCAGCTCAGAATAAAGCAGTGGTCACAAAGCACCAAAGAAAATGTGTCTGCACTGAAAAAGAAATGTGCCTGGTCTTTGTAGTCGGTCTCATTTCCAAACTCCCATTCAAATACAGTCCCATCCTCCCAGCTCAACTTCTACTTGATCCAGTTTGCACTCACAGCCATATGGCAGGGACCATGCAAACAATTATTTAGTGCAAACTGGTATTTTATCCCATGGAAAGTCCTAAACACCAAATTTTGGCTTGCATTGGAACAAAGCATCCGCAGAGTTGCATGGAATTTGGTTCAAGGCTATCGGGATTATAATGAGGCAGGGAGCAGACTGGTAGATTAGCATGACCCTTTTCTTTCAGTCAAGTCTCTTGTCATTTTGATGCAAATAAGTGACCCGTGACAGTGCGGCTGCGAGTGCAACCGCGGCTTGCCTGGGTCTGTACGAGTGCTGCAAGCGCCGCGTTCAGTTGGCATCGCCTTTGTGTCCCCTGTCTCTTCCACCAGCTTCCCAGATCCTTCTGTTTCATGCAGGACTTTGGCTCTCCTCGCGCTGAAGCGGCTCTGTGCGCACACGGGTGGTTGCATCGCTCAGGGTGCCGGCTCACGCGGAACGGGAGAGCTGAAGCTTTCCGCTTGCCGAGGACCCGGTGCCGGAGCTGGCGATCGCATAAACAGAGGGTCGTGTTCACCAAGTAATTAGGACCTGCACCGGGGAAAGGCAGCACCAAAGGCCAAAGCTGATGAAAAAACTTGAGCCTAGTGTCAAAAAGCTGCAGTCCGTTTGTCTTTTTAATCAAGCAGCACAAGGGGCTTCTTTTATTCACCTGGCGCTCTTTGTTTTTTTTTTTTTTTTTCCCATGGCACCTGGATCATGTTTCCCTGTTTCTTTTTGCAGCAGAAAGGGGAGGGCCAGATCCCCCTTCCTGCCTGCTTTTATTAATAGAGCTTTTATCAATGAAAATAACACCTCTCTCAGTGTTCCAAAGCTCCAGGAATTGGGGGTTTTTTTTGAGGATATATTGAGAAATCTGCAATCTGGGCTGAATTTCTCCCATCCCTGCCCTTGGTTGAGACACAGCAGAGTAGCCTGGAAGATGAGTGGAAAAGCAGTCCACATGCTCTGCACCTCAGCAGAGGGACTTAAGGAGCTTATAGAGCAGCTGCCCAGTGAATAAGACGGGCAAAAATGAATCTGGAGTCTTCATTACACCTGGAACATCAGTAGGGTTGGTAGGTCGGCGATTTCTGCACACAGCTTCTACGAGCAGATTTCTGTAGCTGGCCTTGCTAACGATTAAAAGATAGTACAAGTGCTTACAATCTTTGAGTAAATTCTTTTCCTCTCCCCTATTTTTTTTAATATTTTGGTAATTTTAAGGAAATAATGAGTGAAATCACTGTTGCCATCTGCCCTTTTCACCAAGAGTATCTATTGTGTGGACTTTAATGCCCTACCCCATGGGAATGAGGTTAGCGAGTGTGGTCAAGAGGTGATGCAATACTTTATTTATAAATAACCACAGAAATATGTCCTGGGAAGTGTAAATCTGATCTGCAATTGCTCAGAGGACACCAGAGAGGTAGAAATGAACAAATCAGCCACCAAAGTTATACCCTTGCCTTTCCCCTTAAGCAAACATTATCTGTTCACCCCGGTAGAGGTCTAGCTAATGATAAATTGGCACTAATGGAAAATCTGCCAGTCATTGTTACATATTTTCCATTTCTCACCAAGCCTCTGTCCTGAGCATTGGGTTATAGGGTGAATCTTGATGCTCTTGATCACTTGTGGAAAAAAATAGACATTTTGCAACATGTGGGATCCTCTCTGAAGAGCCATGGGGTGAAGGCTGCCTATTCCCCGCGTCCTGATACTGTGGACACAGCTCACCTAGCTGCAATTAAACGTTTTAATAAGTAAAAGTGTGAACCAGCAGTGCAGAAAGAGCAGCTCTGGCGTTCGCTCTCGCCATGGTGCTCGTGTGTCTTTACTTTGCAATAAGGCCGTGCATGAGTTTTGCTTCCCTTTCTGAGCGTGACCACAAAAAGCTGATTTACCCCAAAATGACAATGCACGAGGCTTGTTTTTTCTTTCTTTTTGCAAATTATTCTATTTTAATGCCTTATTTCTTCCTGGGGAAACTCTCACCATGAAAACAAACATAGTGTGTGGCCAGAGAGCGCGATGAGGAGTGAACTCTCTCATGCTGAACACGGTGGGCAGCCGTAGGGCTGCAGCGCAGTGTGGGTACAGTTTTGATCCAGATCCGAACCACTTTATGGATGGGATTGTCCAAACTGATGGATCGTGAAGGCAGTTTGTAGCTCATTGAGAAAGCTAGAGCACTTTGGCCTTTCTCCTTTGCTAAATATGCAAAACTCGTTCTTTAACAATTAGTCTCAATCATATTCGCTCCCTTCCTATCTCTTATTGCTTACCTCAGTAATCTCGCTGTATTCTGTGGTGCTGCTCATATCAGGCATTAATGTATTTCTCTAAGGTAATCTTTAAATACCAAGGCTGGTTTTAGGAAGGGGAAGATGGTCTTTTCCAAATCATTTGTTTTGAGGGAGTCTTGGAGGAAGGCTTATATCTATTTATTATGAAAATGCAATAACATTTTAATGAGAAAATACTGTGTTAAATATATATCTCCTGTATTTATTTCTGAGGAAATTCATATTGCTCCATCTTTGGGTGGAAGCCAAGCACTTGTAATAGTTACCTGACATGATGTGGCCCTGTGACAGAAAGTCTAATGAAGACTTTCTTGATAGGAATGTAATTGTAAAGAAAAAAATGATTAAAAAATTGGTTCCACTGCTCTGCGATCCAAGAGTTCATTTGTTTCCTCATTCATGCACTAAACAAGTCCCTAATTAATCTTGAACCTTGGAGAAAGGAGACTAGATTGGCATCTTCTGAATACGAACGTACTTCACGTTTTGGAAAGTTTGAAGAGGCTCTTAAGCATTCTCTTTTAATGGTATTTTTGCAAGGATTTAAAGTGGCTTCATTAGCCTGCCAAAGCCGCTAATTGCATTACCATATTTTTAAACTTCGGAGGTTCCAAAAAAAAAAAAAAATTAGATTAATTTGCGAGCTGGAAGCGACTGACGCGGTGAGTGGCAGTGACGGTCGTGCCTGGGTGGCAGGGGCCGATCCGCACGCGCTTGGGGCTGGGAGAGATGCAGGAACAGGCCCTTTTGCAGGGGCAAAGCTGCCCTTGTGCTGGTGGTTGTGCTGGTTTGAGCTGTTGGGGGCTTAAAAAGCAAAAAAATAAAAAAGGGGGGCACCAAGGGAACAGGCCCAACATCAGCTGTATTTGCATTGATCTGGAGGGCACTGGGACGGAGCGACTCCCAGTGTCCCGTGTCTGGGTTTCCCAAGGGCCATGATGCCCCTTTGGCCGGTAGCGCTGCGGCAGCCGCTCCGATCGCAGCAAGGGCTCGTCCGAGCTTCAGCGCGGTCACTCGCTCGCATCCGGCTCGCGCGCCGCCCCGGGTGCCTTATCAGAGGTAATATGAATAATAGGAACAAGATAAGATAAGGTTGTTGGCCCCAAACAGCATTATCAGCCTGTGATTTTAGCTGCCTGCATACTCCATCCTGACAGCAAGGGATAAAAGAAAACCTAAAATTCCAGCCTTGGAGACTTGTAAAAGCCGTGTTGAAGCTCGTGCAAGGGCTCTGAGGAGAAATATTATCCTGGCCGGGGGGAGAAGGAGGTGGAGGAGAATCAAGGGCACTAAGAACAAAACAGAGCTCGCGGTGGAGGGAGGGGTGTTTTTTCCTTCGCCCTCTCCTTTGCAAATGTGTTCTTGCTCATCTCATTGTGAGCAGTGCGATATATTACCCGCTTTCATGGAAGTGAAGAGTCGCTGGGCTTTCATTAGTTATGTTTATGCCAATAGAAATAAATCTCAGCCGTCCCCGGAACAGGTTTGTTCAGACTCGCAGCCCTGTCTGGGGAATTTGCCTGGCCACGTCCCCGTCGTGCTGGGGGAGCAGATACAGTTTGAGATATACTTTGGCCTTATTGATTTGCAGGCTTCTTCATTACTTCTGCAGCCCTGCAGATCAATAGCCAAGCCTAGAGCAGCATAATAGATTTTTTTTAACAAAAAAATCAATTAAACAGAATATTTTTAACAGAGCCTGGTGCAAAAATCTGTGGCATTTTGATATGTATGGTTTAAGCTTTACTGAAGTTACCTGCCATCCTGTGTGCAGCACTGGGGGATGTCAGCCTTTGTTTTAGCACCGTGTACCACAATATTCATGCTTAACCTCTGAAGGAGGAGGAATGATTCAAGATTAGAAACAAGAACCACCCAGCTTTTCTCCTCTGAAACCCATATTCATCACTGCAGCTTTGCTAGAAAGTGAAATAATGTTTGTGGTCTTAGCTCAGTCCCTAGTGGACTATAATTCAGTTAAAATATACCAAGCCCTGTCATGCCTTCCCGTGCTCCGTGTCTCCGAACGCGGGGCGATGAGCTCCTCCTAAATTAGCTTTCATGCTTGACGAGTTTCCTTGGGCGCCGCAGCCGGAGCCCGGTCCCGTTGTGGCCCCAGAGGAATTCCCGGTGGGTTGTGGTGGGCCTGGGGCTGCGGTCAGGATCCGCGCGGCCAGCGGGCGGCCCCGGCGTGTCCCCCACGGCCACCCTGTCCCCAGGAGGAGGAAACACGGCGCTGGGGCGTCCCCGGTGTGAAGCCTCCGTGCTGTTCTCCGTGGTGCAGGGGATCGGCACGGGGTAGCAGTCCTTATGGCAACGAAATTCCATTTTCAAAAGCTTTTCCGCAGGCGAAGGGAGGTGCTGACGGATCCTGCTGATGTTCCGAATGGGAACGCTTGATCAGGAGACCTTCCTGCAGCCCCCAGGCCCCCAGCTGGGCTGGCTGCAGATCGTAGCTTTGGATCTGTGGGGTTGGCCGTTTAATCTTAAAGAAAACTAAAAATTCCCCTCTTGCACTTTGCTTCCCTTCCCTTTTCTTCCTGCTCCCTCCTTCCGAATCTCAGCTCAATCCCAGCTGCTCTGGGCTGCTTCAGCCCCAGGCTGCTCTTCCACCATTGTCTCCTTGAGAAACGAACTGAATTATTTCTTTGAGATATTTGCATGACAAATGACACGTACAGGTATTTTCAGAACCTGCATTTTCAGGTCCCGGCATAGTAGCTGCAGCAACACTGGGTTTGTTTGGTCAGGGTTTTTTTTTTTTCTTTTTCCCTTTGGAAAGTGCTAATTTGTGGTCATGATTCCAAATGTACTTAGGCCTGACTGGGGAGGCTGCCAGGGTTTCTCACTGACTTAGGTCTGTATGTTGGGTTCACGAAACGAGCTGTCCTCAACAACAGAGCCCTATGGCCAGGGTGCAGTCATGACTGCAAAGACTGCAGATCCAAAGCGGTGGCCTTTTAGGAATTATTTTCAAACCTGGAGAGGGAAAAGGAGCACACGGGATTTGCAGCAGCAGCAGACCCAGGTGAAAACCGAGGTCTGAAATGGATTTGGAAACCAGGGGAAGAAAGAGAGGGAAATGTGGGATATGCAAAAAGGAGCAGCTTGAGGTTGAAGAGACTCGAGGGAAAAGCAGGAGAGCCTCGAGCAGGAAGCAGGGCAGGAAAAAACTGTCCCTCCAGGGCCAGCAGGCAAACAGGGCTCTCATTTACTCCTTGAAGATATGCATGCTTAAAACACTGGCTTTTCTGGCAGGTGGCATGTAGACAAATTTACATAGATCATATTTATGTTATTTATTTTTGCCGCTCATCCAAGCCATCTCAGTGCAGTGCACAGGCTCCATTTGTTAGGGTTTAAGGACACCAGCCCCAGCAGAGCTGGGTGGATTTTGCCTTTTTCATGGCAAGACCGAGGTGCTTCCATGCGCCCTCTGGAACCACAACGCGGCATCAGCCCCTTCCACCACAAGCACAAACGTGGCCCAAGGGGTAACGCAAGGGACAGGGGAGCAGGTCCCATCGGGAGCTCTGTGCCAAGAGAAAAGGACGCTCTTCCCTGCCCGACATCCCCGTTCCTGCCTGCAGGAGGGCGCAGGAAGGGGGGCTCTGCCCTGGCCGAGTGCCCAAGTGTTTTGGCCGGGCAGCTCTGCCCTCCGGCCGGCGCTGGCAGAGCCTGTCACGGCGCCAGGCAGAGCCTCCCTCATTAGGGAGGTTTTGCTGGTTGCTTTTTAGCTAATTTTTTCCCCCACTGTTCTTAATTTCAGCAGTCTCGGAGCTGTCAGAGGCTCTTAGTGAAACGCTTGGTTTTGTTTGACTCACACGTTCTGCGGGAGGGGGTGCAGTCCTTTGGAAGAGCTGTTGTGTTTGCTTTGGTGATAGCAGTGATATTTGGGAGAGACAGATGGAAGGCACTTTTTATTTTCTGCAGACACTTCATGATCCAAGCTGCTCATATTGTATAAGAGAGGCCAGATGCCTTGTTAATTCATAGACATGTTTACAGCATGGAGCTTCTAATAGGTGAATATGAATACTAAATAGTGATTAGTGCCTGTCTGACAGACGTCTCCCTCCTGACTGAAATTGGATCCAAGTTTGACCTTTGGTGAGGGAGGAAGGTATTCTGGTATATAATAAGCTTTTTTTCTTTTTTCTTTTTTTCTTTATCTTCTCTGCATGCAGGAAGACAAACCCTTCTCGTCTCCGTTGAAGGAGATATTTGCCCTGCAGACACGCAGCTTCCTGGTGCCTACCTGCCTGTGCCAGCGCCCAGGAGGAGGGCAGAGCTGCCCGGCCGGCTCTTAGGAAGCTGCTGTCAAGCGCCGAGGGTGCAGATGGGGACTTAAGGCCCACAAAAAGGAGAAAAAAACTTAGCCAAGAGATTTAATTTAACCGTCTCCAGCACTGCTGGTGCAAGGGTCACCTCGGAGCCCTCTTTGCCCCGCTTGTCCCTTCTGCAGGGGGTTACATCACCTCCCTGCAGGAGCCGGAGCAATCGCGTACATGGAAAAGCCATCCAGGATCCGATGTATTTTTAATTGTCCTTGATGCGATAGAGCCGCTGGAAGTGAGCAGGGAGGCGGCAGCAGGAGAGGTGCCTTGCAGCTGTGGGGAAGAGCAGGGCCGGGAGGGAGGCAGCAGATCTGAGACCCCCAGCAGCACTGGGAAGGGAAAACCAGCTCTGCAGGAAGCTGGTTGGAGATGGTTGAAGGTTTTATAGCCGCACTAAGTGCCCGTGGCGAGAGGCACGCTTGCACTAGATGCAAATCCAGGCTAGGAGATGATCCTAAGCCAGGAGACAAGCAAACAAGGTAGCGGGGAGACTCAGCAAGATGCCATCGCACCGTGACATTGCCTCAGCATCCTTTAAAGCATGGAACATCCTCTGGCGCCCGCCTTGGGCATTTTAATGTCATTTTGCAGGCAGAGGGACAGCATGTGCAGGTATTAACCAGGAATCACTGGATGATTTGCTTTCATCCTTCTACTTCTCACTTCATCCTTAAACGCAGTTGCTAAGTTTATTCCCCAATTAGACCAGGCTAGGGTTATTTTATTTTATTTTATTTTATTTTATTTTATTTTATTTTATTTTATTTT
>JAUBNY010000170.1:643230-657521 GCA_032275445.1 Crypturellus soui | reverse complement strand
TGAATAACTAGGCTTGGTTTAAGAGAGGAAGCTCTTTTGATTCTTAGAAGAATTTTTTTCCCAGTATTGGAATGCTTTTATCTGGAGGCAATTAAGGAAGAGTGAGTTACATTAAATTAATGTATATTAGGCATCCGCTATTAACAGCTCTTTGAGGAGACTGGTATACCAATTCCCCACAAAATAGTTCTTGTATTTCGTATTCAAATCTAATCTAGAATAATGGAGCATAAAAAGAAAGAAATTGTGTTATTGTAGAGTTACAGCAAGTAAAAATAATTGATATTCAGATTTGATAACATACCGTTCAGGCACGGTTTCTCCCTATTCGGAAAACCAGTTAGAAGAACTGTGGTGCAAGTTGCCATTAGTCAGCATCCCTAGGACCTCACTGAACAATTTGCAATAAAAGTTCTTTTGGAAGAAAATAAAAGAAGTAATTTGTGCTCAAACTCTCTTGTACAGAGCAATCAGCATATAAAGCTTCAGATTCATAACCCGAAGTAAGCTTGAAATTGCCTTGCCTTCCCATTTATTAAATTTCATACTCTAGGAAGCAAGTAGATGTTCAAGAGCTCTGGGTTAATTTTTTGGGTGAGCATAGTTATTTAAAGATGTGGGAAGTAATATGAAAATCCTGCATTCCGAGTATCATCACAAGGTAACGTTTATTTTCTTTGGTTTGGAAGAAAAACTGGACTGTATGTGCAGGTTAAAGGATTTGCAGGGGGCTTGAACATTTCTTTGGCATTTCATTTCTCTGGCAAAATTGACTCATTTAGGAAAGTCTATGTTCTCTGCCAAAAAGCAAGTTAGACTAATGTTTTTTAAATGTATAATTGACACAGAGTAGATAAGACGACTGTCAATGGTTGTTTGTGTACAGATAGATTTGAGAAAAACCTAAATGAAGTATGTGGTGAGGGGGCTGTGGTTGTGTTGTAATAAGCAATGACTGGTGGACACTTCATTTTTTTTATTAGATGCTCTTTTATGGTGGTTCTCTGAAGAACGAGAATTGATTGTGCTGAAATACATGATAAGAGTCTATTCCCCTCGAGATCTCCTAGAGCAATTTTTTCAGCTTTGCTTTTTAGATTTTTCCTGTCGGTTGTATAATTGCTATCTATATATATTATCTGTTTATTCTTTTACTGATGTATCCAGAAATGCAAAATATTTTTGTTACTCTGTCCTAAACCCAAATGCTTTCATTTTAATTGAGAGTTTGGTTAGAGTAAGAAACATAAATATGAGCATGGTGCTTTACTGTAGTGATGAAAAGTGCTGTATCGCTTCAAGGAGTGTGCTCCACACTTTCGTTAGCATAATTCAGAGTTTAACTTGGAGTGCTGCATTAGAAGGTGTGATAGTCTACGATAGCCCTTACTAGGGATTTTTTTTTTCATGGTGCTTGGAGCAGTGGACTCATTTTTAACCTTGTTGGATCCTTTCAGATCTCAGTCACAGTGGATTGGGAGACCATTATGAAAATTCCCACTGGGGACAGCAGCCCACTTTCCGGAGTGACGGCAACTGCAGCTGGGATAAAGTGATAATAGACAGGACTGACAAGGAAGCGTGGCCTTCCATTACAGGAGCTGAGACTGAATCTGCCTCAGAATGTACTACAGACACTGACTCTGCCTCCAACTGTGGCTCAGAGAACAGTAGCATGGCTACAGGGAGTGCCCAAGGCAACTTCACTGGACATACAAAGAAAACTAATGGCAATAATGGCGCCAACGGAGCACTCGTCCAAAGCACTTCTAACCAGAGTGCCCTTGGAGCTGGCGGAGCAAACGGCAACGGCAACGCGGCCAGAGTGTGGGGGGTGGCTGCAGGCTCCAGCTCTGGCCTAGCCCACTGCTCTGCCAGCGGTGGGGATGGAAAGATGGACAACATGCTTGGAGATGGTAGAAGTCAAAACTGCTGGGGTGCTTCCAACTCAAATGCTGGCATTAATCTTAACCTTAACCCTAATGCCAATCCAGCTGCCTGGCCTGTACTTGGACATGAAGGAACTGTGGGAGCAGGCAACCCTTCCAGTATTTGCAGTCCGGTCAGTGCCATAGGTCAGAACATGGGCAACCAGAATGGGAACCCGACGGGCACCTTAGGTGCCTGGGGAAACTTGCTGCCGCAAGAGAGCACAGAACCACAAACGTCCACTTCTCAGAATGTGTCTTTCAGCGTACAACCTCAGAACCTTAACACTGATGGACCAAATAACACTAACACCATGAACTCTTCACCAAACCCTATCAATGCAATGCAGACAAATGGACTGCCAAACTGGGGGATGGCTGTTGGTATGGGGGCCATCATCCCGCCCCACCTGCAAGGCCTTCCTGGTGCTAACGGAACATCAGTTTCTCAAGTCAGTGGGGGCAATGGTGAAGGAATGGGCAGTTCAGTGTGGGGGATGTCCCCAGGTAATCCTGCCACAGGAAACAGCAATTCTGGGTTCAGTCAGGGGAATGGAGACACTGTGAACTCAGCATTAAGTGCTA
Organism: Crypturellus soui; assembly: GCA_032275445.1. Taxonomy (NCBI): domain Eukaryota; kingdom Metazoa; phylum Chordata; class Aves; order Tinamiformes; family Tinamidae; genus Crypturellus; species Crypturellus soui. The sequence goes on along the minus strand of JAUBNY010000170.1, from coordinate 655,008 downwards.
AACAAAACGGATCCAGCAGCGCTGTGCAAAAGGAAGGAAACGGAGCAAGCGCGTGGGATTCGGGGCCTCCCTCTGGCCCCGGGGTCCTGGCGTGGGGCCGGGGCGGTGGCAGCGGTGGTGTTGGGGGGATGCATTCTGGAGCTTGGGGCCACCCCAGCCGCAGCGCCAGCAACGGCGTCAGCGGCGAGTGGGGCAAGGCCTCGAACCAGCATTCCGCTAGCGACATCAACGGGAAGGGATCGGCGGGGTGGGATAGCTCTAGTGTTCCCGGTCCCAATCCTGCTGTGCAGCAGGGCAGCGAACAAATGAACTCTTGGGCCAAAGCTGCAGCGTCCGGCACCACGGCTAGCGAAGGAAGCAACGACAGCGGTGGGAGCCAGAACGAAGGCAGCGCTGGGAGGGAGGGGGCTGGAGAAGGCAGGAGGAGAGACAAAGGGATGATCGACCAAGGGCAAGTTCAGTTGCCAAGAAATGACCTTGACCCCAGGGTCCTGTCCAATACAGGGTGGGGACAGACCCCTGTAAAGCAAAACACTGCCTGGGAATTTGAAGAGTCCCCAAGGTCTGAACGGAAGAATGACAATGGAACAGAGGCCTGGGGTTGTGCAGCTACTCAATCTTCAAACTCAGGGGGGAAGAACGATGGGTCCATCATGAACAGTACAAATACCTCGTCAGTATCTGGGTGGGTCAACTCTCCACCTGCAGCTGTTCCAACAAACACAGGTTGGGGAGATGGTAACAACAAAGCACCAAATGGCCCAGGGGGATGGGGAGAGTCAGCAAGCTCTACTACTGTTACTAATGCTGCTGCTGCCAAAAGCGGCCACGCTTGGAGTGGGACCGCAAATCAGGAGGACAAATCACCCACCTGGGGTGAACCTCAGAAACCCAAATCTCAAAACTGGGGAGATGGACAGAAATCCAATCCAAGCTGGACTTCGGGAGGTGGAGATTGGGCAGATTCATCATCTGTTCCCGGACATTTGGGTGATGGGAAGAAGAATGGGTCTGGATGGGATTCTGACAATAGATCCGGGTCTGGTTGGAATGATTCCGCGAGGTCTGGGACCAGTGGGTGGGGAAATGGCACAAACAGCAAGGCTAACACAGGTACAAGTTGGGGGGAGTCTTTAAAACCGGGCCCCCAACAAAATTGGGCTAATAAACCCCAGGACAGCAATGTGAGCAACTGGGGAGGAGCTGCTTCTGTCAAACAGACGGGGTCGGGGTGGGTTGGGGGGCCAGTGCCAGCCAAACAAAAAGAGAACTGTGAGGCAACTGGCTGGGAAGAGCCATCTCCTCCGTCCATTCGCCGCAAGATGGAAATCGATGATGGTACCTCAGCTTGGGGCGACCCGAACTACAACAACAACAAGACTGTAAACATGTGGGATAGAAATAATCCTATAATCCAGAGCAGTACCACAACCAATACCACCACCACAAGCACCATTATCAACACGAACATGGTTGAACCTCAGCCATCGCACCAGTCAAGTGCCCAGCCGAACCGCTCCCCGCTGCTTGGTCCAGGTATGAAAATATGAAAACTGTTCTATTTGCTTTTAAAACAGAGGTGAAACTCAAAGATTTTTAGTCTGGTTTACTCATTCCCTTCCCCCCCGCCCCTCCTTTTTCTTTTTGGAGGAATAAACATGCAACTTTCTCATAGGGAAGAGCAACTTTTGAATACATAAAGCAAATTCTTAACAGTGTTTAACAAAATGTCATCTGCTTGGTATTTTCTTTTTATTCTCTGTGATTGTTATATAGCAATTTTCTGAGTTTTTCAAACAGCTGTCGATCATGGGAACTTGCATCATTTGATTGATTGTGTTACATGCACTGGCATTAATAAAGTCCATGCTTCCTTTGGAAGGTCCCACTTGGTCAGCAGTTGGAATCTTGCTGATCTGAAGGACATGCTGTGAAATCTGCTGAGAAGCTTGTGGCATTCTATTAAGAGAAAAAAAAAAAAAAGAGATTTAATGATGTTTAACCTGCATGCGGAAAGAGAACATCAGGAAACCTAAGTCAAGATCTCCTCTTAAACTTGAAGTCAGTATTGCTCAAGCTCAGCAGAAAAATTTTGCAGAAATTTAATATTAACTTCTTGTCTTACAACAAGGCCCATAGAACTGGCCACAAAATTATTAATCTTCTTAATTCAGAATATTCAAATTAGCTAAATAAAAGTCCAGAAAGAATTGCAAGGATTTTTTGATGGCTGCACAATGAAGGCAAGCAAAACTTTAAAAATTCAGATTAAGAAAATGCTGTGTTTGTAGATTCTTGGTCTATATTTATTTCTTCAGGTCTTCCACAGTGAGATGATACCTTGTTTTAGCAGCTTCTTTAAATTCAAACATCACAGGGTTTGGGTATTTTGCTAACCTTTTTTCCTTTTATTTGCCTTCTGTTTCTGTTTTTTCAGTCTTTGTTCTTGTTTAGACACTCTGCATCTGTTTCTTTTCTACAAACCGTGTCTCTTGGCAACAGACACTTTTTTTTTAACAGTTGCATGAGTTTAGGCTGTTGCTGTTCCCGTGTCTTCTGTTTGTTGTCTTTTATAGAAAGTATTTTTGTCAATCCTTAGGGTTGCACACACAGATAATATCCCAGATTTCTATGTGTTTTTCATAAAGTTGGATTGGTTAAAGGTGTCACTGTTCAGGGTGACAAGGTTTTTAGGAATAGAAACTATGGGATTTTTTTTTGAGTTGAAAACAAGGTACTCTTGTAGATAATCAGGGAGGAATAAAAAGGGAAGAAAAAGAAAACAAATGCATTGAGAGAGCAGAGGTTTAACCAGAAGTTACTGGACGGACTTTTCTATGTGATGTCCCGCAGACTTCTCAAAAGAAATCTAATCCTGCTATTCTGTATGAAATTCTTCCATCTGATGCTGTCTCCCAGGTTTTTGTTTTGACTCGGTCATGGCTAAATATAGACTTTTTAATTGTGCTTATCTCCAAGTGGGATCTGTTTTCACTTCTTAATTTTTGTTATTTTTATTCTCTTGCCAGTGTTTTGAAATAATTCAGGCTTACTGTAACATCTGTATAAAAATAGTCTCATGTTCCCTGCTTTGGCTCAGTCTTTTAACAGCTGAGGGTATGTTTTAATACAAAGACATGAGTTTCAAAGGAGAACCCTTTTAAGAAGTTTGCACGTGGTCTGTCCAACATATTCAATGCCTAATTCTAGTTTACCTTAAACTAAACTTCCTTCCTTCCTTCTCCTAAACTTCCTGACGTTTCTGAACTGTGCTGTCATTGAAGTGTTTGCCTGTTTGTTTGCTTTAAACTGATTTTTGGCTGATTACACTTGTGCTTGTAAAACCGCTCACCTATAAGGACACATGATCAATGCTGCTCATATAATCTTAACACCTTGCAGAGGAAGATCTAGTGTTTGGAATCCTTCACAATTTGAAAATTGGCATTTAAAAATCCCTGGAATTTCCTCTGGGAATAGACAGTAGCACAACAGTTCTTTTCCTTGCACAGCAGTTCTGTGAAACGCATATGATTATGTGTAAGGAAAGGTTGAACCATAGAGCACTGGAAAGTGTTCGTGTAAAATGATCCAGCTGTGGAACCAAGGAATTAACGTTGGCGGCTGAACTTCATGCACGGATCACGATGTGCCCTGCCAATCACTTTTATCATTGGCCCTTATTCAGGGAACATCAAAAGGAGCAAGTGCTGGATTCTCCTCCTGTGCTAGCAGGGAAGCCTGTGGTGCAGCTGTAAGACAGCACACACATGCTCAAAGCAAAAAGATGTTTTTTTATGATGCTGTATAGCCCCAGTTAACTGTTCACCAGGGAATAGCAATCGTGTGGAGTCTCAAGTTTATACTACATCAGTTTAGAAAGGGAGGGCAAGTTACAGTCTTGTTATTCAGGTTGTCACCCGTCCCCAGCAGTTCTCAAAATTCCTTGAATACAGAAATGAAAAGCCAGTAATGGGAAGCAGATGTTGGGACACACTTGATGAAAATGCTCCAATGAGTTTCTTTTTGTGTTGTAAAAAAACAAAATGTGGGTAGCTAATGCGATAAATGGACTCCTTTCTGGTTTTAGGGACTTCCTCCCAAACCACTGAAGAGTTATTTGGGAAGACGGGCAAAGAGCTCGTGGTTTTGATTTAGATTAAATTTTAACCTAAATTACTTGTGCATAATTCTTAGCAGCACTCCTAACTCCAAATTTCATACAAGGAGAGTGAGGACAGAGAAGAGGTTTAGCAGGTAGGGAATGAGCAAGAGGGAGAAATCCCTGGATCCTGGAGAGCCACAGACTGTCCTCCAGATGCTCGGAAATGGCCCTGTTGTTCCCCTGTTCATATTGGATAGGTGGAGACCGGCAGGATTCCAGCCGTCCCTCTGAGACAAGGAACTGATAAAAGATAATGTAGATTTACCTATGGAGCTTTTATAGTGAGAATTAAGGTCTCTGGAGATCCTAGAGAGTAAGTAATTGAAATTTGAAACCAGCTCTAAATCCTGGAAGCTCTGAAGTCCTCTGCTTGCTATTTCTTTTATCATCCTGTACCATCATCTGGGTGGCAACTTAAATGTCATTAATAATGTCATTTGCATGAAGCAAAGAATGCAAGAGTAATTTCATACCTTGAATTTGCATTAGAGTGGATTGGAAACCAGATCCAGTTGGAGATCACTTAGGATAGCCCTGGAAAAACCTGACGTGCTGTAGAGCGCGCTGGGCCCTGGACCAAGGGAGCTCTTGGGTGGTTCTGCAGAGCTGCCCCCTCCTTCGCTTCGCCTCGAGGTTGACATCCTTGCGGAAGGCCGGATTCCTGTGTACAGGTTGCAGAGCTGCCAGCTCCCCTGGTGGGAGCAGGTCCTGAGCTCCGGGGACGGGAAACCCTTTAGAAAATGAAGACAGGAAAGGTCAAGGCTCGTGGGTGGTGCTTGAAAACGTGCAACATCCCCCCCCAATATACTTTTTCATAGCTCATTTCCATTAGTCTTAGACTAACTAGTGAATATTTACTAAGTAATCTCATTTTGCTGCAGAATCTCATCCTTTTTTTGTCTACAGAAGGATCCTAACATGAGATTTGCCTGTATTGTATTTAAATGCTTCCGCTATTTATCACAAACCAAGCAACTTCAAGGAAAACAATTCCTGTTATCCAAATGGCTATAGGGTTATTTTGAGGGAAAACAACTGTATCCTGCCAAAGTTTAGCTAACATTTTACTTTCCCTTGAGGATTTCCTGTTGGCCAGGACCCAGTGTTAATTATGTTTTGTTTTGTTTTTTTCTATAAAACAAACTGCCAATGTGTCCATATTTATTACTCACTGTGATCTTTTTGTTTCTTGCAATTCTGAGTGTTTAAAAATGTCAGTATTAAAAACTCACTCTCCTGCCAACGAACCCTTTAACAGAGCTTACTCTGTTTAAAAACAACATTCATCCAGTTCTTAAAAAAAAAAAAAAAAGGAAGTTTTTCTCAGGAAAATCTAGCTACATTAAAACAAACCTTACATTCACTTGCCTTTCTGTAATATAGTTTGCAAACTTCCTTTATTGTGAGTTCTATAGTACTGGAAAGCATTGCATAGCCTGGGGCAAGCTCTTTACACGGAGCTGTCTGATGGTTCACCTGGATGTGAAAAATCCTACGAGGTTATTCTAAAAATCGAGGACAAATATTAAAAAGACTTTGTTAGCAGAATGCAAAGGAAATGTATTTCCTGCTACCTGCAGCATTTTGCAACATCCATTTGCAAGCATAACCTTGTGTCCCTTCAAGTTTCTAAAATGGAGCAGTCATGTAGAGGCATAAAAAGAAATAAGAACGAAAGAAAGAGCCAAGAAATAATAACATTAAGAAAGCAGGTGCCTCTTGGCCAGGAAAAACAGATCTATAATCGTCAAATACACTAGAATTTGTGTAGAGGTTAATTTTTGGAGTATGTAAACTATTTCTGCACCAGCCTTCTGCTTTGATAAACTAATTTCCTGAATTTAATTCAATCTGTCAAGATTCTTTTGAAAATATTTATTTTAATGAATTTTGTATGCTTTTATGCTGTTACAAGTATTATCTTAGCAAAGACTAACTCATTATTTCTAATCCCATCATATTTACTGCTCGCTGCACTTAAGGCAAAAATAACCTGGCATTGCACATCTGTGCTCTTTAATCAATGTTATTGAATTTACAGGAACGAATGGTCCAATTCCTTCGATTCTTTTAATTCCACAAACTAGTACACTTTATCACTTCAGTAGATGAATTGTGTTCCAAGGTGGATTTTATGGGTACTTATTGTTTCCCGTGAAGTTTGCATGAGTGCAGAGAAATGCTGCTCTTCTGCCCTCTCTGCCTTTGCCGTCTGGTCGGCCCTTCGGAGATGCTTTGCTTATTTGCTTCATTTATGTGCAGTTAATCCCTTTCAGATGCTGTGTAATTAAAATAAATCCATGCAGTTGTCTGACAAGGTTGTCTCCTGAGTAGTGAGAAATTCAAATAAAATGCTGCTTAAATTAGTTTTCTTAAAGATACAAGGAACAATCTTAAATAAGGATTTAGGATTTTCTTCCACTGTTTACTAAGTAGTATCCAAAACGTTATTGACTGCACGTTGACAGCAGCTTCTAGTAGCAGAATTTCTGTTGAAGTCAGTAAGTCCAACAGCGACTTGCAGTGAACATAAACAGGTTGCTTGAAGAAACACTGTTGCTTAGTCCTTGTGCTTACATGATTCCTTATTGCTATCCACCTTCTTGGGTATCTGTTGGTATAGAAATGAAGTAATCATAAGAAATTTGTTTTCTTGCTGTTATGTATGACTTGTTTTATATATACATGTATATATGCATATATATACATTTATAATATAAACATGTTATTTGTATTTTATACATAGATTTGCATATATTTTTATATTAGATATATGTTATTTAAATAATTCATATAATATGTTATTTTGTTTAAATATAATATTTATATATGTATACTTTCTATAGATGTATCCATTTATATGCACTTTTGTGTACATATACTTATGTGTGGTTTTATGTCCAGTGTATAAATATACATTTATATGAATCTTTAAAAGCAGTTTCATGTATGATCAAAAACTGTCTTTATGAAAAATCTGCTAAAACAAACAAGTCTTCCATGAAGGTAGGAAGGTAACAAGCTGTCCTAGCTGCATTTGGTTTGGGGGAAAAAAATCTTTAAAAAGATTTAAAAAGAAAAAAAAATCTCAAATGTTCATGTTCAACAAAAGTGCTGATCTCTTGTGTGCAGGAAAAATTCTAATTTAAAATCTGTTTTAAGCTTTTTCTGTGTCGCTGCACATTGCTCTTAATGGCTCAAAAGCCCCATGACTGGGCTTGGTATATTCAACATGAGAAATAAAATCACTGCCCTATGGATTTAAGTGCATTACATTCAAGTCAGGCTAAAGACATTCCTTTATAGTGGCTTACACCTTTCCATGAATGAAAATGATACCCAGTTGGACGACAGTGACTCCTGTGTATATTCCTCATATTTGTGCTCTGGGTTCTGAGTGCGCTCACATCCAGTTGGGCCGGAAAAGCCCTATGGATTATAATGTGGAGCTGCAGTGTGAAGCTGTGTGCAGGGAGCACTCAGTCAGGAGCCATAAACCAATCAAAGGTTTAAGGTCTAACTTCAACATATATAATCTGTGACCACTTAAGGTGGTAACACAGATGCCTTCCTGCGAGATCTGGTACTTGCACAGCAGCCTGCCTGCTCCTGCCGATGCTGAAAAATGATCTGTATCTTTTTGCTGTTGTTCAGTCAAGAAAGAGGCTTTTGAGAGCAAATGATGGACAAAAAAACCTTTCCACTTCCCCTTGTTCCAGCAGGCTGGGGCGAAATGCCTACTGTCCACACGAAGAGCGAAGCTTCCTGGGGAGAGCCGTCCTCCCCCTCCGCCGCGGTCGATAACGGCACTTCGGCGTGGGGGAAGCCCCCCAGCACCGGGACCGGGTGGGGAGAGAATCCTGCCGAGCCGGCAGGGCCGTACGGAAGAGCAACCGCTCCAGCTGCTGCCCCAGCGCTGTGCAAACCAGGTAACCCCGCTCAGGGGAGCGCCCCGGGAAAGAACACAGAAGTAAAGGCCTTTACTGCTGCTTGTATTCCCCCAAAGCATTTATTTCTTCTGTTTTCATGTGTGTTTAAATCAAAGGCTATTAATGTTAATAATTTTGTTTTCCAAAATTCCAGAAACTGTCTCAGTGCTTTAGCATTCCAGATACAATATTCTGTCCCATGATAACACATTTAAAAAAAGAAATACAGTGAATTTGCCCAGGAGAGTTAATTATGCTCCTTATAGTGATTTTGGTAGGAGAAGAAACACCTGAGGGGTGAAAAACCCTTCCTTCTTCCAATACCTTGGAGGCTACAGTGGTTTTTAGCCTTTTCTTTTGTCTGTGGTGGTCTTTAAGCTCCATTTCTGCAAAACACAATACTGAGAGAGAATTGTATAGTCCCAAAAACCTGAAGAGAGGGTTAGGAGGTCTTAAAATGGGTTAATGCCAACCTTTGAGCAGAGCAGAAAACAAGAGGCACCACCTCAACCTCATCAATTGGTGTGAAGTGTTCCTGTTAGCCCTCTTCCGCCCTCATTCTTTTGAGGTCTAGATGAGTTTGCTTCTGACAGCTGGTAGCCTTGAAATTCAGTTTTGTTCATTGAAAAGGAAATGGCAGCTAAAATGATGAGATTTGTGGAAAGCAAAATTGTGTCATCAGTGCATGGTCGTACTTCTGGCGCCTTGTTCCTCAGGAGACTTGAATGATCATGTTCAGGAGAAAGAAGATCTGTTGTTACTGGACTTTTTTTCTTCTATGACAGTTTTTAGAGTATGTTTCTATTTTGCTAGCTTCCATTTTTGAATCCTTGAAAATATTTAGATGTTAGTATAGGGCATGCTAAAGGGATGTTACTGTAAAATTTGCAGCAGGTGGAGTGATCTGCTTTTCTTCTCCCTCTCTCCGCTCCCTCCAGCTTCAAAATCTATGCAAGAAGGCTGGGGCAGTGGTGGGGATGAAGTGAATCTCAGTACTGGTCAGTGGGAAGATGAAGAAGGAGATATGTGGAATAATACTGCCTCTCAAGAGAGCAGCTCCTCCTGTAATTCCTGGGGGAATGCCCCGAAGAAAGGACTTCAAAAGGTAGGTCAAAAATGAGGCTAAAATCCATAGAATTGCAGCATAGCATTTCTAGCATCAGTTGTTGCATGTATTCTTCCTAACATTAATACTTGGTATTGAATGTGAATGTAATCCCTTAGGAATGGTGAAAATGTACCCGGTGATAGTGGGAAGTGGATTTAAGTACCATTTTGCTTACAAATAAAGTAAAAGCTGCTACTTACAAGGGCTAACATACGCATTACTCCAGAAGTCTTTCACTTTTTGCATGTTTTGGCGGGTTCCTTGTTCTTCTTTTTGTTTTCTGTGATTTTTATAAACCTCCGTGTGCTCTGAGGAAATAATAGCATGTTAGCAAAGCAAAAGGGAAAATCATAAGGAGCATTTTGAGACACTTTCCATGGTGCCAGAAAGCCAAACTGCAGCCTGTGGTGAAATGGTCCAGCAAAAACTATTTTCTGCTTAGAAAAAAAGGAATGGATAATCCTACGGTGTTGTACTGTTAGGAGAACAAAAGTAGATTTGTATTAATGCCCCATGCAACTGAGGGCATGGGCAGTTATATTAGGATGTTTTCCATTGCACAGAGGTTTTATGTCAGGAAAAAGCCAGCCCACAAATCAAAGGAGTTAGGATTACATTTAGCCAGTTACTTTGTTGTTCCAGTAGCCGTCGTAATTAGCCTGTGATTTGATGAAGGATGGCTGTTTTTCCACAATAGCCACATCCTGAAACAAGTGGTCACTTGTTTCTTGGTAATTTCTGAAGAACTGAACTGAAAAATTCTTCTTGAGGACTTTGCAGGAGAAAAGCTACAAGAGCTCTTTTAAAGTCTAAGCATTCTGCTGTGTTTTTTTAAAAATATGCTGAATGGGCATAACGTTCTTACCTTCCAGGTTGCAAAGTCGGTTGGGGGGAATGTTTTTCAGGAACTTTATGCTATTTAAGATTTTTTTTTTGTTATTTCATCATGTTTTTCGGGCAAAAACAAAGATGAAAAAAATAAAAGTAGCTTTAATTCAGTGATCAGCAAATCAAATAGTAAATAGTCCATTCAACAGCCATTCATCTGAGAGGAAATATTTATGCTCTGTGGGGGAAGAGAATCTTAGCTATTTTGTTTGCAGATTTCCTGTATGTTATAAATATCTGTACTAGCAGAGCATACAGTAGCATATATTATTGAGAGAGAAAAATGATCATATATTTGATCTATATGTCACTAGCATGCTTATAGAAAATAGACCATTAATGACATTTCCCACTTACTTAACCCAGGGCATGAAGACGTCTAGCAAGCAAGATGAGGCCTGGATCATGAACCGTCTGATAAAACAGCTCACAGACATGGGCTTCCCTGTGAGTAGTGTTCACGTTCAGCATCTGCATGCCTCAGCTTCTGTAGCAGCTAGTTCTTTTTCTGGTGTTTCAGGATGTAACTACAAAAGATAATTAGTGTTCCTCTTTTCAATGAATTAGTTCTCTTATCTGCATTTAGGCATTTTCCCTAATTTCAGAAATTTATTGTAAATTAATAGAATGCTCTTTGAGATTACTTACTGATAGACTCCATGACATTTGTAGAACTTCTAAGTTCTGAGTTTTGTAATAATAGGGATTGTTTTGAACTTTAGTAATTATTCATCAGTTCCCCATTCCCTTATTAAGCAGATGGAATTAGAGTATAGCTGTGTGCTGATTTTTTTTCTTTATTTTTTTACTGAGAGGCATATAGTAGCGATACTTAATTTAACCACAGAAAATAGGAAATAATTTAATAAAAGATGAATATGATGACCTTGTACAACTGTTACTTCACAAACAGAAACAACTGGTTCTGTGTGGGAACTGGTAAAAGCAGGGAAACATGTATAAACGTCATTTGTGCCACTTAGTAAATATTAAATCCAGTATTTAAGAGGCATATCTTTTTTTCCAGTTTGTTTTGAAATTATATAAGTGTGATTACTTTTTCTTTTGACTTAATGCATATTGTTAACAGAGAGAGCCAGCGGAAGAGGCCTTGAAGAGCAACAATATGAATCTCGATCAGGCCATGAGTAAGTAGCTGTGTAACCATTTTTTTTTTCTTTAATGCAACTTAGAAAACATTTATGATTCTGGAGTTTGATCATATGCAGTTTAATTGGATAACTTCATTTTTAATGTTTTTTTAGATTGATTGGAGTTTTTTTAATGCTGGGCAATAAAGGTGAGCAGAGGTGTGAAGCTTTTAGTGCTTCCAAAGGCAAAATGTATAATTTTCTGCTAGAACAGGAATGATTTGCAACAGATTTAGATTTATAAATAGTTTCTTGGGTGTTTTGGTGTTCAGAGTCTTGACAAATCCATCACCATTTGCATCACTGTTGTTTTTCAAAGTATTGAAAATCCATCCTTGCTTTGTGTCAAGGTGCTCTGCTGGAAAAGAAGGTGGAAATGGACAAGCGTGGAATGGGAGTGACCGACTACAATGGAATGGTCACCAAACCCCTTGGCTGCCGCCCACCACCAATCTCCAAAGAGTCTTCCATGGACCGCCCCACCTTCCTTGACAAGGTAAGCTCAGAAATATGGATAAGGTTAGAAATATGGGTATG
>JAUBNY010000170.1:630787-643130 GCA_032275445.1 Crypturellus soui | reverse complement strand
TGTCCAAGAAAGAGAGTGCCTAAAGAAAAGGACATAGGGAGCAGTGCAGCCAGGGCTTCAGTAGAAGATGCAGTTTACAGCTTGAGGTAAAGTCTTGAACACTGACCCACCGGAGCACCTCATAATCCCCCAGAAAACGATTAATAGAGGAAGGGCAGTCTGCGATGCCATTCTTTTTTTCATGGATTATTTGAAATGGCAGTAAAGATGGTGAATGAATTTAGGCTTTTTTTTTCTGAATGTGGAAGGCAGTACCTTATACAAACTGCACTGAAACCAATTAATTTTATGTGGGTCGTTCCCAGGATGTGAGGTAGTAAAGACATCTAGTCATGTTAGCACAGATTTATTGAAAGCTTCATGGACCCTGAATAATGATAATTTTCATAGTCCTCCACCCTGTACTTTCCCTTGTAATCTTAACTAAAGTGCTATCTTTTAAATTATGGTCCTAGGTGTGATAGGTTCCCAGGTACTGTGATAAGAAAATCAGAGTGGCTCTTCAGATGCAGGTGTTAGTGTAGACCAACTGAGCAATACTGCCCTTTCAATGGCAACCGTTTCTATTTCTGCTGTCTTTGAAGGCTAAAAAGTTACCTGTAGGTTTGTTCTGGTACAATGCAGGCTGTAAACAAGTTGATTTGATTTAAAAACAAATGCATGATACGGCTTATTTACATTAATAAGGGAAAAAATGAGTGCATGTATAAGATTTCCTTGAGAGGGTCCTTGCATAGTAAAAGTTTTGATAGTTCAAATGCTGTCACAGTGCTCCTTAATGTAGTATCCTGGTAGTTTCCTCTATATATGCATACATTAGAAATATGCTTTTCCATTTATCAAATAACACTGTTCCTCAGGGCTCCCTACTCATGTTATAGTGGTACGGTGGCTTTCCTGTTGTCCTTCCTTAATCCATACTGAGCTGAATGTGTTCCTTTCAGCATATCAAACTCAACCCAGATCTTCTTTCTTCTTTTTCTCTTCCTGACACTCTAAAGTTCGTCGTTTATTCTTAATTGTGGCAAATCTATTTGTCTGTGGTGAATCTCAATGAATATGTTAATTGAAGGATCCTTCTCTTGACGAAGGGCACAAAATTAGTGTGTGTGTGCCAATTAACCTTCTTTTTCCTAGTTTAACAGTATCTTGAATAGTAACATTATTGCCAAAGAGAGAGGTTCATTATATGCAACATAACGCATAATTATGGAAACATATGTTAACACAAGTATTGAAAAGGGAGTACTAGAATCATTCATATTCATACGGCTAGCAAAATCTGTCAGTCTAGCCATGATCTGTCACAGTGGCTTACTTATAATGAAGGAAATAATTGTGATTCCAAACTGTACTTGTTATCACAGTGCTGAGCAAGTTCCTGAAGTGGATTAAACAAATGTAGTCTGTACTCTAAGAATAGGGTAGATTTCCCAAAGATATTCTTTCCATATTTATACCTCCTGCTGCTAGAACAGCTCCTCTTCTTCAAAACTTTCTTTTTTTGCCCTTTTGAGGCCTTTTTCAGAGCATGAATGTGAAGCTGCCTCACTTCCCGGTTAGGTCATCCTTCTCTGCCACAGCTGCACGAAGCATCTGAGCCAACATTCCTGACTTTACCTGTTGTCTTATGAAGTCATTTGCCTTTTATTTGGCTTTGCCAAGTCTCCAGTAGGTTATGGAAAATTTCTGTTGCTGGTGAACTTGAAAACTGGGCTGATGTGCTCGTTGCTCCCGCTCTCTCAGCTGATTCTTTTGACTTGTGTAAGTCTCAGTGCTGCTTCCACTGCATTTTCTTTGAAAGATAAAGTCAGCTCTCATTTATTCAGATAAAGAAGTTGCACAGATCGGTCTGTGCAACTAAACATCTCCTTTGAATTTCTGCCCTGACTTGTTCCCCAGAGCTGCGCCACACATACTCTTTACTCTGCTTTGTTAATTGATTATTTTTTCAGGATGTTATCTTGCCCTATAGTACCGTGAGAGAAGGGAGAAAACCCAATGGCTTCAAGAAAATAAGATCCAGCCTAGCACTACCCTATGTACACCATCATCTCAGCCACTTTATCTTTTACTCAGAGTTGAGTACTTAGGTATCAAGTTTGCTTGAAGATGCTACCTACTGTCTTTCAAATCCTGGGGAATAGAGGAGCCTGTATGAAATACTCCCCTTGCAACTGAAGCTTTTTAATATTATCTTATTTGCTGACCAGCTTTTTTTCCCCTTTGATGAGAAATCCAGACCTACAAGTCTTGAAGAGTGTTGACTGCAACCAGGAGGTTCCACAAAAGTTCTTTCTAGCTGACTAGACTATTTCCTCTTTTTAATACAAATATTGTGGGGATTTTTTTAACTTTATCCTTCTCAGTTGTCCCTAGTGACTGTGATAGCTTTTTGTCTTTGAGAAGCTGAATGAGGTGTTTTATCATTTCATTGTCTTTCCAATCCTTCTATTACCAAAAATAAAAATACTGATGATAAACCCATTCCCAGACATGATTCCTCTTGCAATTTTCTTATGCTTGTACCTACCTTCTGTCAGGTTGACAGAATCCTTTTCTGTGGTGAAAAATTTTGTTTCTTTAGCTTCCTTCTTTGAAAGAGGATTTTGTTTCTGTTTTTAAAAAGTTGCATTTGTTTTCTGCTACTTTTATAACTGACTTTGTGTGAAGCCCTTTGGCACCTTCTGCAGTCTGGCGTCCATCTGTTCGGCTGCTTTGATTCATGAAGTGGCAGTTGTTGGCAAGGGACTGCCGAAGTGTTCAGGAATCCTGTGTTAAATTGTCCGTATCTCACAGGGATCAAAATCATTGAGTGATGCCACTTGCAGTCTGTAATATTTGGTACCTAGGACTCTTGTAAGATACTTTCCAAAGCCTTCAAAATAATTAAGCACCATTATTGTGCATTGCATTGGATAAGTGTAGAAGGAAATGCTACCCCTGCAGGATTTTACATGAAATTTTTTCAAAGAAATAAATCCTGTGCTGGATTTAGCATGATTGGTACAATTAGAGAATAAAGAAACTGAAAAATAATGAGTTATAAGTAATTGTCAATGGTAACAATTTCACCTAGTCCTAGGCTGAGGATGGGGAGTATTTATTGACAGACGAAAATACCGAAGTAATGAAGTAATTTCAGGGCCATTTGTAAGAGTGCAGATTTGTGCAGCGCAGCCAGGACCCTTCCAAGAAATTCACAGTGAAAAATTAAAACCAAGGGAAAGGGTGGCAGCTCGGGGGAAGGACATGTGCGAACACATGTCCGTGATGCAGGGAGAAAGCCTTGAACCTGTTCCTGTCATGCAAGCTGCAGTTGTTTGTAGAGCGTGACTGCTGTGCAGCAGCATGTCAGGTATCCCGAGCCGCAAGACCTTGGGGATATCATTAGAAAATGTCAGTGTCCGGCTGCCGCCCCGAGTGCTGCAGCGCCTGCTCATAAAGAAACTTTTCCTTTGCATGGAAGGGCAGCCATCACTAATGTATTTTTTCAGGGTTAACTTAGAAAGCACCATGTACTTAGTGCTTAGTGCATGAGGTCATTTGTTTGGGTATCTGGTTAGAGGAGCGATCTGCTCTTTTTTAACAAAAGATGTTTTTCAGTATCTCACAGTCTGCTGGGAACTTAAGCTTATCAGTTGAAATAACCTCGCTCCTCAGCTATAAAAAGCCTTTCTTTGGCAGTGAAGATACTGCCTTAAAAATATCTTGTCTGGCACGAGGCAAATTAAGGATTTTTTTTCGCCCTGCATAGTTTTGGCGCTGGGCTCGGTGCGTGGTGTTACTTGATCCTGCTCGCTGCAGCCTTCGCAGCCCTGTCTGACACAGAAGTCAGTGCCACCCTGTAATAAGACCTGGATTTGTACCTCGGGCTGGGGGTTGTGTGATTTAATTTATTTTCTGACTTGGTGTGTGACAGGGCTGCCGTCTGCATCACATCCTTGTTCAGCGGTTGACGAGTAGGGGGACTTCTCATCTCCTGCTCTAATCCAGACTCTTCTTGAGGCAGGGGGACATATTGGGGAGAGGATGAGGCAGTGTCTTGACTACCTTCTTAAAAAGTCTATACAGACAACATAATAGTCATTGCTTTAAAATAATTCTGTGCCATTGGAGAGGAGCGTTTCGGAGTGGATATCAGTTGGTGCTGCATGAGTATTCCCAGATTTCCTGGGCACATAGTGGGCCTCTTCCCTTCCCACCCTTCATGGCGGTGGCGAGGGGAGCTCCAGCCTTGCGCTGCCCGCTCCGCACGGGCAGCCCGACGCAGGGCCGCAGGGTCGCTCCTGCTGCGGAGCGCCAGCCGGGGGGACCGCGCGCTTGTGCCTGTATAGCTGCGACAGCGGAAAGAAAAACAGTACCTTAACCCTGTTTCTCTTTTTTCTTCTTCCTTCACCCCATACTT
Source organism: Crypturellus soui (assembly GCA_032275445.1). Classification (NCBI taxonomy): domain Eukaryota; kingdom Metazoa; phylum Chordata; class Aves; order Tinamiformes; family Tinamidae; genus Crypturellus; species Crypturellus soui. The sequence continues at coordinate 638,722 of JAUBNY010000170.1, read as the reverse complement.
TTTCATTCCTTATTATTCATACCTCTTTTTTTCTTCTTCTTCTTTTCTTCTTCTTTTTTTAAACTTTTTTTTTGTTTTTTGTTTTTATCTTTTTGCTCATCCACGCCTTTTTATACTCCCATGGGAAACTGCTCTGTGCGCTGCCCTGCTGGGCGCCGCGCGCAGCTCACCCTTTGTTTCTCCAATCAGGATGGCGGCCTAGTGGAAGAGCCCACTACTTCACCATTTTTGCCTTCACCAAGCCTGAAGCTCCCCCTTTCAAACAGTGCACTCCCTAATCAGACCCTGGGCGGGATTGCCTCAGGGCTGGGCATGCAAAACTTGAATTCTTCTAGACAGGTAAGGCCGCTTGCAGAGACCACAACTCGCCTTCCCGCTCCTTCTGTCCCACTTTGGAGCTGGCTCCAGGCGGAAACAAGGACTCGATCTTTGTGCACGGGCGGGCGGGGGATAAAACAGCAGAGAAACGAGCTGCTGGTTAAACATTTTCGCTTTATGAGATGTAAAACAAGTGCTTGGGTGTAATTAGCCTCCTAATTAAATGCAGCTATTGAGAAGAGACTCCAGTGTCATGGATTTACACTAGTGGACTGGACAGCCCTGCCGTGATTGATGGAGCTTTCTCTTTCGGAGGCGTTGCTGCTTGTCACAGGGGTGGCTGCGGTCCCTCTCTCCTGGCTGGCATGTTATGCAGTGATGAGCTGGCTGAGAAGCGATGGCTCTTTTTGTTCCTATCATAACTGTCAAGGCAGCTCGTAACTTTGGCAGGTGGAAGAAAGCAAGTGGTGGCCACCTGAACCGTTGTGACAAGAAGGATGTGCGGGCCCCGTGACAGAGCACGCAGAAGGGGACTGAGAGGGAAAAGAAAATGAAAGGGGAGATTCCTAAACACTCAGAGATGGGGACTGATCTATAAACACCAGGAGGTCATAAACTCCTGAAGGGTCACTTTTGTCATAAAATCTAAGTACCTGTAAAGATAGGAAAAAGCAACACAAAATAACTCTATGTGTCATTCTGCCGTGGCCTTGATAACCTATATTCTATTTGGGTTATTTCATATTTAAATAAAGTACTTAGAACCACTTTCCTTGAGGTAATGCTTGTCCAGCATTTGCAGCCCGTTAAACATATCTTTGAGAAGCAGAGACAGCACTAATACTCTGTCCATCATCAGTGGCTTTGGAAAATGACTGTGTACAAGAACAGCCTAGATAATTCAGCACTTACGATGCTGAGAGCTTAATAACTTCATTCTCCTACCCCTTCCCACGACAGTACAAAGACATTTGGCAAGTGCTTCTCGTTGTTCATCTCATGGCCCACTGAGGTTGTGCTTGATATAATGGACATCCTGCCTCCTGCACAGACATCGTGCAAAGTGTTGGCAGGTTTGGGCTGCTGTGGATTTATGGGGGTCTTTGGCATACCTAATTCTAAACCTGGTAGTCAATAAAGCTGCATATATCACTTTCTTTATTCATGCCTGCCATAAGCATTGAGAATGAAGGCTGTGCAGACAAGTAACATCCAGGCTGTGTGTTGGACGGAGCATTTAAATGCCGGTGTCTCTGTTGTCCTTTGCAGATACCGAGTGGCAATCTGGGTATGTTTGGCAATAGCGGAGCAGCACAAGCCAGGACCATGCAACAGCCGCAGCAACCGCCAGTGCAACCTCTTAATTCATCCCAGCCTAGTCTTCGTGCTCAAGTGCCTCAGTTTCTATCCCCTCAGGTTAGATGAAACTTCCTCTTCCATATTCTCCTTTTTCCCAGAGTTTTCCTGTGTGCTTTCTCTTCTCCATTTTGGTTCTCTCGTGTTCTTGACTGTGCTATTTCCTTGCAGCTTCTGTCTTAATTTACTAGCTCATGAACATTGCTGCGTTCTCATATGTTGTCAGTCTGTGCAGATTCTTTCCTTCCTTTTTTTGCATCAACAGTATTTTTAGAGAGCTGAGAGGTTTATTCTCTACTTTTTTTTTTTCTATAACAGACATTTGGCTGCTGTTATTAAGATTTGTGTTTTAGCCTCCTGTTATTTTTTGATGGTTCGTATGCAAACTCTGAGAATAGTCATGTTATTCAGCTGATGTCTTGTGACTCTTTATTTATGGTTTACCCTGTTGTCACTATTAGCAGTGAATGCACAGTATTTAATGCACCTCTCTTTTCCAGGTTCAAGCACAGCTTTTGCAGTTTGCAGCAAAAAACATTGGTCTCAACCCTGCACTATTAACCTCGCCAATTAATCCTCAGCATATGACGATGTTGAACCAGCTCTATCAGCTGCAGCTGGTAAGTTAAAAGACTTGGTAAATAAGCTCTGAATGAGAACTGGAGGCACGAAGATAACATAGGAGAAATGCTAACTAAATTCACAAACGGGAGTGACATATCTTTGAAAGAAGTCAGATGGTGTTTTGTTTGATAGAGTCTCTTAAAGAAACAAAATCATGTTTTGTACCTCAGGCTTTATAAATAGGCATTTGTAGAATAATTACCCTTTAAAACTAATCAGTGAATCTGAAAGTCAATTGTAGTCACGCTGGTGTGAGTAAGAGAGTGTATCCTAAAAACAGCATTAATGTGTGTACTAAATGCCAACTTATCTAACTGATTGACCAACTGTGAAACTTCTGTGTATCTGTCACAGCATATGGAGAGAAATTTTGGCAGCTTTAGTCACCTGAAGAGCTTCATTCACTTGCCTTAGTAAATAATAAGGTGTGGGATACATTTCTTGTAATGACGGAATCACATCATATGCTAAGAACAACTTGTTTTTGAAGGGCTGTGTACTGCTGCTACATTTAAAAGTAAAATGATTGATAAATACATATTCAGATTTTATGTTTTTTTAAAGCAAAGCTGATATATCTTGCTAATTGTATGTCAGTATTTTTAGGGTTGAATATAAGATTGTTGTGTATGACAAACTACCTCAGTAGCTAATGTCATGTGATAGTTGTTGAAACCTTCTGTTAGTGTTTGTCACCACAATTCATTTTGGATCTGCTTTCCCAGTTTTGAGAACAGAGCTGGTCTCATACCATGGTGATAATTAGGCAGCACACAACTATTTGAAAAATACCTATGCAGAACTCAATTTGCATTTTAAATTCAAGTGATCCAGAGAAAGAATACAATGAAAAAAGACTTCACTGCCCAATTAACCACATTAATATTGTGGATAATTTTGGTGTAAGGAAACATTTAATGTAAATAAGCTTGTGATTATTGCTATATGGTTTGATTTTGATTTTGACTTTAAACTGATTAAATGCAGTGTTCTATCACAACTAATAGTTGTAACTCATCATTAATTTCATTCTTCTGTTTGATTTTGGAAAAAAAAATCTCTAGACTTAAAATATATTTTAGACTTAATATATTTTAAAAATATTTTAGAATACATTTATTACAAGATTGTTGCCTTTGCTTCATTAACAGTTTTTCAGAAAACTCCGGGAGTTGGGTCTTGTCTTTATAATTTACAAGAGCAGTGTCAGGCAGGCATGTCAGGCTTGTTGTGTATGGCCAGACCCCTGACCTCTCCTTCCCGTCCCGCAGGCGTACCAACGTTTACAAATCCAGCAGCAGATGTTACAGGCTCAGCGTAATGTTTCCGGACCCATGAGACAACAGGAGCAGCAAGTAGGTTGAACAGCTAACTTAATTTCACTATTAGAGTTTGATTTCAGGAGCAGTTAGAGATTGTCCTGTGTTGCACCAAACCAGCTAAAGTATCCTTCGAAACAATTAAACAGAGCATGATTTGAATTATAAAAAGGAAAGAATACTGGAATAATAACGCTGCCTCACAGCATTCATTTATTGGAAGAAAGCTATTCACTTCTCAATTCAGTCAAATTTTACTTGTAAAGAGAGATCTGTTGTGTTATTTCAATGCAAAAAGTGGCACAAGAAGTCCAGTGTCCCTTTGTTCCTCTGTGCATTTATTCGTTCTTTCTCTTTTGTTGCCAGGTTGCACGTACAATCAATAACATGCAGCAGCAGATCCAGCAGCACCAGCGCCAGCTGGCCCAGGCCCTGCTTATGAAGCAGCAGCCTCCCCCTCCGCATCTATCTTTGCACCCCTCTGCAGGCAAATCAGCCATGGATAGCTTTTCACCCCATCCCCAGGCTCCCGGCCTACCTGACCTGCAGACCAAAGAGCAACAGTCTTCACCGAACACCTTTGCTCCTTACCCTCTTGGTGGGTGTCCTTCATTAAAGCCATTCAGTGTTGAAAAGGCAAAGAATTTGTATTTTGTTCTTTCAGAGTCCAACTACTTTGGACATACAAAAATACAAAATTCAGAAGTGTTGTTTATTAAGCAACATCAAAATGAATAAATCATTGCAGTCCATGTCTGTCTGGTAGCTATACAGGTGAGCCATATACTCACCTATACTCTGCCTCTGAAGAAGGAGAATAGTGCAAGTGATTAGACATTTTGAAAATGTGACAAGTAAAGAAAAATGAAACTCTTTGGTCACTGCAGTCTAAAGAGAAGACTCAGGAGACATGCAGCAATGTTCAGAAATTTAAATAATAGCTTCAAAGAAATTTTGCATGTCTGCTGTGGCTGAGGCAAGAGGTAATAATCTTTTCTTGTATCAAAGGAAATCCAGTTGAAAATCAAAAATCACCTAATCTAAGGAAAGTACTGAAATAAATTGCCTGAGAGGGCTCTGAAATCTTCATCACTGGTCATTTGTAGTAGGTTAGACAGAGATCAGTGAGATATGATTTCAAAATAATTGATCCAACTTTGAGACAGGTTGAACAGAGCAACTTGTTTTCTAGGATTGTTTGGTCTATGCCATAGACTTCAGTTATGACACAGAGGAATTCATGTAATCTCTTTGTGCCATTCTTTATGCTCTGTACAACAGAATTGCCAAGCTTTATCTGTCATGTAGCTAATGAAAAGGTAACTCTAACTGCTGTGGGGAGCTGTTGTAGGAGGAGTGCCAAAAGGCAAAAGAATTTATGAATTAAGGGCCAACACTAAGAATTTCCTCTCATATTTCAGCTGTCTGTGATCTGCGAATGCTCACAATTATATATCTAAAATAACCCAGGTTCATTTCATGGAAGCCTGTCAAAATTCTTCCCTAACTTACATGAATATAGAAATTAAATCTCTAGTCTACATGACTTTGTTCTCTGTATTCAATATATACCCAAGTAGTATAAGGCCTGCTCTGATGAATAACAGCTGACTTTCTGTATGACTGGTAAGTTTCTCACTTTGAGGAGTTCTTAATGCTGCTAGCAAGCTAAAATGATCTCAGGATAAAGTTGTGCCAGGAAGACTTTAGGAATACTTCGGTTTAGCAACGAAATGCTTCAGATTCTTCACTAGTTTAAACTTTGCATTCCAGTGCGTTCTTACAGAATGCCTTTTCTGGGGCAACAGAAGAGACTGAAATTAGAAATACTGGCAACATTAAAATATATTTGTATATGCATGTATGTTTGTTTTTTTCCTCTTAGCAGTGCCTTAAAGATTTCTGAATTCATTGTAAATCGGTTTCCCCACAAAAGCAAAAAATTCTTTCAGCAGACTGAAAATGTAAATTACTACACATATATAAATATATGTGAAAATAATTTTTTTGCAATTGCTTTGACTTGATTTTTAAGTGCAAAAAGTTACCTTTTATTAATCCACCAAAACATTTGTATATCTAACAATCTATTTCACCTTAGCTGGACTGAACCCGAACATGAATGTAAATAACATGGACATTACTGGTGGGTTGTCAGTGAAGGACACTTCTCAGTCCCAGTCTCGCCTTCCTCAGTGGACACACCCCAACTCAATGGATAATCTGTCTAGTGCTGCTTCTTCGCTTGACCAGAACTCCAGCAAGCACGGTATGTCGCGTTTAACCTCCGCGTCTGCTGGTCTTTCTGAGTCTTGAGTCACACCGGAATTGTATTTTTATTTCTTTTTCTTTTTTTTTTTTTTAAGACTTGATAAAAGATTGCTACAAAGCACCCATTCAGGCTGTAATGTTTTCAAGTGGTTTCTGTAGTCACGCTCAACAGTAGGCAGAAAATCTTCAGTTTCTGCTACTGCCTTTGTGTAAAATTCCTTTTTTCCTTTGGTGAATTATATTGGTTAGAAAATGGGATTTCAAGTGAAGCAAACCATTAGTGCTGATATGCAGACATCTTCTATAAGCTTCCCTTTATTCCAGATCTGCATATCCTTGTTCCAAAAATCTTTATATTGTCTTTCTCTCACATTTTTTTCTAATACATCTCAATCAAGATCTCATCAACCTTTCACAGCTGGTCAGGCATGAAGGCACAATGGATTATATAATACATTTTTTATATATATAATTGTACATTGAGAAGTAGGGACACAGACTTCATAGTGTTCTAGTAGTAATTCCTTATCTGTTGTACAGTTAGTCTTTTTTTCTCCTATGGGATGAGCTGCTTTAAAAAACACGTGCACACACACACAAAACCACCTGGATTCCAAAGAGTTACCTGACAGTTTGAAAAAGCTTTACAAATGCATGCTGTTAATTGCATCTGATACCTTTATCCCTACCAGTATCCAATATCCTGAGTCATTTTTTTCCTAGTCCTTTTAGAACAGGATGCTCCATGAACTTAACTTTAACCTGTTTTTTTTATTATTAGCAGCGCAGAGTATTTTACATCGCAGTGTTTTCGTTTTTTTTTTCTTGCAAGCAGTTGTACTGCTTATGCCAAATTGCTGTGTGATAATTTGTAAGAACCCCAGAACTGCTATTTGAAGTCAGCCACGCAGCCAGTAATGAATATCTAAGGAAGGATGAGCGCAGGGCACTGCCTACGGTGATATTTCTTAATGTGCTGCCTCAGCAAGTTTCTGTTTACAGATTTAGTAATGATTTGAATTACTTAGTGTCTTTCTCGCGGACTAATCTGAATTTCTGTAGCTAGCCAGAACGCCTATATTAATGTACCAGCGGTACACGCCGCAGTTGTAATTCATATAAGGCTATAAAGCTGCTAAGCGCTGCATGCTGTGTGAAAAATCCATCCTGTGCTAAACAAAGCTCTTTCATGTCATTCATTTCAGGTGCTATCCCTGGAGGTTTAAGTATTGGTCCTCCGGGAAAGTCCTCCATTGATGACTCCTACGGCCGGTATGATCTGATCCAAAACAGTGAGTCACCAGCCAGTCCACCTGTAGCTGTTCCTCACAGCTGGTCACGTGCCAAAACTGATAGTGATAAAATTTCCAACGGCTCCAGCATAAACTGGCCACCAGGTAACAAAACATGAAGCTTTCACGTTAAACTCACTCATCTTAGAAACTATTTTTGGCTTTGTCTATTGAACCCCCTTATTTTCTGATAACTCCAGAAGAATTTAGAATGAAGAATTATGACCTTATCTACTATTGATTTTTATTATTATTATTATTATTATTATTATTATTATTATTATTATTATTATTATTATTGGAACAGAATTTCATCCAGGAGTGCCATGGAAAGGACTGCAGAACATTGACCCTGAAAATGACCCCGATGTTACTCCTGGAAGCGTTCCGACTGGGCCCACCATAAACACCACCATACAGGATGTTAATCGCTATCTTCTCAAAAGTGGAGGTAAATACACATATTTCTTATGAACTTTCATGGTCACCAGAAGTTCTCCTACGCTCTGTAATTCCTTGTTTTGCACAAGATTTTGCTGCACGTACTGACCAGTCTTTTACCCTATATGAAATAGTCATAAAGTATTAAGAATTTCCATGGTTGTTGCAGATGCAGCAATCTGCTGTCACACACAATTGTTGCCTCATTAAAAGCTCAATCAGGAAAAGGAGTTAGACGTGTGTTAACCTAAAAACCCTCAAAGATGAGAAAAAATGGGAATTAGCTTGTAAACTAGTATTTCCCAATGCCATTT
>JAUBNY010000170.1:588460-599033 GCA_032275445.1 Crypturellus soui | reverse complement strand
GCTCCACTTTTCCCACAGCCGCTGACCTGGAAACTCCCAGCTCTGCATCCCCATGAGTAAAATAAAAGACTTCGACCCTCTTCCTTTTTTTCCAAACAGTTCACATTTATTATTGATAACAATAAAAAAAATCTTTTAAAGACTATTTGTATTTTATTACCAAGAATGAGGTATTATGTATACAAAACATTTACAGAATTTGATATGCAATTCATGAATACACACAGAGAAGTGCAGAAGGACACTGATAACAGGGGGAAAGAGCCAACAAAATGGTTATCAGCAGAGAGAATTAAGGATAGCAGTAATATCATACAGGAAAAAAACAGACTATGGGAAATTAGTTAGACTGCAATGATCAAGTCATATTGCACAGCACTCGGAGGAGAATTAACTCTTGTTTTTCAGGAATTCTATCTCCCCAGCTGTTTGTGCTGTCATGTGCTTTGAGCTCTGAGAGATGTGTTAGCTTTGCAGGAGGAAAAACCCAAAATGGCGCTTTGGAGCCAGCTCAAGTGAGCAGCAAAACACCTGCAGACTTGGAAAAGTGGCTGCAACTCGAAAGGGCTACAAAGGCAGACACCTCTGGACAGATGTGGAGCGCAAAATGAAGCAGTTTCTTTACAGTTGTCGGCAAAATTGCCAGCTGAGAGGGACAAAGAGAAGAGCAAACGAAGGAAGAGGGGGGTGTCTTCAAGGCAGACCCTGGAGTCAATGGACATGGTGTCTGGAAAGAGCCACAAGCGACGCCAGGTTCAACCCCATCGTCTCTCCCGCTGCGCGAGCTCCCCCCGGCCAGGACGCCCTCTCCAGCTCGTGCTCTCCTGCCGGCAGCGCAGGACCCGCGGCCGAGGCTGGTGGGAGCTGCCGGACACCCTAGCATGGGTTTGGCTCCCCCAGGGCAGTTTGGGCAGCCAAGGCACCAGCCCAACCTCCATCTCCATGTTTTAAAGGCAAAGAAAGACACAAGTGACCACTCTGGTAAGTTGGAAGAGTCTTGCTCCTCACGCTCTTACTAAATTTGGTGCTAAAATGAAGCTCTGTCAGCTTTATCTGCCCTGTTACACAGCCAAATGTGGTCTGCACGAGAGGTGGTGTCAGTTAAGAGGTCAGAAACCTCTCAGAAGCTCTGCAATCAAAAATATTTATACTGCATTCGGAACCAGCATTCCTCAGGCAGGGCTTCCAGTGCCTCGAGTTCTGCTCTGAAAGTGCAAGACCTCAGCAAGCTCCTCTCGCAACCCCGCCGCCTCCTCAAGACCTTTTCAAGGCTTCGAAGACCCTACCGAGTCTTGCAGCAAGCTCTGCAGCTGCAAGAGCAGCTCCTTTTGCCTAGAGGAAGAGCTTTCCTCTTCAGGGGGGTAAGGACAGACCAGTGGGGTCTAAACAGGCAGCTCCTGCTGTGCTCTGCACAGGAATCTTCACAGTTCCACTGCAAGACTGCGGTCCGTGGTTGCACGATGCTCAACACTAAGTCTTCCATGCCTTGGAGATTTAGGAACTCATTGCCGCGGCTGGGAGAGGCAGCCCAGAGTTGAAGATACCTGAACTGGCTTTACAAAGAGTTCAAGTAGGATTGCTTGGGCCTGGGTAGAGTAGGGACAGAAATCCACAATGGCAATTCACTACTGGCAGTAGCAACAGTGAAAATGGTAGAGTAGGCACTGCTGAGAGTTTCTTTTACTGTATCACTTATAATGAGGATCCCCATGCTCCCTGTCTCTGTAAAGCTCTGCTTTATTCTGGATACGAGAGGAGGCAACAGGGACCAAGAAGTGCGCAGGGAGGATGTACGTCTACCTCCTTTGGACTGATCTAAAAAGCACGTTCAGACTCTGCTGATATTCCTGCTACGAGCAGAGCCTCACTAAAATGAATCCATGTGGAGTGTACTAGGAAAGTGGAGTGAAGCTCCGGCACAAAACAGGGAACGAATCCCCAGACCAAGTCTGGACCAGTCCAGTGTGACACAGCGGGGGAGAGCCTGCTCTCCGCCTCTCTCCACAGTGTTTCAAGTGCAAATCCAAGGAAAGAATGTGAATTGCTTTAACCCATCAATACCCAGAGCTGAAATTCCCCAGCAATGTGCATACAAAAGGTATTAGTGTTAACAGCCTGTCCACAACTCGGTGGACAGGCCTTGAAAAAAATGGACTCAAAAATCAAGTATCCAGCAACTGCTTTGCTTTGTCTCGGACATCACTTAGTGGCAATGAGGAGAGGACAGTTTGCAGCACTGGAAGATCACGGGGGATTTCATAAGGTGGCAAGGAATGTCCTGACAGGAGACTTGCAGTTGATTTCTAATGCACTACGGAGCATTTTTGGTAGGGTTTCTGTTTTTTTTTTTTTTTTTTTTGCTTTTTAACATTTACACAATTTAAAAAATTATTCTTAACTGATGCACTGATCATTTTTCCTTCCACGAGAGCCCTTGTGTTCAAAGTTAGGATTTGTGCAAGCGCACTTGCAAAAATATCTATGGCTAAGTTAGGATAAACAGTTAAAGTTAGGAGACAAGCTGTTGGATCTAACAAGGACCAAAACCACTAAATTTAAAATTCAAACAGCTACTTTACTAATTATAAAAAGCTTTTCTTTTTGTGTGTTTGTGGGTTTTTTCCTTTTTCCATTTTTTTCTTTTTTTTTCTTTTTTTTAGTTTTTTTCTTTTTTTTTTGCAATTGCCACTTGAATATGCTGTATTGCAGTCAGCTGCCAGAGGTGAGGGTCCAGCCATCTCATCCTTTTGCTTTTTCATCTGTTGTGGCACTACCTGGAAATCATGGAGCTGGAATGGGACTGGCTGGAAGAGGTTGTGGCAGCACTGAGCTGGGAGAATCCACTGTGGCTCGATTCAAGGCTGGTCATAGATCCTCTGCAATAAAAACAAAGACATTTAAAGCTTCAGAACAAACCAAGATTTGGATTTCTGCTACATATCTATAACCTGTTTGCACATTGAATAAAGCAGGCTTTGGTGCAGATGCTCAAAAGCTCTCGTGTCATCACATAAGATAATGTGGACACCAGAGTGCCTTCTTACAAAAGCCAGACGCTTTCTGACAGCCTGGAATGTGGCTTCAGCCAAGTTTATCACTGGCAGGCAACTTTACTGACTCAATTCCTTATTGTGTTGCATCAGTTGCTACAGGACAGCCTGCCAAGCCCAGCAACTTGCAAAATGCTTTTAAACCTGAGCAAAGTATTCAGTAATATTAGAATGAAATTACTACTTAATCCATTTTTGACACTAATTGTCTTCAATGCTAATGCCATTTTTTGAGGTTATCTAGCTTACATTTATAAATCTAGCAATACTCCATCAGAAAATGAGAGACCTCACAAATTATGTGTATTTCTTTAAGTGGCCTTGGCAATGGTTTGCTTCTCTAAGGATGGCAAGAATCACACCAGAAAGGTTTGACATTGGCTGACCTTCATCGACCTTGGCCAGACATACCTGAAATCTTCTGATCCTATCACTTCTGTGTAGTACATCACTTTGCATTTATGAGAGGAGACCTGTAGAGATGCCAGTACATCATCCACACGAGGCAGGTTGGTTGTAGCACAGGCAGGCATGTTGTGAAATTTCCACTGGAGGATATAGAAACCAGGCCATCGGGTCACATGTGATCCCTGGAAACAGCCACAGCAAAAACTGAAAATTAGCTTAACACAGCCAAAGTTTGTCAGCTTTGTAATACTTTTTCCAAGTGCAGGAAATAAACTGCCTATATGTCCTTTACTGGCTGGTCATCTGGATTCTTCTCTGACAACATCCTTATAAAAATTATGGCAGAAAAACAGAGCTTTCTTCTACTTCACATATTGCCAAGGGGTGAGAATTTAAGCACATTAAAACAACAAAGCCTGTGCTTAAAATAATATCCACTTTTCCCCTTTATTTCATTAACAGGAACATGAGAAAAGCAGTGAAGATTCCCACCTCCCAGAGAAGGCAGAGTTCAACAGGTCACTGCCCACATTTCCAAAGCTTAATATCTCCAGTTAAATAACTTAAGGAGCACTTTTGCAGAGGTTGTTGAACCCTCAATTCAGGTGAAAAGGAACAGCAGCTGCGATGTGTGATAACAAGTGTGCTGCACATAAATGGCAAATTTGGTCAGCAGTGGAGAGGTTGGAGCTGCCATAAAAACTTCAGGGACTCTGGCCATAGGGACCTGCCTAGTTTGCTCAGTAGAGGGATAAACACACAAAGTTACTCTTATTTCCACACTTCCCATTACTGCTGCAAGCATTACGGTGTTCTTTAAACACAGCCTGGTTTCTTAAGAATGCACAGTCAAAACTGCAGCACAAAGCATGTGTCTTACTACTATCTGGATGTGCACTACATTCTAGGGGGCTTCTACATTCCTTGTTGATCAATCAATCTCAGTCACTCTCAGACTAAAACAACTTTCACAGCAGACCCCATGCAATATTATTCCCCCTTCTTTGCAGCCTTCTGCTAGCAACAGAAGCTGAAATGTTGGCCTAAAGGAAGCAGAGAACCCGGAGCTGAATCATTGCAAGTCATCAATAGCACTGGTGAATTAGAACATCTAGTTTTGAACAAACCTCCATCTGCTCCTGCACTTGGATTAAGTGATCTCACCTGCACACTCTCCCCTTCTTTGCAGATTAGGGCAGATTCCACCATACTGTAATCACGTCCCAGCTGCCAGAGTTTGTCTATTAGCTGGACGTTGTTCCCACCGGGAGATGTGATACTGTGAGCTCCTAGAGAGTCCTTTTTAGGAGGCTGAGGGGCTCTCTTGGAATGGAAGATGTTAAAAACAATGTCGCCTTTACACACATCGAAATCCCATGTGATCACAGACGAGGCATCCACAATCTGAATGAGAACCTGGGATGGGGGAAAAGTCAGATTAAAAAAACAATTTGCTTAGTAAAGGCAGAAGCTCTTAAGAGAAAAAGAGAATAGAAGAACAGAGCTTTGTGGCTCACTTTAGACTAATAAAAGGCATCCTAGATGCAGCTTCTCTCTCTATGGAGTGTCCTTATTTAACACACGACCTTCCAAAGCTCCCAACTAATTTCTTAGAATATCATTTGTCTTTGTCAGCCATTCTATTCAAAGCAGCGTCATTCTAAACACTGACATTCTCTAAATGGCAACAAGATGATACCAGAAATGGTCACAACTTCAGCGGCTAAACCATTATTATTATTAAGCACCAGTAACTCTCTTAAGGGAGAACTCTTAAGAAAATCTCTTAAGAAACCTTAATATTAAGATTAGATTAAAAAAATGTGAGGCAGTATTATTCAGACAACTAGCCCTCTGCTCATGCTTTGTGTTAATAGCTGAACAAATTCTTCATCATCCACACACACATTTACCCAACAGGCCCTCATCCAAGACCTACAGAGCTTAACTTCTGCTGCAGCACAGGGAGACCCTGGTTTGCCAGACTGGCATCTACCAAGTGGTGCACAGCCCTGAACTCACATTCAGACTATGAATGTCTCATTTTGGAGCACAGAGCTCCCATTGTGATTTAATGTACCTACCAGTACCTGCTTAAAAACACCTCTGCAGGAACAGCTCAAGCTAATTCCTAAGCTAGATGAGGCCTGCGGAAGCATTTTGAGTGACATCATGAGAAGGAGCAGCCCTGCCCACCCCTGAAGTTAGACCAAACATTCACAGGCAGACAGATCTTGATTTAAATACAGTATCTGTTTAGGAGGGCTTGAATCCCTGCTTCCTTATCACATGGACTTAACTACCAGGCTCTGGCAAAAGCCAGACTCCAGGGCAATGGATTCAGATGAAAGAAAAGCAGGGCTGATTGCAACCATACCTCATGTGGAGCTCCTTTGAAGACGCTTGCAGACTGGTAAATCGTTTCCGTCCAGAGCTTTATGTCTTCATTTTCCAACTCTTCTGCTGTCCGGTAGAGGGATTTGGGAACCAGCCCGCCCTCTGGAACTTCACACTAGAAACATAAGCAGAGCCATTAATAAGTATTACTCCCTCCATAGATCCTCACACTATTATAATCTCTGCCTACTAGTCTCAGAAATGTAAACCCACATTCAGCCAGTGTTCTGAAAAATGAGCTGTGGACGCCTCAGAAAATAATTTTATGATTTGTACATCATATGAAGAGATGTATTTGTTTTACATATTCCAATAAAACAGCTGCTATGATCTGTTTTGGGGAGTCTGAAGAACCAGGTGCCAAGATTAATAAATTTAATAGATACACAACAACAGCAAATGCTACAGTCATGCTGCCCTGTACTGAGGAAAGATACATTAAGAATATTGAGGGGAACAGCATTTACTTAATAAAGCCTACAAAGAAATAGGATTGGGGCTGCTAATACAACGAGTAAAGATGGGGGCACAGTAACAGTTTCCAAGTAGGCAAAGGATATTGCAGTGAGGAAGGCAGCAGGTCAAGCTAAAGCAGTCACGACAGCCGTGTGCTGGAACGGATGGCACAACTTCTCTATTTTCCTTTTAAAAAGAAGCTACTCAGAAACAGGTTACTCAGAATTGTTTGGGACAGCAGAAACACTAGATGACCAAATTTCAAAAGAGGTTTGGAAGGGCATTTGAGAAGTTATTTTTGGTCAAATATCCAAAAGCAAAAAATTATGCCTGTGACTGGCAGGAAATATTGCAGCCATTTGCTTGCTGGTAACATTAACTTTTGCTTACTTAAGCAGTGGATTTTGCCAGTTTCTCAAGTTTCAAATTAGATAGTATAGACTCTCTCCACTGAAAGCTACTGCTGCTGTAAAAAGCAGCCCACAGAATATAAACACATGCTTTGCTCCAAAACACTAACAGAGAAGTACTACGTTATAATTTGAGACTGTATTTTGATGAAACAGAATGGGATGAATTTTCATGAAAGACACAGAATTAATCTAGAAAATATAACAGGAACTTAAAAAACAAGCAAGCCTGAAATTACCATGTTTTAACATAGCTGAGTTTTAAAAAAAGGGGTGAGGGGAAACAAGTGTTTTTGTGATGGAGGCAAGAGAAACTGCTCAGGTCTTAAGACGAAGAACTGATACCCTGCAGTAGAACAAGTTTTCAGCATGTTGCGGCCAACAGGGATCGCAGTATACCTGCATACCAGACACAGGAGAGCAGACTACGTGTGCCGCCCTGCTAGCAGATGTGCCACGTACTTCCTTGGGCTCCTTACAGTACCAGTGAGTACTCTTGGGTTACACAGGCTCTTCAGATTAGGTGGCAGTGAACCTGGTCACTGAAGTGTGGTAGTCAGCATGACTTACTTGCAAATGGGCCCAAGCATATGGAAATCATATGTCTCAATATAATCTTGTTTTCTTTTAACTGCTACACATATGTAGCCAGCTGAAACAAGCAATGCCCTCTGAACATAAGGATATATATATATATATATATATTTATACTGTGATGGTGACTGACGACTAGAACAGATTGCCAAGAGAGGCTGTGGAGTCTCCATCGTTGAAGATATTCAAAATCTGCTTAAACAGAGTCCTTGAAATATTATTGTAGGTGACCCCACCTGAGCTGTCTAGTTGGACTAGATGATCTTTAATGGTCCCTTCCAGTCTCAACCATTCTGTGATACTATGAAAACACACTAACATGTATTTCAAAAGCTGCTGCTCATAGTCTCTTAATTAAGCAATTGATTCACAATATTTGGTGCCTAGAATATTTCAAAAATTTAACTGCAGTTAACTGCTCGGAAGTCCTCAAGAGAAGAGCATTTCATAGTGGCGCTACCCGCCTACATTGAAAGGACTTTGATATTCCCAGCAATGACAAAGCAGAGGTAGGATTGACAAAGACGACGGCCCCGAACTTCTCTTTCAGATAGCACATGCTAAGCTAGAAAACTGTGATAATGCACTGGTTTACAATAATCCTTTGTGGTTATAAAGCTCCTTTTCAGCAACTTCCCTCTGAAATTCTGACTAGCAACAACAAAAACCAAATCCAAGCATTAAAAACAAAGACCTTAAAAGTTAAAATATTTTAGAGTACTCAAAATTATTTAAGAAAAAAAATAAAACACTCAGATAACTCTACCATGACTGTATTTAATAATTCTGCTTCTAGCAAGCAGTTTACATTCTTCAGTGGGTCCCTCTAAAACCTCCCTGCACCTCAAGATTGTCAGAAAAAGCAGACACTGCATACAAAACTTGAGAGGGATCATGCAGCTGGATGAGCATGGTGAAACATCCAGGGGTGCCACCCCTTTCTTGCACAGGGCACGTATGCCCGAACTTGCACTGATAGTTCTATCAGTTCACGGACAGAAGAGTGAAGATTCTGTATTTTAACTACTCCCAGGTATTTTGTCAGTTATCTGAGACTTGTGAAGAAATACTGTACTTCTCTTTTTGCAGATCCAGGGTAAAACTTAGGAGTACTACATCATAGTCCCCCCAAATTGCTTGTAGCAGACTGAAGATTGTCCTGCAAATTACACTGGCAGTTATTCTGTGATTATTGAGAGGTGTGAGGAAAAAAAAAAAAAAAGGAAAGAACACACACATACCATGCACTCTCCACCGAGGAAATCAGGAATAATTTCTTTATCAATGTAATCCAGTAGACCCCCAGGACCCTGGTAGTCATTTCCAGCATAAATAAGAAATTTCTTTCTAGTATTGTCATCAATGAAAGGACTAACCTATAAACAATGGGAGAGAGAACAGGTCAGGTCACCAGATTTTTCTTGCGTAACTTCAGATGGAATCAGTTTAATCGCATTAAGTGTTACCACTACTGTTGTGCAAAGTTCACACTACAGAGAAGCTACAATTATGTGAGTTATGTTCTCTGGTGGCACTTTCACGTTCATTCCAGGAATCAGGAATCCCACAGAGGTGACAAGCTCAAGTGCTAACATGTCCTGCTTGTATCTGTTTCTAAAGCCTGACTTTCAAAGTGCTCATACAAAGTGGAAGCGTGCAGCTCTCTACTGAGGGCACCGTGGAAAATCTGGAATTGCAGACCTACCAGCGTCCAAAGAACTGGGAATACTCGGGGTGCTCTCAGGATAAGAAGACGGCCCAGAGTCTCGGGGTAATTGGCTTCAACCACCTCAATGATTCTTAGCAAAGCTTTGACACCAGGTCTCCATAAATGCCTCATGTTCAAACCTTCTAGATCTACTAGACAGGTCCAAGAACTGCATGAGAGAGAGAAAACAAAATAACAACATTAAAAAAATAGAAAGTAGTAAGACAAATCAGTGGCATCATAACTCCCCTTTTTATTCAAATGCCCAGTGTCCTGAAATCTGGACTATGTGTGTGATGCTTCCTTCCACCTTATCTCTTGGTTTTCTGTCAGTTCTGCACACTGGAATTTAAGCTCCTCAGAGCAGGAATGTCTAGTACAGACAGAGTACAGAGTACAGATCGCTGTGCACATCATCCCCTTCTCTCCACGGAGATTTGAGAGTCAGGACCCCAGCCAACAGCAGCTGCAGTCATCACCCTGCCCAAACGCTAAATCATTGCTTTTCCTGGGAAATCAATCAAGCGGCCACGCAGCTAAGAAACAATTTAACATGCAAGGTGCAGATTTCCTGTACTAAGCGTGTGCCTTTTAAGAGTGCCATTGCACTTCAAGGCTAATGCTGTTGTCAGATCTCCCTGAAAGATGCTTTCTGTGTAAGAGATGGACTCTTTAATACTAAGTACTGAGCTTCAGCATATGCTTTAGCTACTCTCCAAGTTCAGGTCTTGCTCCAGGCATGGATTCAATATTTACAGCTGTGCTGTACCGTCTACCAACATAAAACGACACCCTAGGATTCTACCAAGTGGCAAATATTTCTTTGTTTAAACATTTAAAATGCAGGTGCTCAGAGCACCACTTCTGCAAGCCAAAGTCCAGTGGGCAGCTTTATTTCACAGACACACATAAAACCCATCTTTTGGATTTGGTTTCCCACTGAGCACTGAGACACATGCCCTTTACAGATCAAGGGAAGGAGTCAGAAACTGAACAGAGCCCAAGAAATGCAGTTTCATTACAGGGCCAAGTCTTCCATTCGTTCCACTTCCTTTCACTCCTGGCAATAAAATCCCCTAGACAATGAGAAGGGAAGGGGGGTGCACTGGTTTGCAGACATCTGACACTGCACAGAAGCAGAGAACCCCAGGTAGAATCGTTGTGAGCATAAAACACACACGTTTCCCCCAAGACCTGGCTATACTGACTCCAAGTGGAAACTGGGGTGGCTCTCAGTTAAGTACAACTGCATAATGCTTGAGCCACTTAATAAATTGAGCTCAGCAGTGTCACACTGCCTGGTATTTCCTTCTCCTTCCTCTTCTCCCCATTATTTTATTTTACCTTATTGGCCTGCCAAATACTTTTGTGTTCTCCTCACATCGCCTTAGTCCTTCTTCATTTATAGAAAGAACCTGTACAAGAAAACACACTTTTTAGAGAAGGTCAAAACTGAGCAGGTATAAAGAAAAAAAACATGCTGGTAACTGAAGCTTAGTCAAAACTACAAGATCTGGCCACCATACACTAACTCGGGTAGAAAAAAAATA
>JAUBNY010000170.1:563798-575041 GCA_032275445.1 Crypturellus soui | reverse complement strand
AAAAAAAAGGTTAAAATTAGAACTAAAACATGCTATGCTTGCTCCAGAGCTTAACCATCAGTGACTCTTTCTGGCAAAGCTGCCGGCTATCACAGCAAGATCAGCAAACAAGATGGTTGCATAACAAATTATCAGTGAACTACATTTAAGCAATGTGAAAACTACATTTAAGCACTGAGAAACTACATCAGAAAATAGCTGGTATAGGGGCCCTTTGTCTCAACTAAGGGTGCTAATTTTTTACCTGAAAAATTTACTTCAAATATTTCAGGAATGAAGAATAAGACAGCAAACGTTCATTAAAGAGAAAGTTCCTATGTTATACTTTTCGTTTAAAAAAAATACACCAAACCTTAATACTCCTTTAGTTTACCTTAATTTTGGTGGGGAAAAAAATTCTTCCCCTCCAAAAGTTTCAGTGAAAGGAAAATCCAGCCTCTGCAAACGAGGCTCTGCTGGCGAAGGGTGCGAATAGCTGAAAAGA
This sequence comes from Crypturellus soui, assembly GCA_032275445.1. Lineage (NCBI taxonomy): Eukaryota > Metazoa > Chordata > Aves > Tinamiformes > Tinamidae > Crypturellus > Crypturellus soui. The sequence goes on along the minus strand of JAUBNY010000170.1, from coordinate 574,557 downwards.
ACTGGCAGAACATTCACTTTGACAGGCGGGCAGATGGCTCCGTGGGGACAGCTCTGGCTCATGGTGGGATTTATTCTGGTGGTTTTCCTGGAGGACTGACTGACATTCACCTGTTTCTAAGTAACCTCTTATCCTCAACTACAAGAACTTCCACACTCTGCTACATCAGCAACTACATTGTGGTCTGTCTTCACCTTCGTCCTCTTCCAGCACTCCCTCTATTACAATCCAAAAAGCAATTTCACCCAATTGCTGCTTAATTTGTTCACAAATAGGAACGTTCTGTTCACTTATCGTTCCCAGATAAAAAAAACAGGTCTTTAAGTACTGGCAACAAAATTATATCCAAGAGAAAATGACCTACTTCTCCATAAAGTAAAAGTACTAACAATAAGACTAGATGAGAAAGATAAGTTTCTTTTTAGGTCTTAAAGATTTCTTCTTGTTTACTCCATAAGCAAACAAAATGCTATTGATCAGGACTCACTAGTATATTTAGAGTGTAAACTCACAGGTCAGAGAACAAGTAGTGCCTGTACTTTCCATGTGCCATGCAAAGCAAAGCCCTCCAAATAAGTCAAACAGCCCAAATACATGCTAAATAATAACCCCCAGCTTTAAACTTAAAAAAAAATATATTAACTGTCTTTAACTTTTATAAAGTGGGCTACAAAAGGTCTATATAACTAAGCAGAATGAACTACAACCGGTTTTCATTCATGAAGTTTTAATGGGGGGGGGGGGTAAGCAGTTAAATACAGACTACACAAATGCACAGCCCTAATTATGGGACAAGTACTAAGGAGAGCCTCCTCTGCTGAGATTATGTTCAGCAATTCTAATTAGAGGTTGATTCACTTTTCAAACAGAGAGAGTAGCTTCAAAAATAATCTCAGATACTCTTCACCTAAAAGTTCTGCTCACTAGATTAGAGAGTATCTGGGAAGCCAAGTTGGTAATAACTAGCTTAAGAAATAATTGCAGCATGATACTCAGATTCTAAGATGAAACGCACATTCATTTTACTATGCTGTGTAAGAGATGCTCCCAAAACCTTTAGAACATTTCTGTTTTATTTAAAATGTTCAACTGAAGCAGTGCTCAGATTTCTAACTGAGGTCTCTTATCTTTGAAACTTCAAGGGTTCAGCTGATTCAAAAGAGTAAAACACCGAGGCAGACATGACAATCCCAGACTATTTAGCTCTGCACAGTTCTCTAGATATTCACTGTACTCACAGAATGGGTTTACTTTTTATTTCTTCTCCCAGGTTGGTTAGTGGGCCTTGCCACAGGCAAAGTAGACAGAACTGCTGCTTGAGCCCTAGAAATACAGCAAGGGAGGTTTCTGCTCCTCATACCCATCCTGCACAGTTTCAAAGCTAAAAATGCAGCCAAGTTTGCCTGAAAGCAAAGACCTCACCTGCTTTAGTTCAAGCTTACTTTATTTGAGGCTGTTAAACTTCAGAAACAAATTCATGTTTGCTTTCGGATCACCATTTTAAACAACACGTGTTTATATATCCTAAGAATAGCTTGTATCCGTGGTACACAGGGCAAATCAAAACCACCTTTCAGAACAGAGGCTCTGAACAACTCTACAAGGAACAAAAGCAGACAAGATTCTCACTAATGGTGAGTAGCAACACTTATCTCAACACAGCTAAGTGGACATAGTCCAGATCCTTTCACACCACTGAAGACTTGGAAGAGATTGAATAGGTGTGAAGAGCTTCATGTTAAATTTCAGACATAACAGTTTACACATGTAGCCAGCCATAAAAAAAGAAAAAAAAAATATGAAAAAAAAAAGAAACATCACTGAAATGGGACTGCAAGTGGAGCTGTATTCCAAGCACTTAGAGGCAGGCTTACACGAGCACATCACACCACTGCCCTTGATTTCTGACAACAGGACCTTTCATGTGTTAACGTGGCTACAAAGCACTTTACAACGAATATAATAGGCTCCCTAATGCACAAATACTGCCTTTCTATTCACCTCCTTAGTTCAAGCAGCATTTCCATGGTTACAGTGTTGATCATTATTGGCTTTAAATACGTTCCAAATATAGATCAAGTGCACAGCTTGGAGTTTTAAACAGCCCTAATAACAACCGTGCAGGCTAGTTCTTGTTAAGTTAGTTCAAATCCCTCGAAGGTGTGTAATGCACTCAAATCCCGTGCCACAGTGTCACCTGAAAGTTTAATAAGCAAACTGTTTATTAGAGCATCCAGGCCACCCACAGAAGTAACCAGAAGTGGTCAGACCTTTATGAAACCTCATGCACAGTATTCCAAAGTTTTTGCACCTGTCAAACAGGTTCTTTTAGCTTGTACTTAAGATTGCTTGCAGGATGCTGTGCTGGGATAGCATTGAGTGTCTTACTCGAATTAAAATATAGTACTTACTGCAAAACCAAATACCCATGACCAATACGCACAGTAGAGGACTTTGGGATAGTGTCCCAGCTGCCAGTCACAATGACAGCATTCTTGCAATGAAGAACTGCTCCAGGTGCTTACTGAACTCTGAGCATATCAAAGGAAATACTTGATACTACATATTCACAAAGCGTAGACAGATTTGAGTTTAACTTAAAGAGACATTAGTCTGTTTACTTACAACTGCCCCAAACCAAAAACAAGACAGAAGAGAGGAGAAAAGCAGAAGCAAGGAGTTGGAAGGGAGCAGGAAGCTCTGGGGTAATCTTGGATTAGCACATAAAGGCTACAGGGGAAGTGAATCATAGCTTCAGAGTTAAGAGTCCAGCATTCTCTAGCTTGAGTATAAAGCTATTTTAATATTGCATTAAAATAATTTAGGATGTAGCATAAAAGCAGGAAATTCAAAGCAAGTCTACAAACTAATCATCCATCTAAGTGCCATTAATTCATAGAATGTTCCTGTAAATTTGCTGTTTAGTCATGCAACTGTGGCAACCATCTTGCAGGACAGAACGGGGAGCCTCAGACTTCTGCTTTCCTGCACCAGAAGTGCAGACACAGGAACCTCTATTCTGCAGAACTGTGTGCCCAGCCAAGTCACACACAGGTTCTTTTTATGTCGATTACTGTTTTACCCCCTTAGCATATCCTTTGTGTATGGATACTATTCCTTAGTAACCATTTTCATTTCAGGAAAGCATTCACACTGGAAAAATTTACTTGCAAATTATAGCAGAACAGTTGTTCCATACAGCTGCACATAATGCAACTAAAGTGGGAGCAGCACTTAAACACCTAAGGGTCACTTTGCCTACAGGCAAAAAGACACAGTCACCTCCCAAATAAACAAGCTCTCCAGGGATTTAGTGCAACTGACTCGGTGCACCTGAAAAAGGTGCAGCAAGCAGGACGCAGTTTGGGGATACAGAATCTGACATGAGGACACGTGCTCACATTCCACTTTTTATCTCCAAAAGTGGATCTTTAATAACCACAGGCATGCCTCAACAGCACTTCAACTGCAGAGTGGTTTCTTTATAACAGATAGGAGTCATTTGTGGTTTGCTGAAATAAATCTGCACAGCTGCACCCGCGTAATACTTGCTTCCCTGTACGGGAGGCTGAACGTCCAGCTTCAGAGAGCAGATGAATGATGAGGGTGTGAGTTGGGGAATGGATTTAGGGCCACTATAGAATTTAAGAGCTACATTCTCTTGCTTCAGATATTCACAAGAGGATCATTCATTCTTCTCCTCACTTCAAGAAGTGTAGAAAGCCTCAAAGGACCAGGGCATAGTGCCACTCCATGTAATAAAGCAAGTCTAACATCTGCAACCTCAGCTACAACCTATACACAAGCTTGAGATGTGGGTCTCTAAAACAAGATGAAGAATAAAGAAGTTCAGCAAGCACCCTTCCTTTTCCTCCTGTACAAAAAAAAGGGAGGATAAAAACACAGTATGCTGAACATAAATGAAAATTTCAACCCTCCTTTGCATTGGAATAATCTGGGAAAGTCTGATCATTCAGATTAGTCTAGGTTGTGACAGGCAGATCAGCATCAAATTGCTGGATGGAAAAAAAAAGTCACTGCTCTGGTCCAGGCTGCAAGTGAAGCATCAAAGACAGACTTTAATAGTTACGTTGTGGATATTTTATATGCACAGACCTTGGCTGACTTAGCATTGGTTATAGCAACATCAGATTGACTTGCAATTTTACTTTGTGTGCATTAAATGTATGCGCATATCTAAAAGCGAGCATTTGCTCTCCCCATGTTGCAAGCAAGTCAGACAGAAATTAGTTCTGGCCCAGAAGCCATGTAGCTGTGCAAGCACACCACTTCATTTGACAGAATGTGCCGTGCAATTGGAATCAGCTCCAGTAGCTTCTAGGATAGGAAGCTTGGATTCCGGCCCTAATTGCACAGGATAACTGCTTTGAATCAAGGTTAAAGGACGATGGAGAAGAGTCTGACCCCTAAAAGAGCGTCCCAGAAAACCTGGCAACAGGCCAGCATAAAGCTTAAATGCTTGGAGACTATCATGGGATTACTGGGGAATGTTAGCTATTTTGGAGCACTTCCTATTTCCCTGTAACAACTGTAACAGAGAAACCTTCATACCACATAGAAATGTACCTTTCTTTGGAATTTTAAGATACATTTTAAGATACACATAGTACATTAAAGGACTGTAAGCTATTACGTTTGTCATACTCAGAGCTGTTAGGAACCATTACTAGTCCTGCTGCAGCTGAAAAAATGACAGCTATGCTCAACGTGACTAACGTCTTGCAAATACAGAGCAAGCTGTCAAACTGAAGACAAATTGTGGCATTTTGTTTCCCTGGTCCTCTTCAGTCAACAGAAACGCATGTCTGGATCCTCCGAGTCACCAAGTATGACTTTAAAATTCAGCTGCAATCCTACTATGTCTATGGAGGATCTATGTAAAGTGAAATATTCCTTACCGATCTATTGTACCAGGCTTAAGACTAATTTTTAAAAGTTGGTTATCTTACAATCACAGATACTTTCCAAAAGCAGGACAGCTAAAGCATGTTTTGGTCCAACATTAAACAACCTCCAGCCACCTTCTGAAGGGCTAAGAAACTTGCACTGCACGATGAACAGTCTCCTGAACTTTATTCAAATCATCCCATCCTCCCCCTCAAAGCACCATGTGAGAGTTCAGTGGAACAGGTTTGACTCCATTGCCTGCTACTGCACCCACCAGATCTCATTTGGCCCAGAGGCAACAAGTCTATTGCTCTACCAGGAATATAATCAGTTCAGAAATCTTCCTAAGAGGGCAAGTTCAACACAGCGTGGCTTAACTGAAGACGGACAATTTCGACTTTCAGAACCGGCAAAATAACAACTTCCAGGCAGAAACCAATAGTGTTATATTAAATAAAGCAATTTAAAAAAAAAAATCTATTAAGTGCATCAAAATTTGACCATTTGATGATATCACGGCAACGTCATCAAAATGCTACATGCTGGGTCTGGGTCCTGCAGACAATTACCACTTAAACTCTTAAGTTAATAAAATGTTTTTAAAGTATCTTAGCTAAAAAAAAGTCCCACCACCTCTGTCGAACCAGGAGACAGCTCTAAAGGGTTGGGGGGAGAGGGAAGGCAGGTCAGCAACATGGAAGGAAAGCGGCTCCTCATACAGAATCTTGAGCTAGGAACCTTCAGAATGAAAAAAGAACTTAAAGCTTGAGGGAGATACAACAGATCCACAGAACAGCAAGCAGCATGAAGCCTGAATGGCATTTTGCTGCTTATTCCAACATTAGGAGCAGGTGGTATGAACTTGAACTAGAAAAAGCCAGGCTACAGATAAAGGAAGTGTCGGACAGCATGTCCCAAAGCACAGACATGAAGCAACAGGGCAGCACGATAGAGTTCACTTAGCTCCAGAAAGTAACTGGGCAAATCTGAGAAATGCATGCAGTGTTATTATACATACCAGGCACTTCTTGTTACGCAAGAGCTATCAGGACACACTGCCGTAGTTGAAAGCATATTCTGAAGCAGTAATTCCTTCTGCTTGTCTCATTTCTGCTCTTTTCCCTCAAGTTAGGCATTGCCACTAGCTACTGCCTGATATAGGGTAGATGACTAGAAATGTCATCTCTTGATGAGAACAGCAACACTGAGTTGCACCTGGAGGCCTAAAGTCCTTCTCCCCATGTCCAAACACATCTCTAGGATATCAATAACTAACACAAACTCTAGCTGCGTGATTGACATGTTAACATAATGCCCCTGAATTGACTTTGCCATGAAATACAAAAAGATACCACCCAGCTTCAAATGATGAGCTAATTAAAAAAAGAACAGCCAAGATTCGATTCTTTTCAAAAAAGCAATTAAACCAACATTTACATAAACATCAGTTCTCTCTTCTTTTCCCTCTGTTAAAATAAGGAAGTGCAAACAAAAGCAAGAATCGACTTAGCACAGAACAAACAAGTTCAAATGAAATTGCATTAAATTCTGCTCATTACAGCATCAATGGCTGCAACATGCAGACCATGAAACACTTCAAAAGAAATAGGTAATTTCATAGAGCCATGAATTCAGTAATGAAGGCCTTATCCACAGCCCAATGAATTGTGCAGCAGAAGAGAGAGTTTTGCAAATTAAGAAGTACAATTTAGACACTGGCTGAAATAGCCAACTGAATGTCCTCTGAAAGACATGCTAGTGACTGATGTTCCTGAACTGGCCTTAGTGTTTGTGGCATCCACATTTTGCACTAAATGAAGAAACACAACACACAGGAAAGAGGAAGCATATTCATCAGGAAACTACTTGTTCCCCTCCTGTCGTGGCATAAACAAACGGCAGCAGAACACACTAACATCCAGTGAATCCACTCACAGAAGTGCTCCTTCTCAAAAATGAGATCTACGATTACCAGAGCAAGAAGATCTGATTATTACAGCGGCAGCAGGCAAAGCAGCAAGTCACCTAGGTCAAGATGTTCGGATAATTCCACAATATGCAGTCTTTAAACTGTTTCACAGCCCAATCTGCATATATTCAAAAAACACATTACACTCAAACCTTGAGAACATAAATCAATGGTGCCAGAATGAAAACAGGGCTGTAATTATCCAGAAGAAATAAGCAAAACCTACATAACCCTACAGATTTAAGTTTTTAACTAAATAAATCCAACTACAGCAAGGCCCTGAAATGCCAATTTTAGAGATCTCAAACATACATAATTTAGTTTGGGAATTAAAACATTTTAAATCAAAAATTCAGTTTTAATATAAAAGAGCAGATTCTCTTTATTCACTCCCACAATCCCTCTGTTAACACCAGAGGGAGTTAAAGCTGTTAAGTGCCAACAGCCCTGTGATATTTTTATTTTTAAATTTACCGATATATATTCTCTAAGCCTAATTATCATAAAAGAAAACCCAAGAGGAAGCCAAAACAGAAAATGTTCAAAGTTCTGAAGTTTCATAAATGAATACAAAACAAGAAATCCAAATGGTCTGCTCCCAAGCTACCCCAAATTGATCATACTTTCTTTTATTTCTGATAAATATGGACACACTCTCCTTTACAGCATGTCAGTTCAGAGTCCACACCACTAAGCTATTAAGCTCAATTTGCAAACACTGCAGTGCTGACTAATACCAAGGCTAATGAAGCAAATTTCTCATGGGCCTTCGACTTCCCGTTACAGCAGTGGTGCTCAACATTTGCCCACTGCAGATCTCCAATTACCTCCTTGTGGAAGCAAAGGTTCCTGCAGTGCAACATGCACTAGGGCCTTGCTGACTTGCCTTCTTGGGGCAAGGTGCCACTACCTCACTAAGCTGGAGGGAAGGGGCAAAGGACCTGCTCCCACAGGGGAGCACTGCCGAGTCTGAGCTGAGCCTGTTGAGGAAATTAAGTCAGCAAAAATTTTTTTTTTTCTTCTGAGAAATATTTTTACCAGCCTGAACTGCCTCACTGATGAGCTCAGCACCTTTGCAAGGAAAGCAAGGGCAAGCTGGTACACCAGCTTGACTAAAATGGCAAACCACATACCTGTTATCTTCCTCTGATCCTTAAAAAAAGGCAGTCCACAAACCACAGGCTGAAAAACCTCCCTGGACCATGCTGAACACCAGTACTACTCAAATGCTGACAAAAGCCAAGATCTCTGGACTAATCTTAAATTTTGATGGCTCATTACTTGCTTCTACTCTTTGGCAGCTTATGCCTTAAATTATAGATAAGGCCAGGTGATATCAGGCAGACTTTCAAGCTATGTTGCCACTGTATCTTCTATCGGTGTGAAATCTTGGCATGACTTTCACTTCTAACATACCACTGATTCATTACATCTGCGCAAAGTTGCATGCAAACTAGCTGCGAGAAGGCAGAGAGGGATTAAATTACCTGTAATAGGCCCTACTTAACATTTACCTGAGCTCCAGCCTGACCCCACCTAAACTGTGTCATAAAAAGTGAGATAAAATAGTTAATAATTCAGCCTAACAACCTAAATTCTTTATTTAGAATATATGCAGTTAATTTTAAACCAGATGAAAAAAAATGAAGATAAACTTGGGGAAAAAGAAAATAGATCATTTAAGGCCAACCTGTAATTAATTTTGTCGTTAGCTAATTAAGAGATTTATCTGTAAATTCTCAACAGATTCAATCTATATTCAGAGTGCAAGAGTTATAAGAATGCATCACCCCCCTCCCTCCAGAATCAGGGTGAATTCAATCTATGTGCAAAGCAAAATCCTGAATCCTGCTTACAAAACCACAATGAGCACCCTGAGTTCCAAAAACTGGATTCCGATTTAAAAGTGTTTTATGCAAAGTCCTCAGGGTTACCTCCAATCCCTCAGGTTCTCCTTCTCGCCTCCTCTTTCATTACACACTCATTTCCTAAAAAAAGGACCAAATAAAATATTCTGCTGTAGCAGCAGCAGTTCACAGCAGTGAATTCCCCGCAGAAATGGGAAGTGCACATTGCTCAAGCTGGAGGTACAGATAACAGCTATCTCCTATATCTACAGTCGATGTCTAGGACCTCTAAATAGCCCCTGACTGCACTTTTTTGTTAAAAAAAAAAAAAAAAAAAAAACACCCAATCTTTCCCTACATTTTTTAAAGCCTTTGACATGTGCTTTATAATGGGTTACCACACATTAAAATATGAGCATGAAATCAGACCCTTTGCACATCATAAGTGGCCACGATTACAGAATCCGTTCCCCACTTCCTCTCTGCCTGTTTCCCATCTGTTTAACTTTGGGATTTTCAATGCAAGGATAATGCTGCTTGGCTTGATCGACTGATCCCACTGCAGCACTTCACACCAACCTCACAGCTAACCCACACCTGCAAGGGGTGAAATAAGAGTCCTTTCAGAACGACGCAACAGGAAGCTCTGATGCATATTTTTCTTCTATCAACACCTCTAAAAGCTAAAAACTTCAAACTGAAAGTGTAAAATTCGTGTTAAAAAAAAAGCAGCAACTAAAAGCATTTGGTGAGCAAGGGAACTGCAGCTGCCAGCTACAGTCAGGTCATGTGTTTGCCCACAAAAACAGGAAACAGCTAGCCATGGAAATATCTAAGCACACCATGATATAACATGTAAATTGCACCATAAGCAGGCTACTAAATCAATATTTTTCTCTGGTATTTACCTAGGTCATGTTTAACCTACTGCTCACTCAAAACAAGTGCCCCAAAATTAATTTCTCCTAACAATATATGTGGCAACATCAAAAACAACATAAAACATGCGTTAAACTACAGGCACTTACTCCAAAATACAAAATCCATGTGCAAAAGTATTTCACCACAGTTCTACCAACCCCTTTCCAATAGCACCTAAGCCTGAACTTTCAGCAAAGAGAGGAAACAAAGCAGAGGGTTTGTCAAGAAAAAAAACAAACAAAAAAAAAACAGTGCAGTAGATCCAAGAAAGGACACAATTTGCTCTCTTTTGCTGCCCTCAATCCGCAAGCAGATAAAAAAAATCTTTAGGTACACTTCATTAAGAGAATAAAATTACTTCTCTGTACTTTTAGTCTATTTTGTGCTTTCAAAAGCACTCTGAGAATGGCTGGCTTCCCAGCTTCCTTTTGCTGACCAGCTTGTCAGCCCTTCTTCGCATGAAGAATGGAATGCATTTTTCCCAAGAGAGGAAAAAAAAAGAAAATGAGATTAATAGGAAGAAAAACTGCATGCATTTATGAGCAGGTGTGGCACTTAAGTACACAGCTGATTTTTAAAAATGTCATTTTAAAATAATAGCCTTTAAAATAAAAAGATCATAATACAGCCTGATCAGGAAAGTCATCACAATCTAGATCAATAGACTACACTTTTTGAAACTGGAGATAGGTATATTTTCTTAATCTACTCTATCGCTGAAGCATATTTATGTCATCTACAGTCTTATTTCTTCTCTATGATTTGGATATACTTAAATTCATACAGATTTATCCAAACAATGTATTTCTTCAGATCCATGAACCAAAGGCAGTCAGTCATCCTGCTTTTCATGATCAGTATCTTATAAAGCACTATTATATTTAACTCATTGAGACCGTTTTTTGAGATACTTTAGATACTGTATAACAAAGGAAAAGTCAGATTTTTTTAAAAATTATTTTGATGAGAATACTGATGTTGGTGGGAAAGATTTCATCTACAAGACAGTGCTGGTTTATATTTTAAAATAAAAACAAAGGTATTTCCAAAGCCACACACTCTTGACACTGATCACTAGTTTATCTAGGACTTTTCTTTATCATTTAACACCAGT
>JAUBNY010000170.1:445394-456019 GCA_032275445.1 Crypturellus soui | reverse complement strand
AGGCTCAGCACTGCTTCTCACAACGTGGTCACAGCAGAATGTCAAGTATCTTATTAAGCAGGTAAAGGTGAAGATAGAGTCAAGAAGTTAAATTCTGCCTTTTTTTTTGCATTTCTGGCAGCATGTTAGAAAGCCTAATGTAGAACATGGAAAACATGATACTAATAGTGCTCGTGTACAATTAGCTTGAGTGAAACTACAAGAATTCCAGGAGAGAAAAAAAAAATACAAGATGATGAGCAGTATTTTCTAAGCTGTTCTACTCTATCTCAACTTTCTAACATAGGTAGTACTTAATGAAACTATCACCAAAATAAAAGCCTGTCACTGCATTATGACCAAAGTGTAGAGGAATTCTGAAATTTTCTCTTTGCGTACATTTTGAGGTTATCTCAGAACGAAAACCAACTGCCAAGCTGGATGTAGAGAAGATCATATGCTTGCAACACGTATGAAAGACTAATTTGTAACAGTTTCTTTAGCACTTAAATGTCAGGAATATCAGTTTTCATTTCCTGTTCTGTACTTGTGTGAAAAACCTTGGTATGTGATATGTCAGGATATGAAACCTCACTAACAACATAAAAGGATAACAGCGTGAAAACAAACAAAAGATTTAATTAAACAAAGCAACATAATGTGCAATTTTGCTCATAATGTTAAAACTCCCAATGTAAACCAAAGCCACAATACAACAAATATAGCAAAAGCCTTTTTCCAACTCCTACTGAAAATGAAATCTAATAAAAAAAGCTTCTAGCTCAGATTAACGTGAAATGGGTGAAATGCCAAGGGAGATGAGATGAATGGTGCAGTCACCAGGCCTGCATGTGCTGATAAAAAGATGATGAGATGGAATCATAAATGGCTGTCACTGTTATCACTCTGCACTGCTGCACCAAAACTGACACATGGGGCTGCTGTCTGCAGCTGGATCCATTTTTCACCTCCTGACATACCAAAGAAATATGACCAAGTTAAAAGTAATCACATGTCATGGAATGCCTGAATAATTGAGACTTTCTATGTTGCTAAAGATCAAGTGTTAGAAACAATACTCATACATTTAGTAGTTTAAAAAAAAATGGCCCTCCATGATGCAGGTTTGAAGAAAATGTGGATTTCTTGTAAAACTTGTCACAAAGCAGGAACAGCTCTTTTTAATGAGCTAATAAATAGTTATGAAAGGTCTTTGTCATTGCCTGATACTGAGTCAGACCAAGCAGAACAGAGAGGGGAGAAGGAAAAAAAGCAAAACATCTGACTCAGAGGTGCTGCACACTCACAAGCCCTACTTCATTAGCACCCCTGAAAGGCAGTTCAAAAGTCTTGCTGAAAGCAGGCACATTTAGAGAAGTTTTTTTTTTTTTAAACTTTTATTAAAATAGTCTCTATAATTCTCATATCCCAGATGAACAACACAGAAGTTCATTAAAAGGGATCACTTTTAAAAGCAACCACATGAGAACAATTGCCTAGCTAAAATTAAACTGCATTATATTAAATGCACCTATAAGTTGCTCATTGCCATAAGACCTGAGAATCATTTTGTCTTCCACATACTACAAGTCAAAATTGTCCCTCGTGGACTTGCAGTCTGTGTTCTCCCCTACATATCAATGAGGGGAGAGATCCCAAGGATAGTTTGAGGACTGAAGTCAATAATTCCTTATCTTAAGAAAAGCTCTTTATCCCTTTTGGTACTTTAGACAAAGTACTTGTAAGTATCCAACAAGAGAAATCTAATCACTGAAAGCATCCTGTCACCTATACCTCTTGCAGTATACAATATATAAAAATGGTATATTTCAAATTACAGGATAGAAACTCTTTAAGAGGCATTAAAGTGCAGCCCGTCACGTTAACCACATGTATTGATTGAATTCCATAACCACTGCTTTTTCACTTTGCCTGCTAAGTTAGGATGGCTACTGTAACTCTGTTCTTTTGTGTCTTCCTCCAACTCGCTCTTTTTCCATCACTTATTTAATCACCTGGAATGCAGAGAGGCTTTCCTGACTCCACTAATTTCTTTGCTTTCCAACTGCTCAGGGGCCCACTCATTTTCCAATTAATACCACACTGACCTCACAGCAAAAACCTGGAGTGAATTCAAAATTCTTTTTTATCTGTCTCAAAAAGAACACTTCGCTGCTGTTTTACCGTGCACAGACAGGGATTTGCCTCAAGAGGGTTGTGGTATTTCCCCTGTGAGAGCAAACCTGACAGCAGAAGTCACAGGAGATCCCACACGACCTCTTCAAGTTTAACCTTTGCTACATCCTTGTAGTTGTGACATGTAGGAGTTACTGACACCTTCTCCGAGTCAACTTTCTGACTTGTCTTTAAAAAAAAAATAAGACATGAACATTCTGTGTGTCCTAAGAAGGCTGACAGACGGTACTTGTCTAAAAACAGCCACACAGCGTGTCCTAAAATAAAAAAATTTCTCACTGTTCCATATCTGCTCTCAGTTGCATCTTGTTTGTCAAGAAGACAGAAACGTAGCTGCAACTACTAAAAAGTCAAGCAGATAAATAATTACCAAGGTGGGTTGCATTTGTTGCCTATGTTATGATCATCTATAACAGTTTTGATTTAAAACCTTAGTTGCTATGGCATTAGCCTTGTTTTTGCATTTGGCAGAATAAGCTTACAGCACATCTTCCCAAAATATACAACATACAGGAATAAAACAACCCAATCTTTTCAGGTATTTTTAGACTACGCAGTAGGATAAATACTGCAAGATTATTTTCCCAATTCATATGCTTATTCATAGTCTAGGAAGGTATTGTAGAAAATGCTTCCATCACAGAATAATTTTAATGACAGTAAATCTAACAGAAGCTGTCAGCACTCTGCCATTAAACTATAAAAGCAGGTGAGAATTTCAGTGAACTCAGAATCTCTGTGAGCATAAGTGATTTTGGGAGGGAAACCACATCTCTTGGTGCTTCATATACTATTACATGAAGAAAGATACAGCACTCATCCCAAAACAGCTTGATTTTGAGAAATGGCGACTACCACTCCAAAAGATACATAACGTTGTTGACTGTCAGTGCTCCACAGATCTCAGCATTATGTCCTTAAAAAGGACAAACAGAGTATTTACTCAAATTCTTGTAAAAAAAACTATTACATCACACTACAGAAGATTCTCTTAAAATGCATCTGATAAAATTTAAAATTATGGAATAGATTAACAACAAATAAGTACTTGGAAATCAAGGAACTGTGAAACAATACCAAATAAGGCAACATTATTTTTCTACAGAAATACTTTGGTGTATCTAATTGTTGAAAAAGTCAATAACATGAATTGCTGGTCATGCAGACACACAAAACAATATATCTTAAAATATCACTCATTCCATACAAGGATTTAAGTGTCTGTAGAACTAAAACTCAGCTAAAATAATTTAGGTGAAACAAAACTGCAACTTCTGTAGTGCAGGACCCAGTGAAATTCGGCAATTACACATTCAAAAAGGGATGTCTCGGAACAAAGTTCTTCAATGCACAGTTCACTCTTCTCCCATTTCTAATTTTTGCGAACCTGCACCTCACACACAGCTGATTAAAGCAAGAAAAAAAACAACTCTTTTTTGGCATTTTTCCCCATGTCTCGTTATCACAGTTCCCATCAGCTAGACTGACAGTGATTTAGCAGTGGATTCCATCTTAGCCTCAGCAACTCCATCTTTTCACCTTTTCACATCAGTTCACAGTTAATGTGCCTGTTTTCTCCCTTGCACCAGGCCGGGCACAGCATCAAATGCTGCTGTAGTCAGAACCCCGGGCAACGAAGGCTGCTGCTTCCCACTCCACCACAAAGAAGGTGATGGTCCCAAAGAATCCCACAACCACCATGATCAGGAGTTGCCACTGCAGGAGGAAGTAGTTGCTGTAGAAATATGCAACTGCAGCACAGATGGACTGAGAAGGAAGAAGAAAATAAAGGAAAAAATGAGCACTGGAATTACAGAGTCTGGCAATTACTACACAAGATTACCACTGACATACATGTAATTTATAGACGTCTTGAGAACACATTTCTTTGGTAGATGTACCATTTTAAAACCTTTTTTTCATATTCTAACAGGTGTCTTGACATCATATCTAACAGATTTATTTTTCATTTGTTATTTAAATAACATTTACTGTAGAAAATGAACGCCTACACTCAGAAGCATTTATCACATCACAAATGCAAGAATTCTTCTGCTATTTAAAAAACAGTCAGGAAACACCACAGCCAAAATATGAGTGGAATTTAAGACAAAAATGCAGAAAACCTGTTATTGGTTTTATAATACTACAAACAATTCTATATCAAAATAGTTAGGAGCTCTGACACACATCATTGCTTACTTGCAGTCAATACTTTTTAAAGAATAAAATATTCATCAATCCTCACATAGCATGAAGAATTTTTATATTCAGTATCTATCTCTTAACTTACTACACATCAAGAAATAAAATGGAGCACTGCATAAATATCAGTAGATATAAATAATGAAGCAGCTGTGATCTATTAAACTAGACAAATCCTGTTCCCCAATTAAACACACACATTTGAGGATTAAGATGACTTGAGGAAAAAAATAATAACAAAATACAATTTAATTTAAGTCTACATCTACATACTGGCAACTCCCTGTAACACAGCACAAAATTTGCAAGGTCTTCAGCCACTATTTAAGCAACTCTTTTCTTTTTGACTTACTTCTCTATCAAAGCCTTCCTTTGGAATACAAATTTGGTAAACATTGCCCCAAAAAATCTGCTTATCTGTACTTGCCTTTTGATTTTAAAGCAGAACAAATCAACATCTCTAACCTCCCTCAAAACACATTATTCAACTCTCACTCATGAATCATTTACACCAAACTGCAGAATTCAGCTGATCCTACCTGAAAGCTGCTTTTCCACCTAAGAACCATAGTAATTAAAAGACAGGTTGGTATCCTGAGAGAACAAGAGAATTATTTTTCCTGAGTTCATTACAAAAGTAGTATTTTAATAATACACCACTAAGCATACATTCAAAGAGCTGTGTGATATAAATACCTGAACAAACTTAAAGATGGCAAAGGCAGGAGCGCTGTCTTCTGAATAAAGGAATCCCAAAATACTGAGGAGTTGTGTGTTAAAGCAGCTGTCTCCCAAGCCCAACAGAAAACTGCACAAAATAGCCACCTCCTTGCTGAGGAAGAAAAGAAGAGTTGAATTTATAAGTCATTTTTTCAAACAGCCTACACAGCTATTGATCGAAGCAACAGTCTACCCCCACGAACTCTTGTTGTCAGACTTGTTTAGGAACAGAGAAAACAGTCATTATACCTTAATTATACCTTAAGTTTCAATGGAACTGTGAATATTTGTCTGGTAGGAAGAGTAATTTCATTGGGTTTTAAATCCTTGAAGGTTAAGACTTCTGCTAATGGTACCTGCAGTCAACTCTCTACTGAATTAGAGCTGCTGAAAGAACTCCTGGTGCTTGGAGCCATGAAGCCTGCAAGGCAGCGAAGCAAAGCTGAGACTCACATGGTGAGTTCATAAAAACTGAAGAGAAAGACAGATCCGTTCATATTGCAGCAAACTGTATATGCTGCAAATATTACAGTTTGGAAAACTGTCATCTGCAGAGTCACAAACACATTAAACTAGCAGTTTTGAGCAATTAGCAGTTGTGTCTGAACAAGCTGATACCACTATGTTTACACACAAACTGGCAAAAAAAAATATAC
Source organism: Crypturellus soui (assembly GCA_032275445.1). Lineage (NCBI taxonomy): Eukaryota > Metazoa > Chordata > Aves > Tinamiformes > Tinamidae > Crypturellus > Crypturellus soui. The sequence continues at coordinate 450,263 of JAUBNY010000170.1, read as the reverse complement.
CCCAACAGAAGGTTGTAAGGATGAGCTGAGGAAGCTCCCTAAATTTCTTTCCTAACAATGAGTTGTGTGAGAGAGAGTCTGGCTCCAAGTAGATCAAGCAGAATTTGATAATAAGCATTGAAATGCCTTGGAAACCAGGACAGTGTAAGGTTGGGGCTCTACGCTGCAATTAAACCGAGTCCAACACTGTTTTAGGAAAAAAAAGAAAAAAAAAAAAAAAAAAACAGTATTCTTTTTTTCCCCATGACAAAGGAAAAAGCTTGCATACCTTGGAATCATATAAGCAATAGCATCTGTTCCTTCCATAGGAGCAATAGGAGCATCATTTGGGATGTTGAAAAAAATTAAATAAAAGGCTATGAAATGCACAATCATGCCTAGCAGCACAACAGGATTCCTACCAAAGCGATTCTTCTTGCTCACTAAACCAAAGATTCCTCCACCTGTAGCAGCAGAAAAAGATTGGATAATTGTTACTTAAGAAAACAGATATCAGAGTTTAGTTACTTCCCTTTAGATCAGAACTGGAAGATCTAAAGAAAAGAACCAAACTTAAAATACTGCAACAAATGCTAAAAGTGTATTATGAAATTCTCTGTATTAGATACTGAAAAAGATATTTAGATACTGAAATTTAGCAGTTTAATTACTTTACTAATAGACTTTTTAAGTATATGTCTTTTTTTTTCTTGTAACTATTGTTTGAAGCATGAAAGACACTAATTTAAGATTAGTAAGATACAGTTAAATACAAGCAGTGTTTTCAATAACTGCAGCACCTTAATCTCCACCGCCCTCTAAAAGTTAGTAAATTTAAACTCACCTAAGACTTCTCCAACACCAATAAAAATACCAGAGAGACCAATAAGGCTCTTCTCTTCATTACCAAACCTATTCACAGTACCAATGCATGTTCCATATACTCCAGTAAAGAAAGTTAATTCCAAACCTTTGAAGGAAGACAAGAAATATATATACATATATAAAAAATATATGAGCTACTATATATTACCTGAGAAAGTTATTAAAAAAAACCTAAACATTGTTTATTCCTACAGTATCTTAAAAATTCATATTTAACTGAGATATATGTGACAGAAGGAAACAAAGTGATTTAAGCAATCTAATTATGAAACTCCTGTATCAGTTTATACAAAAAAAATAGAAAAATACTATGTGCCACAATTATTAGTGTCGTGCATGCACTAAAAGTCAGTACTGGCTCTACTGATGCAGTCACACTTGGATGCTTTCCCAGAAGTTATAAAAAGTGCCATACAAAACAGGGTTTCACAATAATTAAGAAAGGGAAATAAAACCCATTTCAGTTTAACAAAATGTTTTCCAAACTACATTTTTTTCTGCATCCCCAAATCTCAAGTAGCAAGATTCTTAATATAAAAGAATAGTAGTACATGTTAAGTTTTATTTCATTATATATGTAAGAACAACTTTTAAAATATCCTTCCTACTGCCATTACTATGAGGAAAGGGAACAGACTCAAGTCTAGGTAGTATGACTAAGATTTGTAGTCTACAAACATCACTTTCTTAATAGAGAGCATGTTCTAAAATGATCTTGTTATGCTTAAACAAATAAATCAGTTTAGAAATAAAATCATCTATTTCATCTCCTTTGCTCTTTGCCACCACAAACAATATGGTGCTCCACAATCCTCTAGCAGGAGCAGGCTATCTAATGCAGTATGAAAACTACAGTACCTCTAAAAATGATGAATTTTGAGTAGTCTTAATAATCAGAATAATGTTTGGAAGTAAACATGCTCTTTGGCGTTATGGAGATTTGTATATTCCAAAATAAAGTGGCAATCCTGACCATTATCCACAAGAGGGCAGCACCTAATTTTTCCAAACCAGACTGATTTCCAGAACATAAAAAGGTCATAAATGGGTAACTCAAAGATTATCCAAATATTCAAGTAATATTTACAGAGATAGAGAAAAACAATCCTTGTCCAATACTCTCAGTTAAAATGCCCTCATGCTGCTACACAGTCATACATTTTATTTGCCTTTTACCTGTATAGGCAGTTGTAACACTGAGAAGCAGAATCTCTTTGGTGAAGCTCAGCTTAATAGATTTTTCTGTAAAGAAATACCAAGGGTAATTAATACAACCTTCATTAACATCATGAAAAGAATCTACACTTTCTTTTGATTTATGCTTAAAGCAAGACTAGGTTAGAATTAAGCAATTATTTTATTATAGTAAAAATATGGTGATAAACAGTCAGAGCCTGACTTGCAGCTCAAAAGAAACTAGGCAAAATGATTTATTTTTTTGTAAGAAATGGAAGGAGGCCAAGAGTTAAATGTTTTTTTAACTCATTGCATTTTTGTACTCTCTTACTTCATAGTGATCATATCTTTAAAGAACGAATAAATTGTCAAGGAAACCTTCATGTTTTCAAAACAAACCAACAATCACAGGGAGGCTGCATGAAACTTCAGTGGAAGCTGCAGACACAGCTCAAAATTGTTCCGAAGTGACACCATTTGGCAACAAAATAAAACAATATACATCTCCTCCTTTAGCCTATTAAGTGAAAAACCCTAATGTGGTGGCTTTCCCAGCTGATGACAGTTCTCTGACATTATCTATATAAGCAAGCTCTGTATGTATCTGGAATCTGATACTGCATTGAGACAGCATCTCTCCAAACTCCTCCTTGACAACTCTAGCATGGACTAGATGAAAAGTTTGCTACTCTTTCTTTACTTGGAATCAGCCACTATTTGCATGCGAAAGGAGCTCGTTTGAGCTGGTCACCTCACACCAACTGCATGGCAACAGTAGTTTTTTGCCCACATGTTAGTTCAGCAGTTCCCAAGCTTTTCTAGTCCTAAGCTCTGTTTCTGTCAGGGTCAAAAATCACAAATACTCATACAACCAGCTGAATTTCTATCAGGCCCCTGACTCATTAGTCCTGTGCCCCTACAAAAACTGTAATCTCTGGCCTGAAAACCACTGCTGTTTGGCAGTCATTTCCCCAAACAGGCCAGCCCTCAAGGTTTAAATTTGACGCAGAAGAACTGAAATGTGATTGTAAAACTCTAACTCTCTGCAAGGTTTGTTCTAAGCAACTTTTACATGATTGCATATCAGCAGAATCACGGAGAGCTGAAAAGAATACTTTTAGTTTTATGCAATTCTAATGTGAAACAGTACTTACTAAAGGCGGCCACTGCTCTTGCCATTTTGCTTTGGAAAGACCTGCGTAAACAAATGACTTAAGTCAAAATAGAAAAAGAAAAATAATCACAGTAATCACTATGGAAGGAAGTAGATTCATTTCTTTTTAAATAAGTTTCTAGTCCAGCATTATATGTGCTAATATATTATTAAAAGTTTTTGAGAATCTAAACTACTAACCTCAAAAATGTATTTGCTTTCCGGGCAAGTGTATGCTGTTCAAATACCAGCCTTAACAGAGTCTTTCTGTTAAGTAAGATTGAAGATATTTTTTCACTCTTGTACTTGCTTGCATTTTTCTGGTATTTTCACTGTTCTATTAATAAATGTATCTACAATAACACCTCAGGCAAGACTGCACCTAATGTGTCTACCTATGCATTTCTACTTTATTAAACATGGTGGCATCCATGAATCTGCAAAAATAAGATGCAGCATATACATGTTTCAACATGTGAAAGAAAAACTATGCAAAGGAAAGGAATAATCTCTACTTGTTCCAACCTTTAAATTTGACTAGTGAAGGGAAAAAAGACTATGAAAGACAGCTAAACAGTTAATAATCAGCAAAGAGAGGTAAATGCTCTTTCAAAAAAGCATTCATTAATGGAAAAACTTAAGAGTGCTGTTCTACACTCCATCCTTGAGAATGTCAGAATAACCCTAACTGATTAATTCTCACTTAAGATACAGACACTTCTATTAAACCTGCAATTCCACAGGTTGTTCATAACTTTCATGTTTCCAGGTCTGAGGGGAAAGTGCTCAGGTTTATGGACACAGGAGCACATAAACCTGCGCGTGTGGCAATCCATTATTACTATAAGCACTTACGAGCTGTCCCCCTGGAGTTCATTAGTAGAATCTTCCTCCCCTGGTGTTTTTGTGTCCTCTTGTTTTCTAATCAGGAAGAACAGAACTGTGCCCACAAGACTGATAACCGTCAGTGCAATAAAAACAGTTCTACGATCACTCTCTGTGGAAAAACAAAAAACAAACATAACTAGATGTGCAAAAGCCATTCTAGTCAACTACCTTCACAGAACAACACGGGTATCCTTTGCAATAGTGTTTAAAATACATACCAAAAGCTGTTGTGTTTTCTATCTTGCAGTATATGTGGAGGAAAAGTTACTCAGTAGATGGCAAGTTTTAATCTCGCTTTATGATGCTAATAAATACTGGCATATTAAAGCTGTCCCTTTTTTTTTTTTTGGGTCATGCAAGACTGAGCAATAAGGAACAAATTAACACAGAAAACGTTTACTAGCAGAAAGCACATCTTTCAAGACTTGGTAGATTCACTTTGAATTATATAAAACTACCCCCAAAAAACTCTTTTTTCCCAACACAACAAACAGAAGCAGTATATAACATGATAAACTCTAAGACTTGTGAACTACTAAAGCCTTAAAACCACTGAAGTCTGTTAACTGACAAAGCATACGATGAACATCTGAAGGACACTAATTGCTGCCCTGTGCACCACCACTGCTGTTCTTGTTTAGCAGTCTGCCATACAGCAGACATTCCAATTTACAGATAGGAGGAGACAAAAATGCCATGAAACAGCTAATAGTTGTGATGGAGAAACAGACTGACTGATGTCAGGAGCAGTGTTTAAGCCTAAAGATATTGCCTATAGACTTGCATTT
>JAUBNY010000170.1:430877-441183 GCA_032275445.1 Crypturellus soui | reverse complement strand
TAAATCATCCTAGGTAGAGGCCTCTCTCTTCTATACACAGATGGAATAACAGATGAAGCCATGAAACTAAAATATGACAGTGAAACTGGTATGTTTGAAGTATTAATTAGCACTTTATGACTTTATCATGATTTTAACAGAGATGCTAAGACACTGAAAGAAAAAAAAAAAAAAGTTTCACAAATCACTTCTCAGATACATATGCAGGACTTGCCTCATCTAAAAAAAAAAGTAGAAACAAAAGCTTGTTTCACAATACTCTTAATATGATCTCTCAACTTCTGCTAAGAGTTTCCATTCTCTTCCTCTTCCCGTTAACTCCCCAATTCCTTTTTTTTCCCCTCCCTTGAATCAGCTGTAGTGATCATGAGACCATTTAGTTAGTTGGATAGGGAGGCAGATCTGATTTAAAGTCATTTTAATAGATTAGGTGATACAATATTTAGCATAACTGCTTGATCACTAGGTCAAATTCAGTAAGGTACTGAGAATTCACTGCTTAAAGGGAGGGAAGAAAGTTAAAATAGAACTGCTTCTTCTGGCTGGAGTTTGAAATTAATGGGACTAAGTAATATGAAATTTCACCCTAAAATGCAAAAAAAAAAAAAAAAAAAAAAATCAGCATCTGCAAAATCTGAAAAATTAGGAACAGAATATCAAAGATCACAGATCATGCTGTATACTATTATATTTACAAAAAAAAAAAAAAAAAACTCCGAGTAATTATTTCTGCAATGCAGCGAAGGACATTTACCCCTCTGACCCCAGAAAGGATTCTTCTTGCATGCAGAAAAAGGGAAGCTGGAAGGTCTGTACATTCAAGATGCATTTAGACTCTTAACTCTTCTTCTGGCATATAATTAATGTTCAAAGTGACATCAATATCTAAGTTGGCAGATCCGGGTTAAGTATGTTAGCATCAAGATTGTGACAATTTAATTAGTAAGAATGCAATCTGCTTTTATTCACAATTTTGCTTTAGCATGCAAAGCAATACAAGATACATAAATAGTACATTTATTTTGATGGAAGGTAACTTAGCAGTTCTAGTAATTGTGAAAGTCTGACTGATTGTCAGATGTTAATTCTCACACATCCTCAATGGCAAGTTTGCCAAAGCAGAAAACATGACAGATCAGGAAAGGCACTCTAGGAGAAACTGGAAGGCATGGTTAATAACTACTTCTCAATCAAACAGATATATATATAGCTACTCTATGGAGAAATCTGAAATATGAAAGGCCTAATTTAATTCAATTGTTAAACATTGGAGATGTCAATGCAGACACTGTTTTAACCTACAAACATTTGATAGAAATTAGAAAATTACTGAATTCTAAGCAGGCAGTTACATATTAACCAGGATACCTTAAAGTGAATTGCCTCAACATACAATTACACACTGAAGCAAAAGAAATGAAATAAACTGTCAATGTGTCTTGCAAAATAAATTCCCCAAGTGAAGTAATGATTAGCATCAGAGTAGGCAGAAGACAAGAAAACTGATACAGAAGTGACATGTTTTGAAATTCACACTCACCGCAATATTTCCACATGTTTGGAAAGCAGTAAATATAAACATAAAGGAGACTCCCAAAATAAGTATGTTGAAAAGTTTTTTTGATTCTGGAGACATTTTTGTGTTTTCTTGGGAAACTGTCAGCTCAGCCCGGAAAAAACAGTATTTCTTCTTAAAAGCTTCCTCTTAAACTCTGGTGAAAACAAACAAACAAAAAGAATTAAACTATAAAGCTTTACAAATATAAATTATTTGGAGTTGATTGTTAATTATTAGGATGTAATCACCGACAAATCAAAAAGTCCTATGACTACCTTAAATAATGCACAGCAAAATCTGTAAGTGAAAAAAATAAAAACGACAGTTTGGCACAAAAGGTAAGGATTAAGACACTCTACCTTTTCTCATGAAGTTAATAGAGCAGGCTGCAGTGTATTACTTCTTCATGTCATGTCTTCTCACCAACAGCAGCAGTTTTCCATTTACTGAACTAGTTAATTATCACAGAGTTCTTTTTTCTTTGCCATTGTTCTGAACCAGGATCCTGGTCAAAAGCCACTAAATCACCTGACGAAGGAAAAATGAGACACTCAGACACACAAGTCATTCCATTCATGTTCGACAGGAAATAAGGAAAATTTCACAATATGGATCAGCTGACCCAGGCAAGAGAGCCCTCGTGCACTATGGGAAATGCAGTTTTATTAAATATACTTCTTTGGCTGTAAAGGGCAGCATTCCTCTAATCCTTAAATAAGATTCGCCCTAGTCACTCATATAAGCCTTACTTTTTAAATCAAGCAAAGCTCTCCTCTTCCTAAATTATTAAAATGCAGATTTTTCTGATTCTATTTTTACAGTAATCTTAAACTGGCATCTCCATTAAAAAACAAAGATGGAAAAAAAAAAGTGCAAATGCCCCTTTAGCCACTGTGCCCTACTAACAGCTGCCTTTACCTTTATGCAAGCGCAGATATTAACTTGTAGAGATTGAAACTATTCTAGCAAAGAATTCCAAGGTTTTACCATTGAACCCAGTCCAACTCCAGAATTTCCCACAAAACCTGACAGCGAGGCAAACAGGTAGCAAGGGCTACAGAATTGACCGCGTAAAGTAATTGTGAAAAAAGTTAGGGACATGGAGAACTCTCCGCTGTTTTAAGGGAATCAATATAATGATGAAAAAAAATAAAGTTCTTAGGGAAAGGATTTCAGCAGGTAAATGAGAGTATTTTCAATTAAACCACTCTGCAGGAAAAAAAAATATAGAAATGAAGACCAAATACATTGATTGGTTTCTTCAGTAGCTGATCTTCCTTATTATTTTACATATCTCTTCTATGCCATAATACACATCTGCCCCCCCCAATAAAACAAAACAAAAAATATTTATAATAAGAACAAGGACTTAAATCCTAGTACTGAGCTTGCTCTTTCATTTTTTTTCCTCATGTCAGCATTACCACTGCATTTTTTTTTTTTTTGGACAAAAGTGTGTTTTGAAATTCAGATACAAATAGCAATCCTCGTGGTAAAATGGGACCTAGGTATCACGGCTTATATATATAAATACACACATACATATATATGCATGTATATATACGTATATACGTCCTTCAGTGCCTGAGGACCTGCAGCAGTGCTGGTAAGCGACACCAGCGACACGGTGAGGTGAGCGACAAGGGCCGCTCACCTGCTGCCCCGGTGCCTCAGGGCCACCGCACCGCGACCGCCCGGGTCCGCACGGCAGCCCCGGAGCTCCCCAGCGCGGGGCCCGGCGGGACGCGCAGGGCAGCGGCGGCGCCGAGGGCGGGACACGGCGGCGGGGCCACAAACCCCTCCCCGGCCCGGCCTGGCCCTGCCCGGCCCCGCGCCACCTCCCCTCGCCTCAGCAGCCGCCATTTTAAACCGTCACCTTCCCCCACCCCCACAGGAGCCTCTCACCACTGCTTTTTTTTTTCTCCCCCACACAGTGCAAAACCTTTCCCACCTGCTCTCTTGCCTCCTGACAAAGTCTCCCTCGCCTTATTTGATTATTATTAATATTTTGGGGGTACTTACCGTTTAAATTTTCCCCGCCTCCACCGATTCCTTCCGGGTCACACCGAAGCACTCTTAACGGTCACTTTTCGAAACAGAGCGGCTCTTACTTTAGAGCGTGATTTACCTCTTGCCCTTTAAAGCCGACTTGAGGGACCGCTGCCCTCGCGCTCAAAGGAGCAACAAACACAACCCGCCGCCTGCAGCGCGCGGGGCCGGGGGTCCCGCTCCGCGGCGCGCGCGGCGCGTCCCCTTCCGGGTGGCGGGCGGCCATTTTGTGGCGTTAAGAAGGAGCGCGCGGGCGGCGCCCCGCTCATTTCCTCGCGGCTGCGGGCGGGGGCGGCTGTTGCTGCTGCTCCGTCTGCGCTCCGGCCTCAGGCCGCCTTCCCCCCGGAGCCCGGAGGTGGGTGCCTGCTGCTTCCCTTCCCTCCCTATGCCCCTCTGCTTCCCGCCTGCCCGGCCCGCGCGTGGCCGCGTCTCCGCGCTGTGAGGCGCTTCGCCTCCTGACGCGCCTTCCCCTTCCCCTCGGGTCTCTTCCCCTCAGCCGCAGCCGCCCCTCGGGGGCTCTTGGGCGCCATGAGCTACGGGCGGCCGCCCCCGGACGTGGAGGGCATGACGTCCCTCAAGGTGGACAACCTGACGTACCGCACCTCGCCGGACACGCTGCGCCGCGTCTTCGAGAAGTACGGCCGCGTGGGCGACGTCTACATCCCGCGCGACCGCTACACCAAGGAGAGCCGCGGCTTCGCCTTCGTGCGCTTCCACGACAAGCGCGACGCCGAGGACGCCATGGACGCCATGGATGGCGCCGTGCTGGACGGCCGCGAGCTGCGCGTGCAGATGGCCCGTTACGGCCGCCCGCCCGACTCGCACCACAGCCGCCGCGGGCCGCCCCCGCGCCGCTACAGCAGCAGCGGCTACGGCCGCCGCAGCCGCAGGTGAGAGCCGGGCCGAGGGGAGCCGGGGCAGGACCTGCGCTTCGGGCCGCCCCAAGTTTGGGGCGGGGGGATTCACGGTTATTTTTCCCAGGGAAGTGCTTGCGGGGGGTAGTTTCAGTTGTAAAAGCACGTGGAGCTCCTGTGGAGCTGAAGGGCTTGGCCCTGGGGAGGGTTTAGCCCCCGGCCACTCTCTCTGAACAATGGCGCCTTCCTACCACACATTTTCTCGCCCACGTGGGCCCCGTTCCGCCCTCCTTGCCCTGAAGTCCGGGGAAGTCTGTTGCACCGCCTGCGTTCAGCTCTTAACCCGCCTCTTCCCCTTTCTCTTGCGTTTCAGCCCCAGAAGACGCCGTCGCAGCCGATCTAGAAGCAGGAGTCGCTCTAGATCCCGCAGTCGGTCCCGCTACAGTCGGTCCAAGTCCCGGTCTCGCACACGCTCTCGGTCTCGATCCACCTCCAAGTCCAGATCTGCCCGGAGATCCAAGTCAAAGTCCTCGTCTGTCTCCAGATCACGGTCCAGATCGAGATCTCGGTCCAGATCTAGAAGCCCTCCACCTGCCTCAAAGAGGGAATCTAACTCCAGATCCAGGTCAAAGAGCCCTCCCAAGTCTCCAGAGGAAGAAGGAGCTGTATCCTCTTAGGAAAATGGTAATGTACTTTGGGAATAGCAAACATTGCATGTTACTTTATTGTAGCACTTCAGTGGGGGTGTTGGGTAGAGCATTAATAGCCTGAACCAAGTGAATCCTAGTGGGGCACATTATTATCTGTTCTTTTTTTCTCTCTTTTTCTTTCTTTTTTTTTTTTTTCTTTTTTTTCCTTGTCTTTGAACAGTGCTATTTGGTTATTGATTAGGGAAGTTAATACCAAAGGGCTTTCTGCAGAGGACATTTTCTTGTTTTGTTGAGATTAATGGCTTGATTTTTTTATAAAATAATGTATGAGACGCAACCTATTATGAAAATGACTATTTCTTACTGTATTTATCCAACATCTGCATTTTCCCCTTTAAAGCTGCGGTCTCCTGTTTGCTAAAAGAATATTGGCCAGTATTGCAGATTTTAACTGATTTGGCTGATCCTCCAGGGACCAGTTTCTGTGGGCGTGTGTTGGAGCAGGTTTGTCTTTAAAATGTTAAAGATGCACTATCCTTTTATAATGGAACATCGCTTCAGTGACCATTATACTGACTGGAGGTAACTGTTCTAGAAAAGTGGCAAATTCACTGCAACAAGAAAAAGATGGAAACTAGTTTTTCCTCAAGTCAAGATCTTGAAGAGGCTTCTGAGGATAACACTGGGTGGGGAAAGGATAGTGTGTCTTTAACCCCTCAAACTGTTTGGTCCTATTTTTAAAAGGAGAGGGCCTAAGTTAGCTCTGAAGTTAGATAATTGTAGCAAAACTCGTGACACTTTGCTTTTGAGAGCTAATTAAAGCTTAGTTAAGCCTTTTATTGAGAAGAACTTAGTTTTACCTAACTTTAAATGTAACTTTTATAGTTTATTAAGGAACAGGCTGAATTCAAGTTAATGGTGGTTTGATCTACAGCCTGATGTTTATTCTTTCTTGTAATTAAATACTTTTACAGAATCTCACATTTGGCCTCAGTATTAAAGCAACATTTGTGGGGGGAGGTGGAGCACTCTGTAAACCCTAAAGCTTAACAATATTAGGGAAAGCCAGTTGAAACACACCTAGAAAATACCTGAAGTCATCCACAGAACAACAGAGACAAGATAGAAACGTAGCTGAACTTTTCTTTCTTCAAACCTAGATGCAACAGATAGAGAATCTACATAAAGGACGCCTTTGGGGGGAAAAGATCGCTTGAGTCTTCAGTCCATTGGAGAGACCCCTGGCACAAGCAACCAGCTGATGAAAAGGTTATTTTGTAACATTTTGTCTAACTTTTTACTTGTTTAAGTTGCGCCTCAAGTGGCAGATTTTACATTTTATGTGCCATTTTGTTGCTGTTATTCAAATTTCTTGTAATTTAGTGAAGTGAACGACTACCGATTTCATTATTGGCTTGGATATTTGAGGTAAACTTCATTTTTGTTATATAGTGCTGACTTATTTGAAATTAAACTGATGGTAACTTGCTGCCTCAAGTTTCATACTGAGGAGACATGCAGCCATTATACACTGAGTAGCTAACTGTCAAAAAGTATTCTCAATTTTGTCTTCATTCCTTGAATAAAATTCTGCAAGACTTCAATTTGAAATTTACTGTAAATGCTTTTTTTTTTTTTTTTTTTTTTTTAACTTATAATTAAAATTATATATTAAATTTGATGTAAATTCTTTTTTTTTTTTTTTTTTTTTTAACTTAGAATTCAAATAATATCTTAAATTGGTAGAAATCTTTTCAGGTGACAGTTGATTATTATATTTTTTGAAAGAATTGTTTTATCAGACTCAATTCTAATCTCTTCTCTTATGTATTTTTGTGCACTAGGCGCAGTTGTGTAGCAGTTGAGTAATGCTGGTTAGCTGTTAAGGTGGCGTGTTGCAGTGCAGAGTGCTTGGCTGTTTCCTGTTTTCTCCTGATTGCTCCAGTGTAACGATGCCTTGTCGTGCAGAAACAAATGGCTGTCCAGTTAATTAAAATGCCTGACAACTGCACTTCCAGTCACCCGGGCCTTGCATAAAAATAATGGAGCATACAGTGAGCACATCTAGCTGATGATATACACACCCTATTTTTTCCAGAATGGTAAATCTCACCAACATGCATATACGAACTTACATGAGAAATGTAATGTTAACAAAGAAATGGTTCATTCCTTTGTAAGTACTGATTGGTGTATCTTTTGCTTAAGACATTCTGTACTATACCCACTGTCTCTGTAGTTTAATATTAAACATTTTTCTGTGTTAACTTTTCTCAACTTAATGTCTTGAGTCAGCTTATTTTTAGCTTGAAAAGATTTCTGCAATTATACTGTCAATGTTTAACTTCTGTATAGTAACTGAATGCATACTACTGCTTCTAAATATTATCCACTGGGGTTGCTTTGAAATTACTAAGGCAAACTTACTAGTATTGTGACTAACTAAAACACTGTAAGATGAGTCGCACAGCAGACTTAAAAAATCAGGCAGATCTGCTAGATGCTGTTATAGAAGATACACACTGAACAGTACTAATTGCATTTGCTGTGCGCTTGCTCTGCCTCAACAGGCTCCTGCTTGATGGTGGCAAAATCTTCTAGTGATGGGGTTTTTTGAGTTGGATACTAAAAGAATTGTAATTTCAACCATCCTTTGTCAAGGGTTATTGTAATGCCTTGCTAACTTTATGCATGTATGTTAAATGGAAACATCTGAATATTTGAACTCTGGCTTCATTGAGGATTAAAAATACTTTTCTACAAGTTGAGGAGTTTGTATGTTCCAGGACTGCGTGGCTGGCAGCAGTTGATCTAGATTCCCCCATGAAAAAAGGGCAAGGGAAAGGGTTGGCTTTTGAGTATGAATATTCAGGAAAAAAGTGTCAGTCCTGGGAAACAGATTTTAAAGGATTGCTTTTTATTCTGAATGAATGTAGTTAAAATCCACAACTAAACTGTGGAGAAAAGGGTAAGTGGGACCTAGTGGATTGTAAAACTGTTAAACTAAGTGTTTAGTAGCTCACGTACTGGAATTGAGTCTTGAGTTTCATTTAGGAAGAACAAATTTCTCAAAAGCCATAGCTAAGACTAGAACAGCTTTATTTTTTACAGTGCATGGGTTTTTTTTGTTTTTTGTTTTTTTTTTTTAAGAAATAAAATACTGCTAAAGATATTATCTGCTCCCAATAAATATGCATGAGGTTTGCTGCAAATCAGACTGTTTCCTGCAGATCCATGCTACAGTATCATCTTGTATTGGAACCAACAAGTGGAATAAACTTAAGTACCATCTGAATTTGCTAGTGAGATGATCATCATTTCAATTGTATGTCTTCCTGGTAAAGAGGAGCCGGCCAAGTGCTCTTTGTCTGCATTAAATGATTGCAGTGGGACATGGATGTTCTTCAGCTTCCACTTGCAGAGCAGGGCTTCAATAGACCAGTCAGCACTGAAGGGAAGAAATGGCAGATGGGGGAAAAATGTAATTAACTTAGTAAACTTTGCAGTAATAACACAAGAGATGCTGTCAGCAAACTTAGTAGCAGAGTTAATTTGTTCTTAGTATTTCATTTAGCAGCTTTTGTCTGGTATTTTCAGTATTTTATTGGCTCATACCAGCCCAAGTCAGAATCTCTCCTTTGGAATTAGTGTGATGATGGTACCTTGGGGAAGTTTGCAGTGTTTAATGAACAAGTAAAGAAGCTGAGAAATTGTTGCATGTTTTGGGGACGAAACCAAACGTACTCCAGCTGGGTCATGCTTTCTTCCTGCTTCCACTTAGTAAAGGGAGCTGTGATGCTAATGAACTTGGGTGTTAATGATATTAAACAAAACTTAAATAGGCAAAAGAGGTTACCTTCGGACCTGATACGTAGTCCAGAATTGAGCATGTGGATTCTTTTCCATTAAGTAGTAAACAGTAGTTAAAATATCTTCAAAATCTGCATAATTGGGGAAGATAAAATACAATTTTAAGTTTCCATATTCTCTTTAATAGACTTTAATAAGTCTCCATATTCTCTTTAATAGACTTTAATAAGTCTCCATATTCTAGACATGGTTAAATAGACCCTCTGGCTGGGTAGGAGACCTGAGGAATGTGGCCTTAATTAGTTATCTACTCCCATTTCCTGTTCACTTGTTTTCCTGTGGTAGTTACAGGATACCTTAATACTAGAATTACCCCAAGAAGTAGCTCAGTGATCAGTAGTTCTACTACCAGAAAATCTGCCATCTCATTTTTGATATAGTTCCTAATACTGCTAAATAAGGACTCAATGAAAATGCAATGAGGCTTTGCTTTTTTTACCGAGTCGAAGTTACCGGAGAGAATTAATGTACCTTTTGGGTCAAAAAAGACATCAGACCCTAAAATAATATCTACAGGCGCAAGAGAGAGCAGCTCCGGAGAGACCCGTCCCCACGTGAGGCCTATGACGGGCACGTGAGGCAGGTTGTTCATGAGGCAGCTCCTCCGGCAGTTCTCCAGGCATTGGGGCAGCTCTTCGCTGTCCGAGAGGGTAACTTCAGCACCGCACTTGGCAGCTACCAAACCAGGGAGGCTGACGCCTGCTCCGAGCTGAAATGACAAAAAAAGGCAATTTTATGCAGGCTAAAAAGGTTTTTTAAAAAGGCAATTTTATGCAGAACAAATGGTTAATGCCCCCCTCTGCTTGCAACAACCTGGCTGAAGCTGGGGGGAGTGAGGGAAAAAACTCCTGCTGGGGTTGAACTGCAGCCCCAAGGTGGGAGAAGTTCCCCAGGAGGGGCTGGTCGCAAGGACTGGAGTGCTGGGATGTGCTGTGAGGTGAGGGGAAAGGGGGGGCTTCATCCCACGGGGATTCGGGTGTGTTGTACCAAACCGGGGTGCTTCCCTGCACCTGCATTGAGGCAAAATAACAGAGAGCAGGGGGAGGACGATTAATAAGGGGAGTCAGCCTCACTTGGGCTTAAACCAGGGGAAAAATGAAAGATCAAGAGCGCGAGTAACGAGCGGGAGCGGTTACGTTACCTCCAGGACCCTCCTGCCGGGCAGCGCGGCGCGGTGGAACCAGAGGTACTGGGCGAGCACCACGGCGCTGGGCCACGCGTAGAGCCCGTACTGCGGCTGCGGCACCTGCGGGGGGGCGGCCGTCACGGGGCGTCCGCGGCGCCGCGCGAGCACCCGCCGCCCCCCGGGCCCCGCGCACCTCGGG
>JAUBNY010000170.1:387687-399190 GCA_032275445.1 Crypturellus soui | reverse complement strand
CTGGGAGCCCAAGGAGGCTCCGCGCAGAGGCAGTCACCTCTGGAGCTGCTGAAGCTGCCAATTAGCTGGGGGTCCCCAGCTCTCCTTGGTGGGGCAGGGGGGCTGTGACTTCAGTTTGGTGCCAGGTGAGAGGATTTACACCTCTTTGTCCGGGTTCAGACTATCTTGCTGCAGTTGATGAAGCAAAAGTTCTCCTTAGAGGCATGAGGTTGGCAAACGGTGGCTTGTTTTGCCCCAATGTGGGAAGCTGAGTTTTCCCCTGCTCATTTATGTGAATAATAATGAAGGAAATCTGAGGGGTGAAATGACTGAAATGATTTTTCTTCTTCTCTCCCTGTTTCTCTTTGCAGAACTGAAGACTATATGAAGTTGTCCCTAGCCTCCTCCTAAAGGCATCCCTTGGCATCTTTAAAGGCTTGAGAGAAATACCAAAACCAACCAAACACACCCATAAGAGAAATCCATAAACCCTCAAAACTTGGGACCCCCTTCTTGGTCTGAAGTTGAGTTCTGCAAAACTCCCGTGGTATCGTGGTTTGAGGAGATCCTGTTGTGCCTCCACGGACTGGGGCTGGTTCCAAGCAGTGACTTGAGTTGTGTTTGGGGAGGAGACTGGAGACAAACCTCCTCCTTCCCCCAAACAGAGCCCAAATTTGACACCCAAATATGCAGCAAGTCTATTAGTTGTATCCGTCACCATGTACAGCCCTGCTGTGAAATCTGTGTTTCTTTAGCAGGGTGGGTGATCACGGCTGTTCTCTCAGACCTACCTGAACCTTATACCAAATGATGAACCCATTTCTTCCCAGGGCCAAACTCCTCTTTATTGTTGGGTGGGAACTGCCTATGTTGTCTAGCACTGTTGTATTCTGAGGGATGGAGGGGCAAAGTGGGATCAAAGTGAGGGGTGGCGGATTGTAGCCAGAATGACTCTAATCTTGCTTCTGTAGCAATTTTAGCCGAGAAATGATCCTTAAAGTATAGGGAGGACTTGAGAAGTGATGAGGACTGATAGTTTAGCTGTTCTGCCTGTGGTAGAGGTTTTGGAGACCACACTTTGGCCACTGTTCATATCTGGATTCATGTTTTTCCATGGTCCATCTCCCAACGGGAGATGCCTGAGGAGGTAGCAACAGTATCACGGGCTCCCTCTGGCTCAGGATGAGACTGTGGGGGTCCCGGAAGAGACACCCTATCCCTCCCTCTGCTTCTTGCTGCTCCGTGGCCCTCTTCTTTTGCTAGCCCTGCGGTTAGTCCACTGGAGCCAGAGCTCAGCGCCTCTCCTCAACTCCATCACGTGCAGGAGATGCATCTGGCTGGGTACAGACCTGCTTCGGGGAGAGCAGGTTTCAAATCGGGCCGGCTGCTTTGCAAGATGTATCCCCATGGCAAAAGCAGTCGCATCCTCTAGCGCTACTGCAGAAACCCCAGGCTGGGTGGAGATGTGTCCCGCAGAGCTGCTTGCCCTCCCTGCAGGACGACTGCCTCTTGGCTAGAGCTTCAAACATATCAGAACCCAGCAGGCTGCTTTTTTTTTTTTTTCCCTCCCTTTTTTCCCTTCTTAATTCCTATGCAGACAATACTTGAAACCTTGTAGTTGGTTGTCCTTTCCAGCCCCTCAGCTTGGATAACTCGTAATAAAAAGGGCTCATTTAAAGAACGACAGGAGGCTTCAGCTTTAGGAGCGGCTGGGCTGCCCCAGCCAACAACCGCTAGCCCGTGCAGTGGTTTGCAGACGAATTTAGACGCATCAGGACCCTCTGCTTCATCTTCCTCACTGGTTCAGCCGCTCAGTCTCCCCTTGGTGACTGACTCTGTGTCCCAAGCACCCAACTATGCAAAGAATGCCTTATATACATTGTGTTTAAGTTACATGGCAATACGTACATCAAGCAACGCCTATAGCTGAGTCCGGATTTTTTTGCTAGTGGCAGCGAGTCAAACTATTTCTTCAACCCAAATGGCTGTCTGGGTATTTTTTTACTTTTGTTTGTTTTGTTCGTTTGTTTTGTATCTGATGGTGGCTCTTATACAAAGGACTGTAATTCTAGTGGCTTGAATCTGTAAAAATTGCCTTTGTTTGGTCCAATAAACCTTTGAATAGTTTATTCGGTCTGTGCTTGTTCTCCCTCCCTTTAGCAGCTTGTAATTTCTTCCTCAAGAGATTTGTGTTGACAATCTGGAGTCTAGGTTAGAGGTACAATTTGCTCTCATTTCCCTTTTACCCTACAAGTGATTTCACATCCTCAAGAGGAGAGCCAGGCCCGCAGTGAAAGCCAGGTTTTATGGGCTGGGTTGTTTTTCCCTTCACTGGAGCAATGCACTATTGCAGCAGGATCCTGGTCTGGTTTGACAGGGGGAAAGTTAGAAAAATATCCAAATGTGGAGCCTGTGCTGAGGATTTTAGCTGCTGAGAATGTGGACGTTCAGCAGTTCCTGAAGTGCAGATCTTCTTTAATCTACCTATGACTAACTGCCCCAAACCGCCAGATAATTGTGTAAGTTTTGAGCTGAAATGTCTAAAGAAGCCTAAGGGAGTTAAGTAGACAAGTGCCATTGTCTATCAACAAGAATTAGGCTGCTTTCAAAATCCCCAATTAATCTGTTTTGTCAGCAATAAGGAAAATCCTATTTGACCTCCTGAATCCAAGTTATTTTGGGAGCAGCACTTAGGGGAAGAGAGCGTGATTTTACTTGTGAATGGGGTAGGTTTGATCTGAAACCGTTAAGAAAAGGAAACCCAGAACACCACAGAGTTGTTTTACAAGGTCACCTTTGATAGGAAAAGCTATGTTTTTGATATCATACTCTTACTTCCCAGGCTCATTTCTCCATTTATCTTTGTTTTCCTCTCTCCCTCTTGTAGATTGTGTAGTACAGAGAAATACTTAACACCAGCAGCAAATCTTTTCTATTTCTTTTTTTAAAGACACAGTCATGATATTTAATGTCATTTCTGTCAAGGGCCAGCCAAATTTCACTGATGTTGGCTTGAAGGAAAATCGGAGTCAATACTGCCTGTGATCTTGATTTTGGAGGTGGCGTGCGAAGGAAGCACTGGAGATTTCTGAAGTGCTAATGTCTGTGAAATAACGAGGGAGGGATGTGGAGCTGCATGGAGCCTTCCCAGCTGGGAAGGATTTCAGATGTGTGAAGCAAAGATGTGTATTGAATTTCTCCATACCAGACAAGAAATGTGCCCTCTGGTGCCCAGTGATGGTTTAAAATAAAATATTGATCGATAATGACTGTGCTTCCCTTCCTCTGGTCTGGAAAGGACAGGCTGATGTGTGAAAATAAAAAGTGCAGAAGAGATAAATCCAGGCAGCTGACAGCCTGTGGCCAGAGCTTTCACAGGATCTGCAGGATCTTTGCAGTAAACGCTTGGCCTTATGACAAGTGCATTTAACTGTAATAGAAAATAATTGGCAAATCAGCATTCTTCCATCAGAATCTGCTTGCTTTCCCCCACAACCACTTACTTGCTGTGATGGGGCTGAAAATACAAATTGTTCCTGCTCCTGCTGGGGCTGAGCCCAGGAGAGGGGAAAATGCAAAGCCCCTTTTGTCTGGAGCACATGAAGGCTCCTTTGCTCATTCCTGACTCTCTCCTTCCCTGATTTTCTTGGTATGGTTGATTCTGATGTATTGATGCTCTGCTCCCTTCTTTCAAACAAAAATTATGCTCTGGTTTTGCTGGTCAGAGGGTATTTTTACTGTTCCCTGTTACTTTAACAGCTAATATCCTGCCCGCATGGACTCGCAGGGACACTGCTCCAAGTTAACTATTGGTGTGCTTTTAAAGGGATTAATTACAGTGTACTAAAGCCCTATGCAGGACGTTGGCTGTGATGGGGAGAGGGATTCTTGACCGAATGCAGAAATAAAAGCCAGAGTCTGAATTTTCAGCCCAGGGAAGAATCATCCCGAGGGCAGAGATGCTAAAGCGGAAGGAGCCAGGGCTGCTGCAGATCTGTGTTTTGGGTTGCTGGAGCATTGCAACAGAGACCCCGCCAAAAGAAAGCCGTTGAAGTAATAGAAACTCTCCCTCCCTTACTATGGCCAAAGAGCACCGCAACCTCTTGAATTCTTTTCATCTCACGCAGGACAGTTGATTATGAACGTGGTAGGAAATGCCACAGTATGTTCTCAGGCATATGGGTGCCTTGTAGTGAAAACCTTCCAGCCCTGACTGAAATGGAAGTCCACCTTCATTTAACCTCCAAGTAGCTGCATCATCTCATGAGCTAAGGATGAGTCGATACTTCAGAATGAAGGACATTCGTGTGCTGCCCACCTTTCTGTGTCCCTGGGCGGTGATCACTTGACATATGAATGATATAACCTCTCCAATAAAGCTTCATGACAGGTACTTTGTGCTGCAGGACATACAAAAATGATTAACTACTTCAAGTTCAGGAAAAGAAACAGATTGGCTGGGCGTAAGATCTATTATGGGGAGAAAAGAAAGGTTAATCACCTGATAAAGGCTAAAAATCTGAGTTAGAAGGTCCACTGGACAGTGGCCCACACGTCGGTTACCCTACTGCTTGCCTGGGTACATGAGCACATGTCACCATTTGACATTGGCAGGTGGATCCTTGGATCAAAGCAGTTTTCTCTCTATGATTTTATCTTCCAGTGGCTGATTTAAACGCATGTCTACACTGGAAGGAAGTCTCTAGTCTGCAAGTAGGGTATACCTTTAAAATGTAAAAGCTGTTCCTGAATCACTCTGCATCTACACAATCTTATTCCAGAAGGAAAATATACCTTAATCTAGTTTTGCTATAGAGTCTGCCAAATTTGGCCATGTTGGTCTTAAAAAATTCCATGCGTGGAGTTATCCTAAAAGCCAGAGCACAGACAAGCCCTATGAAACTTTAAAGCTGGTATTAAAGCAGTAAATTTATCTCCATATTAAAAGAAATGTAGAGACAAGCACAGGATGATTGGATGGATAGAAGGGGGTAGATGAGGAACCCGAGGCTCTTTTTCTACTCTCACATGAACAGATTTCCTGCAGTCGACGGGGCTTGTAAAATGACGCTCTTTGGCTTCGTGTTTCATTTGATCACAATATTGTTGCTCCGAGTGCCTGGTGGGGACTGGCTACTCCTTCTCTCCTTTTCTTCTTGACAGGGTTCAGAGAGAGCAGCTGGCTGCCATCTTCAGGCTCATGAAGGAAAAAAGTGACACATTTGGAGAGATGTCTGAAGGGGACATGAAGGAACAGCTCAGGCTGTATGATATCTAAGCTTGCAGCCAGTGCTGACTATGCCCAGAAGTCATCCCGGCCACTGTGCAGGAGAGTGTAGTGCTATAAATGTAGTTCATTAGTTATTTTGCTATTCCAGGGTGTTTTGCAGATGCATATAGGTCCTTGATATATGCTTCTAAAGACTCCTAATTTCCCTCCCTTTCTATCAGTTTTCCTTGAAGAGTTACTTTCATCTCATGAAGATTTTTACCTCGTTCTGGCTGGGCCCTATGTCTCAGTCATACAAAGTTGCTTTTTTTATTTTATTTTTTTTCTCAACAGGCTTTGTAAAAAATTGACTTTCTAACCTTAGCCCTTCATCGATTTGATATCTGAAGAAAGCCAAAGACTGATAAAACAGCAGATATAAAATAATAAAGTCACAGAGTAGCTGAGGTCAGAAGGGACCTAAGAAGGTCTCTAGCCAAACTGGTGCTCAAACAGCGTCAGCTGTGAGATCAGATCAAGTGACTCAGGACTTAATCCCATCAGGGCTCAAAAACCCTCAAGGATGGAGGCTGCTCAGCCCTCTAGGCAGAGAAGCTGCGAGTCCTTCAATGAGAGAATAAATAGCCGAAGCCAATGCATTAGTGCTCAGATTAGAGGTGAGCTGCAGTTCTCATCTCCTTGAAAGGGATTCTTGATCCTGCTTCAAAGTGGCTTTTGGAAACAAATCCAAGACGGTTCCAGCTGACCCCGCTGAGCTCATCTTCATGCCTGGGGAAACAGGAGGTAACTCCAGCCTGGAAACAGAAGCATCGCTTTGCCTTTCGACACTGGTAAAAACACTAGAGAAACATGGTTGACCTGCTTACAAGGATGATTATGTCCAACTTGGAGCCTGTTCTCCTAATATAACATTTCTGCAGTAAACTATGTACTTGAGAAAGCCCCGTGAATTCACCAACTATTTTGAACTGTTTTGACATGCTCTTGGCAGCTTGGTACAGTAAATCAGTAAGCATTCCTAAATTTAATTGAATGTCTTCTGGTGCACGTCTCTCTCCTATGAAATCCTGTTAAATGCTTTAGTATCGTGAAGGCTTTTCCTAGTTTATAACTTTGCCTTCCTTTGTCAGCAGTGATTTCTGACCCAAATTCAGGGAATGATGTCTTAAAAGATTAGGTTTTCTTTATGTTGTGTAGTTCTTCTGAGTTTAAGAAACCAAATATCTCATTATATGGTCACAATTTTCCATTACAGTATGTTTGGAAACACTGTGCTGTTTGACTTTTAAAATATCATTTATCTTCTAATCATTTTCACATGAATGAAGACATATTTATTAAGTGATAAAGCTGATTTTACTGCCAAATTATGAGTTAATCTACATTTAATGCCTGAAAATTACCTCTTTTTATTTAACATGAAAGAATTTAGTGAGCAAAGTTGTTCCTTGATATGAAAAACCCGTCAAACCAACAGCTTGCTGGTACACAGGCAACAATTTTCTTTGTCAAACTATTTGTGCAAGAGGAAAAAAATGTAGGAAATCCGTGGGTGGGAGTTCTCGCTGCCTCAAACCTGAGCGCAGGCTCTTTTCCAACGTCCTTGAGAGCGAGCACAGGCGAGGTTGTTTGTGGCTGCGTTTTCCCCCATGTCTTGCAGACCTTACAGGTTGTTTTCACAGTATTTTTTACTTTTTTGACACGGGGCCTCTGCTGAAGAGGCTGTTTCTGAAGGAATTCCTCTCCCTCCCACCGCAAGGCAATGTCAGCAGTGATAAGGCAGGACATGGGAGCGCAGCTGGCATTAACCCTCTCCTGTCCATGCCCTGCTCTGGAGCAATCGCAGCTGCTGGCGGATGACGAGTGACCACTTCGTTTACAGGGCCTGAATTTAGAGAAGAAATGATGCTGGTAGCAAAGGCGGGCAAGGGGACACGGTGCCTTGGCCGCCTGGCTCCTCATTTCCTCTCCCCTCCGGGCGCATCAATATTTATACAGGAAATTTCAGCAGTTGCCACAGCAGCAACCCACCTCCTGCGGCCTGTCCTCTCGGTGACACCCGCGGCGCCTCTTCAGATGCTGGTGACACAAACACAGCCCCGCAGTGATGCTTGGGTGACACGGATGGATGAGACCTGAGGCTCAGGAATGGGGTTTGGGGAAACGTTTCTGCCCTCGACAGAAATAGGGGGGGGAAAAGGAGGGGCGGCGAGGGCGGAGGGCCCCGCGGGCTCGGGACACGCGTGGACGTGGCGCGCGGCGCCGCAGGCCGCAGCTGGGCGGGGGGGCGCTGCCTTGGCAACGGGCACGGGGCCTCCCCGAGGGGCTCGCGATCGGGAAAAACTGTCCCCGTCCAGCACCCGTACGGAGACGCGGACTTGGCTGGAGTTGTCCCTAGCGGGCCCTCGTACACCGGGCAGCCGGGCAAGCGGTTCGCTTCACTGCAGGAGTGCGCATGCGCGCCCTCACAGCGGGCTCCCCCGAGGCGGGAGGCGCATGCGCGCGGCCGCAGCACGGCGGGCGGTCGGGGCCGGGGCGGTGGAGGGGGCGCCGGGGCCTCCGGGGAGGATCCGCGCGCGTGAGGGGCCCCGTGAGGCCCGGCTCAGTGGACCAGGCTGCTCCGTGGAGAATGCGTGTCCGTGGGTGCCCCGAGGCCTCCCTGCGCCGCCCTCTGGGACCGTAGATCTCGTGGCTTCGAAGGGGCCGTGCGCTGCTGCCCGGCAGGGCCTGGATTTTTTTCCTAACACCTGATTTTCACACGTTTCTCACGTCCCGACAAGGGCTCAGCCATGTAAACTAGAGTTAAGGCACTTTAGCTGCGGGTAAGGAATGGATTGGGCCGTTATGATCCAGTCTTGAATGGACCAGAGAGCAGGAGTGTTTTGTTGGGTGTCTTCGTTCTCCTCAAATGTGGTTCTCTGCCCTTGTACAAACTCGAGCAGTCGAGAGTGCAAGAAAGAAATAGTAGTGAAGGAACTTTGTTGGAAGAGAGGGTGAAGATTGGGAGAGAGAAGGCCCGTTTCCCCTGCAATGCTTCTGTAGGTGGCTTTGGTAGGGATTTCAAGGTTGGAGACTTCTTCACAGGTGTTTTAAATTAACTTTGGTTCAGAGATTGCCTGTGAAATTGAGAAGCCGTGTGGTGGCCTAATGACCTGGAATGTATTTAAGTAGAATGCAAAATAGTTGTTTAAGTTGCCTGCAATTGGGCTTGGCCTACTGCTAGTCAAGTAGCGTGTGCCAGCCACACGGGGAGTTGTGCTAGTGCACATCTAGCAGAGAGGGGGGTTTCCCTATTGTTTCCTTCTAAGGAGGTCGGAGCAGTTACAGATAGGATGCACGTGGGCAGTTTCTGCTGTCTGTACCCCCCCCCTCTAGCTCCTGCATTGTTATTTTCCATCTTTTTGTGCTGTTCAGGGTAGTTCTGTGGTCTTTGCAAACTATTTCAAATATTTTGAATAAATTCCTCTGGGGCATTTCTCAGAATGAATCAAAGGTAAAAGTTCTCATTAACATCCACTAGAGGAGAACAAGGGGGAGTTTACAGACCAGCTCTGGAGTTATCTTAGTACAAAAAATAGTCCTTTCCTCCCCCTCTGACAGGGAATTAAATCCCCAGTCTCTATGAACTTTCCATAGGCTGATTTTATTCCCATAAGGATGGTTGGTACAAAGTTCAGAAATCCTTTTGCAGATAATATAATTTTAGAGAATATCATTTTCTCTGAAGGGTGAAATAGCCATTTCTGACACTCATTAACTGGTGGCTCTAGTGAATGAGTGAATGTGTGGCAGGAGTGTTGCCAGTTTTAAGAAGGCAGCTTTGCCTTTCTTACCCCTCTGCTTTTGTTCTTGAATCACAGACCGCTATGACTGGAGGACTGTATCTATATAATCCTCTTATTTTTGCAGCTTTTTCTTCATGCATTGCTGGAAGAGTTGTTGGAAAAATAAAATTAAGAGGTGGTGGGAAGTGCACAGTGGTGTGTGCCACCCTTTATGATGTGTGAATAGTACTGTGTTTTACTGTTGTCTTGCATAATGTGAGTAAAACTTTTCTCATGAACTTAAGATTCTAGAGGCATTTTAACATGTCCCAGGAATGTGAACTTTCTTTTCCTGAGTTCTCTCTGAATGTCAAATGAAGTAGCCAAGATACTGCTCTGGCAGTGCATGTCCAGACTGTGGGTTATGAAGCAGCACCAGATGGGAAGAATTCCTCAAGGTAAGCTCATAGTATAAAATAGGGAGCACTAGTATCCTGTATTTGAATTTGGCCTCCTATTTGGACAGGAACAGAGCAAAACCTGAAAGTCTCTCTCTCTCTCTTTTTTTTTTTTTAACCTTGAATACATATACTTCATCTCAAATCCATGCAATTGGTAGATTCCAGCCAAAAACTCCACGGGGCTCTCCTTTTCTAAAGGAAACAATCTCCTGTCTTCAGTGCTTTCTAATTCCCAAAGTAGGTCAGGAATGTGGTCACAGATATTTGTGTGAAGTGAGTCACGGTACAGCCTCAGCTGTTGAGAATGCTGTATAGTGCTCACACTTGTTAACTCTTACATTGTACGCAGACCAATAAATAACAAAGATTAAGCATTACATTGTTTTGTCTTTATTTACCTTAAAGAAGGTGCCTAACGAAGAGAGTAGCATCCTGCTGAGTCGGTATCGTGGCTGTACGTGGTCAGGCAGATCCCTAGGGATGCTGCTACAGAATGAGGGGAAATGGTCAACGAGCATCTTCCCTGGGAATCTGAAGCAGCCTCCACACATCTCCAGAACTGGTGATAGGAACCAGAGCTGTTTCTTATCTCTGTTCTGAAACCTCTCACCTTTTCTTATCCAAACCTAATGTAAAAACAACCCTGAAGTCCTGGACTCGGAGAAAATTTATATCCCGCAACTTTTTTTTTTGTAGATGGATGTAACTGAGGTGATGGGAGAGGAAGGGGTTATTTTTGCCTGATTATATATCCAGATCTCTAATATGTGCTGCTTGGAATTCTGCTCACGCAGCATTGCCTGTTGACTTGCATTCAATTAACAACTGGGTTGGTGCTGCTAGTTTAATGAGGCCTGTGGCTGGGAAGAAAAATGATTTTAAAGTTGGATTTTAACATTAGGAGCGGTGCTGTGAGAAATGAGTGGGTAATAGGGAGAAACGGATGGAGATTTAAACGGGAATTCCCGAGTTTAAACACCAAGTACAAACACCAGTTTGCAGCCTTTGTGAGTAGCTACGTTGGAGCTTTTCCATCCAGGATCTGGACAACTGTTGCAAATGTGCATCATTCCAGCACGTGGTGGTGGAATGTCTCATTCTGCCGCACCTTGTAGTGGCTGCGTGACCTTCTGAACTTGACCTGTGCTGTTCCAGCACTGTCACAACTGGAGAAATCGCCCAGACGCGGCACGCCGAGTCCTCTGGATGGTGCTGTTGTTCTGCACAAGCAGCAGGGAGGTCCTGCGCGGCTGCAGCCCGACACTTCAGATGCTCTTTGGCTTCAGAGAGGATTAAGAGGGATGTGCACAATCTTTTTCTCCTTAGCAGATTTGTCATGAATCCTATATCTTGTGATCTGCCTATTAGCCAGCATTCCTGAGGCTGGCTAGACTTAGGTGATTACTACAGATGGGAAAACTCTGGCTTTTACCTGCTTCAGCCTTGTCCCTTTCATCTCTGAGTGGTTTTCTGATCAGAATCAGATTTTTCTCTTTTAAAACCTCCCCCAGTCCTCCAAGAGTAAGTTTTGCTTCATTTGCGGGGCGACTGTTGGCTCTGTAAGGTGGAGCAAGTTAGCCAAGAGTCACTGGGAGAAAAGCTTGTTTTCAAAATCTGTGGCTATACTTTGTAGTGGAGGGAAGGAGGATGCATTCCTCAAAAACTCCCATTTTTCCAGAGGGAAGAACTTGAGTTTGAGTTTTGTTTGCCTACATAGAACCAGGTAAGATGGGAAGGAGACATCTGCAATTTATTTGACGTTGTTCTACTATAGTGTCTTCTTCTTGCATTGTTTTATTAAGTCTCAGACATATTGCAGTCCTTCTAATGCAGAAAACCTCGAGGTTGAAGTCTGGGGGTCTGCCTCTCTGCAAAACCTTTACCTTGCCAGCAATGTAAGAACCTTGTGCTGGAAAAGAAACACAGACTGGAAGTCCACGCGCTGGGAGCCATCATTTTGCAAGCTCTGCCTGCCACTCAGCGTTGGTATCCAGCTGCTGGTAACTGATGGAAGCAGGAATTATTCAAGAGGCTGGATTTAAGGGAAAGGAAGGATGGGAAGGGAAGTG
>JAUBNY010000170.1:370017-380380 GCA_032275445.1 Crypturellus soui | reverse complement strand
GGAGCGCAGGAGGAAGAGCAGTCGGAGAGCGCGCTGCTGTGTTAGACTGCAAGGAACTAGCATCCTCCAAGCAAGCAAAACGCTGCATTGAAGGTTTTCCAGCTGCCCCAAAGGCAGGTCAGCTTTCCTACAAAGGGAAGGGAGTGTCTGATGGCAAGCCCCATCCTGTAATGCTTCACCCTAATCCATCTTTTAAGTAAGAATTCCTCCAGTTCTGAGTGGATTCGCAGGGAGTCGTAACTTGTCCCAGAGCAATCACTGGGTAGAATGGATGTGTATCCAGCCATCGGGTTGTGAGAGCAGGGATTGCTTTGGGTTTTGGGCTAGGAGTAGTTACTACAAGCAGAAGAAAATCAAAATATTTTGGGGGTTAGACTGTGATCTGGAAATTGGTTTATTCGACTGTGATGCCAGCTATTCCCATAGTTTGCACAGATGTTCCCAGTGATGCCTGCAACGGATTTGAGAGGTAAAGGGCTTTATTCCTCATATACCAGACTGACCCCCTTGAACATGATATAGGAAACCTCCCTGGTTAGCAGAAAAAGGAGTTTCTTTGCCCGCTCTGCGTTGCAGTGAGCTTAGGCCAGTTCTGTCTTTTTCTTAGAAATCGGATCCGGATGCAGAGCGCCTGGGAGCGTTAGGAGAGGGTGTGTACGTCCGCCTAGGGAAATCCAGCGGGAAGACCAGCCCACTCTTTGACACACCTTTGGGAAGCAGTGCGGAGCCCGCAGCTCCAGGCAGCGGGAGCGGAGCCGCTGCCTCTCCCCAGCATCTCAACATGTGGTGTTACAGGACAAGACTTCCTAAAATCCCCAGGATCATCTCGTGGCTCCTTGTTTTAATGTTCCTCCTTCTCTGCATCGCTAATTCTGGCTCCATTTTTGGCTTTTCGAAGAGAATATTTCTCAGGTAAGAGACCCACTTCCTTAGAAGATATCCTGCTGGTCCCCGGTCACACTCTCTTTCCCTCTTTTTACCCACAAACTTGTACCCACACACTTAGATCTGAGTTAGACGATCTCCGTGCTTTAGCAGACCGGTCTCTACTGTGGCACAGTCCTGGGAGGTTGTAGTCCAAGACTTGCTTGTCGGCTGCTTTATAACGAGAAAACAGCTTTTCCTTTTCTAATACTACCAATTTTCCAAGTTTGTCACTGCAAAAGATTTCTCTTTACCTGGTGGGTCACTGAAGGACCTTATTCAACCCTGATCTGGGCTGCGCTGCTGGGAACAGCTTGGTGGGATGTGTTCATGTTTATACTCTCGAGTTTGATTCTAACACCTGTATGAAACCTCGCAGTGTTACTATGCAGTGAACTTAGTTGCCAATGGCACGCAGAGGCGATTGATGTGCACCCTTTTTGATATAAATGATTAAGCTGCAAGAATGAGTGTGCAGGGAATCACAGTGCAGGGTTAGTTTTCCCCTGCACTTTGCATGGGCTGGTGCTGTGGGACCAGGCTGGGAATGCCCGTCCTGGATACGTGGCGTGGTTATAGGGTATAAGAAAGGTAACTAGCTATCAGGAATGAGCTACATTGGCTGTTTGGCTGCATTTTGAAAGCTAATCAGGAAAGCAGGACCCTGTAAAAGTGCCTCTCATGTGGGTCTGGCGGCAGGACGGTTTGGGGTGTGAAGGACCCTTTGTTTTACACGTTGGTCTTTGTATGTTTAGCTTGGCATTTAAAATTAAAATGTTCTAGGGCTGGGGTAGAATCTATTCCTGCTGAATAGACACAGGAAAAATACGGTGTATGCCATGGTTTGTCATGCTGTCCTGCTACTGCTGTTCTCTGCCTTTTAATCTTTAGCACCTTTAAACAGCACCACAGGAAATCATATAGGTATTTAAGCTCTAAGAACCTCTCTTAGAGCAATATAAAATTTTCCCTTTATTTGCCGGTATCCAGCAACACAAATTTATACATGACGTGATAGAAAGTAACTGCTGCACATTTGGTTGAAAGCTGCTCATGATCAGGTGAGGTAAATGAAGAACTGTTAATTGTTTACCCAAACTCTTTTCCTTAGAAACAGTATTGGGAAGGTCTGGTATTTATCCGTTATGAAATGAAAATTTAAAAGCCTTTCTGTGGTGATAAGCTTCTAATTGGTTTAATGAATGAGGAAACTCTCTGAAGCTTCAGTCGCACTCGAGCTGCTATCTACAGCCTGCAATCTACAGAAGTGGTTTTTTTTTTACCATTTGTCACGTCGGAAGCAATCCATAGTTCTGTAAAACAAATCAATCATGAAATGGGCAAACGTGAGTGTGAAATTAGGCTGTCGCAGCTATACCAGTTTGTCCTGAAAAGCTTTCCTGTAAATAAAGGCTCAGCTGCAGAAATTTTGCAACTTCCTTTCTCTGCTTCGCCCTCCAACCATTTGCAGATAAGCTTGAGTAGTTTAGGAGAAAAAAAATCAATATTTTTGCCCTTATACTTTCAGCCTGGCCAACTTGTTGCACGTGGCTTTCCTGGTGTTTGCAGCTGTATCCTCTTATGAGATTCGTGTACCTGGCTGCACCTCTAAGGCAGCTGTCATGTTAGAGGCAATTGCAGAAAATGCAGGCATTTTACTCTCTTTTTCAGCTTAAAAATGCGTTTTAATGGCTTTAAAGTGCGTATGTGTGTGTGTCTGGTCAGTGCCTTTGAATTACCTGACTGCTTCGGGGCCCCGAATACTCGGTCCTTGATTCCAATCCAGACTTGAGTGGTGAAATTGGGCCTCACACAGTCTGTCTGTGCCTTGTTCTGTGTCGGAGATGAACGCTTTTGTCTTCTCTCTGCAGGACTCTAAGCTTCCGTGGTCAGGAGCTGTGCTGGTGCTGGGCTCTGGGTGCTGGGGCTCTTGCAGGATGGCCGGGACCTCCCTTCGGAAGGGATCTCCTAACGCGGATCCGATGATGGAGCTGCCTCTCTCTCAGCTGCCAGCTCTTTGCGAGCGCTCTGCAGGGGACACGTGCAGGTGCCTTGGGACCGAGGTCCTCTCCTCTTCTGTGCTCTCTTGTCCTGGGTCCTGCCTGCTTGGGGTTGGGGGAAGCTGCTCTGTGCTGGTTTGCAG
This sequence comes from Crypturellus soui, assembly GCA_032275445.1. NCBI lineage: Eukaryota > Metazoa > Chordata > Aves > Tinamiformes > Tinamidae > Crypturellus > Crypturellus soui. Next base: position 377,313 of record JAUBNY010000170.1, on the reverse strand, counting down.
TTACTGTCACTGTGGATATTTCAAGAGCCAAATCCAGAGGTGAGTGTGGAATATCTGGGACTGCCTTATTGGGGAGATCCAGCCTGAAGATGGGAATCTGAAGCTGTTTGGTGGCAAAATGGTAATCAAAATCCCATTCAGGAAGTGTCCTTCAAGCAAGGCTCTGGGTTACTTTCCTGCAGAAGCTCAGGAGCAGTTGGCAAAGCAAATCCTGCATGTGTGGATGCTGTGTGCAGCTGTGCTCCAAGCACAGAAAGGGACTCAGGAGCACTCAAAATGGGCTGGAGGGAGCGTAGTGCTAGGTGGAAAGTGTGTGTGATGTGTCTGCTTTTCCTTTGATTGCATTTAGGCAGTTCAACTTCTACCAGCCTGTCCCAGGTGTTGTACAAGCGGATGCCCCCAAGGAAGAGGTTTTGGGCTCTTCCACTGCTGGGAACTCAATGTTTTTAAAGGTGGCCCTGGGAAAAGATGGCACGAGACTTGGACAAGATATGGCTAAGGGTACACCAAGCTGGGAAGCAGGAGAGGAGCAGAAGAAACCAGTGAAACTAGTCCCTGGGGGGATAGAGGAAGCCAAGAAAGAGATGATGGCAAAACCAGCCCCGCCGGTGGAGGAAGCTAAGGAGAAGACCACAGCAAGACCTGCCTCTGGAGTGGAAGCAGGCAAAGAGCAGAAGATGGTGACACCAACCCCTGAAGGAGAAGCGGGCACGAACAAGTCAATGGCAAGACCGGGCTCTGGGGTGGAGGAAGCTAAGAAGATGGTGAGCATGAGACCAGCCTCTGAAGCAGAAGGGAGCAAGGAGAAGTCACTGGCAAGAGCAGCCTCTGGGGTGGAGGAGGCTGAGAAAAACACAACATTGGGAGCAGCTTCCTCAGTGGAGGAGGCCAAGAAAAACACAGCATTAAGAGCAGCTTCTGGGGTGGGGGGAGCTCATGAAAACAGCACATCCAGAGACAAAGCAAAGCCAAAAGAGCCTCTTGCATCAACAGAAAGCAGTAGCTTAACATCTGTGACTTGGGCTGCTGCAGTGACGGAAAAGAAAAGACTGAAAGCTGCTGATTTCAAATCTGAGCCACAATGGGATTTTGAGGACCAATACGTTCTGGACAGCTCATCTCCACCGTCGGTAAGTGCTGGCTGTGTGTATGTCTTTGTCGGGCACCTCCCTGTGGATTCCCTTATCTTCTGTCCACAGCACAAGTGTGGATCCATGTGATCCATGGAGGATCATCTCCAAGCTGGGAGCCCAATACACCGCTATAAGCGATGCTGCCGGGACCTGGAGAGGGACAGTTGTATCCGTACAGCTCGGTTGGCCTGGCCAGCTCTCTGCCACGCTCCAGTATGAGGAATGGTTGTAATCACGCACATTTCTGTGGGTTTCTTTCTTTGAACGTTGGCTGGACCTGCCCTATCCAGAGTCCAAATGCTCAAGAAGCTGGAGAAATTATCAGTTGTTAGGTGTGCCAAGTCAAAATAATGTCAAAGAAAAGGGTTAGATAGTGATCAATAAATGTGTGCCTGCCTGCTTTCGAGGCATGCTAGAGGCTGTTCCCATCTATAAGACATAAGATCTGTCAATACTGGCTAAGACTCAGGTACGTGTGCGTGTGCTTTATGAGGGAAGAGTTCAGCTAGTACATCAGAGAGTATCTTTATTACTGTTGTGGGTTATTATAAACAAGAACATGAGAGACTCTCCCAGGTGCTGCTGAATCACCTTTTCCGCCCAGCGTAGACACTCCTGATGGGCAGTCGGACCCATTTGGAGTTCCCCTGAATTAAGATGGTCCTGGATTGCTGGGTTGCTATCTGGATTTTCTTGCTAAGTCCTGAACCATCAGCAGAGCAAATCTTTCAGATAACAGATCACATTTTGTTCCTGCTTGTTAAACAGAAGCAGCTGAAGACCTGCTCAGCACAGCACAAGTATTTTGGTATTGGTAAAGACAGGGATTTCAGATGGTCAGACCTGTGAAGCAGTAACACTTGCAGAGCCACAGCTTTAAAGGTTTCCTGTGTAGCCTGCTTGCTAGTTAGTTATATTAGTTAGTTCTAGTGATCTAGGTGACCGAGTAGGACACGTGCAGCTCTAGCATGGGGTGATCTGCTCTCCCTCTGCTCACGCAGGCTGATACCTGCTGCCTGTGCTAAAACCATGTTAGTTACTGAGAGCAAACAGGCCTGGATTCCCATCCCAACTGCACATCTGCCTGTTTCCTCTTTAACCTGGAACAAGTTGTTTGAATGCTTTTTCTTCTTATCTTTAAAGATGACGATAACAGTCATCTGATCCCACACATTCCTCACTGGGTTTTCGCATGTGCTCAGCTCTCTGAGGCCGGGACCTTGTGAGGTGGATTGCTGACAGGGGACACCGGCCTCGCGTGGTATGTTTGGCTGAGGCCCATCACAGGCATCGAGCTGTGTCAAATAATGAGGCCCAGAACCAGCAAAAGTGATTTGGTGTGAGTGTCTCAGGCCTGTTCTCTTAGGAAAAGAAATTCCTTAGAGACCTGGAATCAGCCTGACCTCTTCATGGGAGGTTTCCTGTGGGCTGTTTGTGATTCTGAGCTTGTGCCTCATGTTCGTGGTGATGGTGACATCGAGGAGGATGTACGACTGGAGTTTCTGTCTTCTGTATCCTCACACATGGGTGCATTGGCTCTTGGTCAAGTTTGGCAGCCTGCTGCTAATCAGGCCACATCATTTTCTTTTGCTCTTCAAGACCTGCCCTGACTCGGTGAGGGCCAAAGCTGCCAAATCTACCTGGCTGGGACGTCTTTTCCTGCCCAACATCACGATCTTCACGGATAGAAGATACTTCAATGATAGCGAGTGGAACCGCCTGGAGCATTTTGCACCTCCGTATGGCTTCATGGAGCTGAATTATTCCTGTGAGTACCTCGGGGCATATTTGGATGGGGCCACCAGGCTCCTGGCAGCAACCCCTTGGCAAGTAACCAGAGGTTTGCAGCATCTCCCCGCCACAGGTGGAAGCCTAAATGGATCCCATGGTGGAAACTGCAGTTTCCCAGGCCTATTTCCAGGCTCTTGATGCTGACACTTGACTGTGTTTGCTTTGCAGTGGTGAAGGAGGTCATGTCCTTGCTGCCTCCAAACCCCCACCAGCAGCTTCTCCTGGCCAACAGCAGCAGCAACCTGCCAAGGTGCATCAGCTGTGCCGTTGTGGGCAACGGGGGAATTCTGAATAACTCCGGGATGGGCCAGGAGATTGACTCCCATGACTATGTCTTCCGGTAAGACAGACCCTGTACTGCTTTCACCCTTACAAGATACCCAACTGGCAGGATATTGTGGCTGAATAACTTTGTCTTTCCTAGTATTGCATTGCCTCCCAAGTGTCAAAATGACAGGAGCAGGCAAAATGACAGAAGAAGCCAAACCAAAACGGTGTTGGAAGACTCCTGAACAGCAAAGAAGAGTCTGTCTGTGCTTGGAGATGAGCCATGAAGAGCCACCCCAAAGCAAAGGGAAGCAGCTCTTCCACAGCTGAAGAAGAGTTGCTCAAAATGAGTCTTATCTGATTTTCTTTTTTTTTTTTTTTCCACACTAATGCTAGCTTGTCTTTTTATAAATGTGGACATCAGGGTTTCACCTAATCATCTGCTAACTCTGCTCCTCTCTTTGATCTCCTCTGTCAGGGTGAGTGGGGCCATAATCAAGGGTTACGAAAAAGATGTAGGAACCAAAACCTCCTTCTATGGATTCACAGCCTTCTCCCTGGTGTCCTCTCTCCTGGTCTTGAATCACAGGGGTTTCAAGAAGATTCCAAGGGGAAAAGTAAGTCAGGTCCATGTGGTACGTGTGCTCAGCTTTGACAGGATGCTGTCTGTGATGTTCAGTTCTAAATTTCCCTTGACGAAGAGCCATGGGGCCAATGTAACACCTTAGTGTGTTACCTGTTGTGAAGGAACCTCCATCAGTTTAGCTTGAGAGCGAGCAAGTGGGGCTACCCCAGCCCTTTGCTCTATAAAGTAGCCACATACCAAATGTTAGCTCCATTCTGCTTATATATAATAGTTAAAAGCTATTGACCCTAGATCTGTGTCCAAGACATTTGGTGGGCATAGATACCTGCTTGCTTTTTGTTTTTTAAGGATGTGTTGCTTTTATACTGTTCATTAACCCGTGCTTGTTTTCCTAGGACATCAGATACATTCACTTCCTGGAGGGTGCTAGAGACTACGAGTGGCTGAAGGCTCTTCTGCTCAACGGAGAAACCAAGAAGGGAGTCTTGAATCACTACGGGTAAAGCAAATAGGGCCCATCTCTTACCCTGGATTGCAGAGCATCCCCGTCCTCTCTTCCAGCTGCAATGTTGTATCCAGCCTTGCTGAGATGTCAGACAGGGTAAAGCGAGGTTAAATCCTCCTTCACTTGCAGATTTATTTTGATACGGTGTTTGCTCCCCAGCTCTGAGCACTACCTTGACCAACACACCACCTTCCCCGAAGTAGCTGGTTCCCGTGGTGTGAGTAGCAGCCTGTGCTTGGAGAAATCTCTGTGGTCCTGGAGGGAACATGTGCTGCTGTTTGGGCTGGTGTCACCTGGTGCCCATACTCTCATGTTCCTAAGTGATTTTCCTCTGCTGTTCCCCTTCTTTCCTCATCTCTTCCCCTGCAATGCACACAGGGTTTTGGCATCACCTAGGAAATGCTGCAGAATAACTAACACCATTTGTGGTTCCATTCGCCAAGTGAATCGGGGCTGATGCTTTCCAGCCATGGTGAGATACAGGAGCTTGTCCTGAGCGTCCCCATTCCTGTCCTTAGGCAAAGGCCCCGAGAGAGATTTGATGAAGATTTTACCCTGGACAAATACCTGGTGATTCACCCTGATTTTCTCAGATATATGAAGAACAGGTAAGCAGGGGTTATCTCTAAGACACATTTTTTTTTTTTTTCAGGCTAGCACCTTTTCTCTATATCTCTGGGCTTTATCTTTCCAGCTTGCTCCCTGCAATTTTCCTACAGCAAGAATTTGTGGGTGAGATCCACATGTGTACAGTCGATGAAAATGTCCTGTGGCACTGAAGTGGGATGTTAGCAATGCAAAGACCTCTGCCTGGAGCAGGGTATTACCCTCTGGCACCTGTGAGCTATATAAGTAACAGCTCCGAGTTTGTTTTTCTGCATGAAAAGCTGTCCTGGGCATGCGGTAGTCCTGGACAGGCAGTGTTGCTAATGTGCCAGAATAGTTCACCTATTATCTAATAGTTCAGACCAACCATTTGTGCTTTCCATACCTCCCATAGCTCGGTACCTTGGAGGAAGGCTCTGTAACACCCCCCTCCTCTCACATTCCTCGGCTCAAGCTGTTTGTGCCCTTAAGCATGAGGATAGCCACGTCTTCGGTATCCCCCTCCCTTGTTCTGCCTGCTCCTCTTTGCATTTCTGATCCTTTTTGCAAGCCTTCTAGACCCTGTCACTGAGAGATCTGGCAAGCAGGGGCCGCAGATGATCGAGCTGCAGCAAGAAGAGCTCCTGTTGTGCCCTGCGTTGGCTGCATTTACTCTTCAGTCTCCTTGAGGGCCGAGTTATGCTTTTCTCTGAGAGAAGACAAATGCAGTGCCAGATGGCTCATGCTTACCTGGGTGTTCTGCCATCTCCTCTCTGGCTTTGGTCCTTTCCCAGGCAAAGAGGGTTCCTTTTTTATTATTTTGTCTATTTATTTGTTTTCTCCTGTTTTAGAATCCTACCTTTCTAACAACCACTGGTACAAAACATCTCAGCTCCTAACATTTTTTTTTTTGCTCCTACTCTGCACCTTCCTACATTATCTTTTTTTGTTTCCCTGCGTAATGAACAGTGATAAAGATACACTGAGGGGCTCCAAAGACATTCCTGTGCTGCAAGGCAAAGGAGAGATGCGAGAACAGACTTTAATGCAATAGATCCTTTAATCTACCACCTCTTTACGCTACCATTGGGTGACCTACTACTTTTACAGAACTTAGGGTGAGCTGAGCTCAGTGCAGACTTGCAGGTTACAGTGCGGCTGGTGGCCTTGGGCTTTGTGACCCTACAACACACCCCTGCACACCCACTTTGTGCATAAGTGGATGTTTGTCACCCTGTCCTCAATGCACTAGATGTGACCCCAGTGCTGCCTCTCTTCCCAGGCTGTGCAGTGACTGCTGCCAAGAGCAGGTCTGAAATGCCCAGCGTGGCCACACACTGCTGCAGGGACAGAGGTGGCACACGGGGACAAGTCTTAACCATCGTACCCAGCTTCTCGCTTTCTGCTCCTGCTGCAGGTTTTTGAAATCCCAAACTCTGAAGAAGTCCTACTGGCGGCTCTACAGACCCACGACGGGGGCCTTCCTGCTGCTTACTGCCCTCCACCTCTGTGACAAGGTAAGGACATGAGGGTTCCTGTGCCCAGCGCTGCCCAGAAGAGGGGATAGAATAATAGGGTAGAGCGTGGGCAGCACCGACCTCCTCCACCATCTGCCTCGAGGACAGAGGGGTTCTTGCGAGCTTCGGAGGGAATTGAAGGCAAGAGAAATGACCCAGAATTGATCACAAACTCGTGATGCCTCCTGTGGCTTCAGAGCTGCCTTTGCTCCAGCAAGGTAGTTTGAGGGGAGAGGAACCCCTCTGGAGCCGTTGTTTGCAGTCTGGTCTGTGGGGACCCCCCCATCTGGGAACTATGTTCCGTATTCTGCTAAACACCTTCCATCCTTTGTACCTTTCCACACTGAGCCCTCTGTCCTTCCCAGGTGAGTGCCTATGGCTACATCACGGAGGGGCACGAGAAGTACTCGGATCACTATTATGATAAGAGTTGGAAACGTCTGGTCTTCTACGCCAACCATGACTTCAAGCTGGAAAAGGAGGTGTGGAAAAAGCTCCACGATGAGAATATCATGAAACTCTACCAGAGATCCTGATTGTGTCTCAAGTGCCATTGCATGGGATATCTCAGCAACACTTCAGGGCAAAAGGAGTCGTATTTCTAGAGCCAGGCTTAGCTCTGGACTACAAGGCAGATTCATCTGTACCAAGATACTTTGAATATCTACCTTGTGATATTTCTACAAATGTGATAGTGCCACTGGTGAGGAGAACAGCCAACGAATGCAGCAGGCCAGCAAAGACACATCCCATCAGACCCGTTGTGAGTGGTTTTAGGCTCTTGTTTTGGGATGGAGGAACCCAGAATGGATCCGAAGCAGATGGTCTGGTGTCATGCATCTTCATCCAGGTTTACTGTCTTTGCCATGAGATGCTCCTCTCCTCAGTCTGCGACTGACTTGTTTGTTCTGG
>JAUBNY010000170.1:290632-309313 GCA_032275445.1 Crypturellus soui | reverse complement strand
ATTTGTTGGTGTTGTTCGGCTGCAAGGAGCTGACAGGCGAGCACGTGGCCTCCCCCGCGCGCTGTTTCTTTGTCCTTGCTCTCGCATTTAATGCTTGAAATGAGCCCGAAAGCCCTCAAATCCCTCTTTATTCCTTCCCGCGGGAAGGCTGTCTTGGAAAGCGGCCCTCTTGTCCCAGGATCAGAAATGCCAAAACGGGGAGAGCGTCGCCTCGCGCTCCAAGAGGTCCGGCATGAAACAGGAGTGAATTATTGAAGATCCAAACGTAATTACTCCTGAATCCATCCGAGCCTGCAAGCGACGGGCTCATAAACCCTTCCCTTATTGAAAAGCTTTTTATCTAATGACCGCTGGTCCCCACTGTCCTGCCGGGCCAGGAGGCATTTGGTAACATGATGACTCCACAGCTCCGGAGATGGGAGCAGTCCCTTTTAATTAGGCGGATCCGGGAGTTAGGGCCTTTTGGGAGTGTTTACAGGGCTCTGGGTTACGGTCCGTTCCCGGCCTTTGAGTGAGTGTTGAAAGCTGTGCTGTTTATTGCAAGCGTGAAAGAAAACCTTGGCTTTCTTACCCCCTTTTTTTTTTTCATTTAATCGATGTTTTTTATTGATTCACTTATTTGATTTGATTTTGTTTTAAAGGCAGTTGGCTGCTTGTTGCTGTCTCAATGAGGCACTTGGGGTGGGGGACTGGAGAGCAGTGATTGAGCTGGACCTGGGCACGATCCAGCTGCCCAGCGGCATCCTCTGCTCCAAGACCTTCCTGCCTGGCTCCAGGATCCCGGCTGGCTCCGGGATGAGCCTGCAGCGAGGTGGGCTGGGACTGGGGCCCCTCCACGGTCTCTCCATGGTAAAAGCCCTGCGCTGGGATGGAGCGCGGGGCCCATCTCGCTCGTCGGGGGTTTCTGCTAACGGCTTTTGCGTTAGCTGGTGTCTGCGCGGGGCCTTCCCCTTTCTCTTCCAATAATGCAAATCTGGAGGCATCGTGAGCCTTAGATGAAGTTCCTAGAAGCTGCCTGGGGAAGGGAACAGCCTCATCTGGCCCCTCTCTGGAGAGGAAACACCCAGGCCCTGTCTCTGCATCTATTAGAGATAGGAAGCTCCTATAGCGTGCAGGGGAAGGAGGGCGGCGCATCCTACTAGACATCAGAGAATCACCCCAGGTCCTGCCTTTCTGCGGGCGCTGGAGAGGGCAGCGAGGCCCCGTGCTGCTCCTTTGGGCCCCGGCGCGAGCGGAGCTGTGGATGTGGCCGGGGTAGGCAGCAAAATGCCAGGGCTTGTGGGGGGAGCAGGGCTGTCCCCATCAGTGCGGTGCCTCAGTTTCCCCATCCGTGAAAGCGGCTCCGAAGCAGCGTCACCTCCTGCAAAACCTCAGGCTGGTCCCCACGTCGGGGCCGTGTCGGAGCCCCGGGAGCTCCCGCATCGCACGTCCCCTGCCGGATGCTGGCGGGGGAAGTCGCAGCCGGAGTTGCGCAAAACTGGAGCAGCGGCAGCGCCTGTCACCAGCCTCCCGCCCCGGAGCCGTCCCGTCCCGTCTCCCTGCGCCGCTCCGGGATCACCCGCTGCGATCCAGCGCCGGCCGCTGTCCGGGGGCCCTTGTGCCGCCTCTGCCCCGAGGCACGGGGGGATCTGGAGCAAGGACCTGGTGATGCTCCGGCATCTCCTGCTGCGCTCCGGCGCTGACTCAGAGGCCGGCCGCCCTCCTGGTGCGTCGTCGGCGTCTCGCGCTGGACTCGGATGCGGTTATCCCTACAGCTCTAGGCTACGGGAATGCCGCCGCTGGGGAGGGCTGCTCTCTTCGGGCACTGGTGTGCGTGTCCGACTGCGCATCCCTGCGGGATGGGGATGAACCCGGCCAGTTGGTGGCAAGGGTGCAAGGACCCACACGCCCAATCCTGGGGACCTCGGGATCCGGCCGCATCCCAGCTGTGCTCCCCGGCACCTCCAGGCACCTTTCCAGTCACTGCCTGCAAGCAGAGGGGCTCGCTGAGAGCCAGCGGGACGGCAGGGACCCAGGGACAACAGTTCGTGGTTTGTTTGAGTGCGAAAGCCGCTCCTGGGGGAAGGGGCTCCAAGCAGAGGGGCTGTGATGGTGCTGGGCTTCGCTTTCCTGCTCTCCCTCTAGCAAAGGTGGCAAAATGGAGAGGAGAGGGAACTGCCGGAGGTGCTGGCACCTCCGGAGACCTTGGACCTGGGACATGGCCTGGGACAGGCCAAGTCACGTTTGCTGGTGTGCCGGGAGATGCCACCTCGCCCCGCTGGGCTCCGGCGTGCTGCAGATCCTCCTTCCCCACCTTTTCTCCCCAAAGCAGCACGTGATCCTGGAGAACCTGTGACAGGGAAGTGGTGCGGTCGCGAGGAGCCTGGGACAAGCCAGTCCCTGCCCTCGCTTCCTCCGGCCGAGGACGGACAGACGCCCGGCGCCGGCGCGGGGACAGCCCTGCGGCCGCTTTATCGGCAGCACCCAGCGGTTTTGCAGGTTTTTATCTCGGCTCCAGAGTTTTGCTTCCTCCCAGGGCGTGCCGAGCGCTCTGAACTCGCCGGGCAAGCGAACCGCCCCACAGTTGCCTCATGTCCTGCTTGCCTTAAAGAGGAAAAAATGAGGCGACTCTCCTAATTCTAGGAGGAGATCTGGTGAGTTGAGCACCTCGGCTGGCTGCAAATGCTGGGAACCCATTGGCTCCTCCTGCTCCTTCTCCGAGTAAGTCGGGTTTTTGTCTGGTGCGTTGAGCGCTTGACATGCCCCAAGCAGCTCCCAGCATCCGGGAGATGCGGATTAAACCCCCCAAGTGAGGGAGCGAGCGTGCACATCCATGGGAATGCTCCCGTGGCAAAGAGATTGGGAGATGAAGGGGCTGCTCCAGCAGCTTAAAATACCCTGTGAACCTGTGTTTTCCCCCCACTTGGACCCGGAGCGAAACTAGGCGAGTTTTGTGTTGCCGCTTATTAGCTGAGTTGCCCCTCGCCAGCTGCGCTGCTGCTGCATCTCCATCCATCCCTCCGTATCCCGCGGGATGGGTGGTTTTCCACGCTGGCAGTGGGACTTCCATGTGGCTCCCCTTGAGGTGGGCAGGGTCGGCATCGCTCCATGTCCACTGCAAGATTCGCATCTCGCCGTGGCGCCCGTACCGGTGCTTTCCGGGTTGCCGAGGGGGTTTTATCCGTTTCTCCAGCTCGGCTGCCTCGATCCCGTCTCCAGATTGGGCGTTAATGATTGACCGTGAAGGCTTTGGGCACAGAGCTCCTCACGCAGGCCCGCAGCTTCACCCAGTTCCTGCAGAATTTCCTGGTCCAGGGGTTTCCTACCCAGGACTGTTCTCTGCCTTGGTGCCTCAAAGTGTGTTTTCTCCTCCAGAACAGCCAAATATTCCAAACACAGTGAATAGAGGCGGCTGGAGAGCGGGGAGGCTGCAGACACGTGGCTGGAACCCATCCCTGTCCCTGGCTGCAGGGCCAGGCCAGGCTGGTGCTCTCCAGGGCTCCCTTTGAGACAGGTCCTCACGGGAATGAGGAACCGGCTTTGAGTTTTACAAGGAGATAGGGTGGAAAAAATGACTGTATTTAACTTTTTTCACCCTGTTTCCTCAGCAAGTTATTTCCTTTTTTTTTATCTTTTCTCTCTCTTTAACATCTTGTCGTTTCCCCAGCTGTTTGCCTTGGGCTGCTATTGTCAGATCTGAAACTTGAGCCTGGAAAACACAGAGCTCTTCAAAGGAGAGGAGGAACGCCTGGGCCGGGAACGTGCTCCGCGGGCCGGGGCACCCTTTCCCAGGGGAATCCCTCTCGGAGGAGCCAGCAGGGGCTGGTAACAGCCAAGAGCACCTTTTACCGAGGCTGCCGGCGCTGATGGATGCCTTTAAGGTGCTCGTTAATCATTGATGAGCGGTGCCGTTAGCGCAGCCTTTGCCTAATGGAAAACCAAGCCCTCTGCGTCGGCTCGGGGCTGTTTGACGCCCTGTCGCCCCATGGGGACTCTGTGGCGTGTTCCAGCAGCGAGAGCGTCACCTCACGCGTCGCCTCTCCCGGCCCTGCTGCACGTGTGTGTTTCGGGTGGGCGGCTGCCGGGCGCCGGCTCCGCACGGCGCCTCTCGCTTCCCTTTTCCGGAAGAGCCAGATGTGCCCTCGGCGCCGGCGCCGCCTGGGAAAGGGGCTCAGCAGAGGGCCCAGCGGTTCGGGGTGCTGGACTGGGGGTGACGCCGGTGCTGGCACTGCGCCGGGGTGACCCCCGCACCCAGTGATGGCCACGGGGACCCGCGGCACCAAGACAGTCCTGGCGCCGGCTCCGGTGCTGGCACCGGCTGTGCCGGGCTTGGGTGCGAGTGCCGGACACGTGGGAGATGAAACCGTGTTGCCACCTCCGTCCACGGGGTGAAAATACCCCGGGGTTTCCTGCGTTTCACTCGCAGGGGGGATGGGGTCCCTTGGGGCGACCGAGGGGGTTTCAGCGGCGCAGAGGCCTTCGCCCTGCCCTCCTCTTCCTCCTCCTCCTCCTCTCCGGATGTTAATGGGCAGAGCAGTGCAAACCGATGGAGCGGGACGAGGGCAGCCGGCGGGAGCGGCTGTGCTGGGAAGCACCGGGATGTGACGGGCGCAGGGCCAGGCCTCCGGCAGCGGCAGGTGCTTTTCCAGAGGAGGGGAGAGCCCAGGAGAACCCGGAGCCTCCTGCTTGTGCCGGGTCGGCCCGCGGTGTCCCCGGCCAGGGCTCTCCGCTGGCATCTCTAGTTTAGTTGCTAAAGAACAAAACAAACGGCGTCTGCGGCCCGGCGGAGGGGCTGGCAGCCTCCCAGGCTCGGAGCCATTCAAGAGCCCGGCGGGCGCCGCGTTCCCTCCCGCCGCTCCGGCCGGCCGAGCCTCCCCGGCTCCGCTGTGGGGCCGCGGGGGCCGCGCTGGCGTGGGCCGGGTGCCCTCGGGCAGCCCCCGAGCGCCGGGGCAGCTCCTGCCCGGGGCTCTTCCCACCCCCAGAGATGCTGCTGCCGCCGCCGCATCCCGCGTCCCCTCCTCCCCGCCAGCCCTGACCTGGTTTCTCACGCGTGGTTTGAGGCGCCGACGTCTTCCTCTTCCCCCGGCAGGCGCGGCGGGAGGCGCCGGGCGCCGCGGCGGGGCTGACGCTCGCGGGGCGGCGCGGAGGACGGGGGGAGCCCCGACACCCCGATGAGGTAGGGCCGGGCACCGGGGCGGTGGCGGCGCCCGGTGTCACCTCGTGGCGGCGGCGGCGGCGGCCCCGCGCGCTCCTCCCCGGGCCTCGGCGTGATCCCGGCCGCCCCGGAGGCCTCGTGGAGGCCGCGGAGCAGCAGGGTCCGTCACCCCGCGGCTGCCCCCTAGTGCCCGCCGGGGCTGGCAGCAGGCGGGCGTTTGGGACACTGGGGACAATAGGGCGGCGGTGGCAGCGCGTGGCACCGCTCCTTGCCCTCAGCTCGGGCTGCGTGGGGTGAGTGGCCCTGGGGACGTGTCCCTGGCTCCCCCGGGTGTCCCAGCCTTGGCCGTGTCCCACGCAGGGGCCCGCGGAGGCGGCCGCTCGCGTGTCCCCTCTGCTCCAGGACACGGGAGCTCCCTGCTCGGGCGTCTCGCGAGTCCAAAGACAGGAGTCCAAGGCCCTCCCTCACAGCCCTTGTGCTGCACCTGAGTGTGATGGCCCCAAATCTGCCCATTTTGGCTCTTTTATCTCGGCCTGGCACCACTCGGGCCATGCCGGTGACACGGGCGGAGACCCCCCTGCCCCGTGGCTTTGTCTGCTGATCTGCCCTCCCGCTCCCGCCTGGGGTCCGAGCGCCATTGGATCTGCTCGCGTCCCCACAGCCCGTCTGGCTCCGAGCGCCGCCGGATCCGCTCGCGTCCTCGCAGCCCGTCCATCCCCAAGCGCCGCCGGATCCACTCGTGTCCCCGCAGCCCGGCCGGCTCAGGTGTGCTGTGCTGAGGTGCTCAGTGCCCTTTGGGACGGATCCGGGCCCTTTCCTGCCCCTGCTCCAGAGGCACCGTTGGGGTGAAGCTCCATCCCCGGAGCCACATGTCGGGTCTGGAAAGCGTTTTCCTGTTCCCTGGGGTTAGTGATGCTGAGGGCAAGACGTGGATCCGATTGATCGCGGGCTCTTAAACGGCTGCGTAAGGGAGCTCTGCCGTCTCCTGCTGAGGCTTAGCCTCTCCCACGCACGAGCCTGCGTCCCGTAGGACCTGCTGGCTTTAACCCTGCTTGAGCATCTCCTTGGGATATTTGGATGAGGCATTCAGGACTTGTACCTGGAAAGAGAGTAGAGCTGAGAGGTAAATGCTGCCAAACAGAGCACAAAGTGGTGGTGTCCGTGGTCCCCGCACGGAGCGATGAGAGGAAAGAAATCCCTGCATCTTTCCCAGCGGCTGAGGAAGCGCTTAAAGCACTTCCCTGCCTCCTGGGGTCCCCCCAGCACAAAGCCCCATTAACGGTTAATGCTTCTGCCGCTGCCTTCCGGCTCGGATCCGCTTACGGTGCGGAGGGAGGGCGCGCGGCGAGGCCGCGGAGCGGGCGTTGCGGCCGTCCCCCTCGCCGCGCGCCGACCCTCGTCCCGCTGCTCGCAGCCTGCCCGCCGTCGCCCGCCGAGATGTCGAGCGGCGACAGGAACGGGGGCGGCCGCGCCAGCAGCAGCCGCCTGCAGAGCAAGAAGCCCCCCAACCTCTCCATCGTCATCCCGCCGCGGGAGGCCGAGGAGGACGGCGGCCGCAAGGAGGTGAGCGGGGTCTGCGGCGGCGGTTTGCTGGGATCTGTCTGTTTGTGGTGGATTTGGGAGCCTTCTCTAAGGCGTGGGGTGAGAAGTGGCATCTCTCATCTCTTGGGACACGCATGTCATGGGCCTTGGTGCTCTCCTGACTGTAGCAGTGGTTGAAACTAGCTCAGGTCCAGCACAGTGATGCTGGCAAGTGAGGGGAAGGAGCTGGTTGCTGCTGCAGGGGAATGATCCTTCCATAGTGCAGAAAATCCTGTTTCCTTAATCCCATGCTGGACTTGGGGGCAGCAGGAATGTGAACTCCCCTGTTGTGTGTCCTGTTTTGCAGCCCTCAAAGGTCCCCATCTACCGAAAGAGCAAGAGCCTGCAAGAGGCCAGGCCGAAGAGAGATGACGGCTCCTCGGAGAAACGTCCCGGCTTCCGCCGCCAGACCTCCCTGTCCCAGAGCATCCGCAAGTGAGGGCTCGGGAGGGCTCGTCCTGACCGACCCGGGGTGGCGCAGGGTGTGGAAGTGCTGGCAGTGCCAGGGTGGCGGGTGGGATCCCCACGCTCCGGTCTGGGTGTTCTGACTGCAGACACCAGCAAGAGATCTCGGGGTGAGGAGAGTCAGTGCTCGAAAGGAAAAGCCTAGGAGAGTTCAGCATGGCTCTGTTTTGACTCGCTATTTTCTGCCTAGGAATCATCCCACTGCAGAAGAATTAATTGTTTGGTACTGACTTAAATGGTTGTTTTATAGATCCCAAAGAATTCCTCACTGTTGTTTGTGCAGGACCTTCGTAAACGCCTTGAGCTGTGCTCCTGCCACAGCACAGAGCTGATACACTGATACCTCCTCCGAGCTGGTATCTGCTGCACCACCACGTCTGTGTTAGCTCTCCAGAGAGAGCTGAGCACCACCAATCCCTCCGTGAAACCCTTTCTCCCTCTTGAGACCCATAACCAGGTCAAAACTATGCTGGGCTAAGCCAAGACACCCAAACTCAGCACCCCTGCTTAAGAGGAGGATGACACCCTGGTTGGGGTGTTGGTACCAGGCTTGAGACATGGGTTGTGCATTGGGGAGCCCGTCCGGGCGGTGCTGGTGACCGTCCCCTCCCTTCGCGCAGGGGCACCGCGCAGTGGTTTGGCGTCAGCAGCGACTGGGAGGGCAAGCGGCAGCAGTGGCAGCGCAAGAGCCTGCAGCACTGCAGCATGAGGTACGGCAAGCTCAAGGCCGCCTACCGCGACATGGAGCTGCCCAGCCAGGAGGTGCCCTCCTTCCAGGGCACCGAGTCGCCAAAGCCAGCCAAGCTGCCCAAGGTAGAGCTCGGGGCGCGGGATCGAGCTCCTGGCGCGGGGCGTTTCGCTCCGAGCATCACGAGGCCTCTCCCTCTTCCCAGATCGTGGATCCACTGGCCCGGGGCCGTCCCTTCCGCCATCCCGAAGAGACCGATCGTCCCCACACGCCCCACCACGTCCTGCCGCCCCTGACCCCCGGCGTCGCCTCCTTGGCCTCCTTCAACAGCGCCCGCTCCGGCTACAGCCGCCTGCCCCGCCGCAAGCGGGAGTCCGTCGCGCACATGAGCTACAAGGCGGCCGCCGCGCTCCTCCGCGTGAGTCGTGGGCAGCAGCGTTTCCTTCTGCCCTTCACCATTTGGTTTTTAATTCTGTCCCTCCTCCGCCGTCTTTTTCTTGTCTTTCTGCTCCGCACAAACATCACCACCTCCGATGCAGGTTTCAGGGGGCAGGTTTTTAACCCAAGCTCAGCTCAAAAAAGAGAAGTTTTGGTGGAAGCGTGACCACCAAAGTGGAACTACCTTGCGTGACATCCCTAGAAAAAACAGCTTTCGGATGTACAGCAGGCGAGGTTTTGCTGGAGGGGAAATTTCCCTGGAGGCTTTCTAGCCCTCGGAGAGATCTAGGCAAGCCTTGGGGAGGTTTTGTAGGCGGGCACTGAAAAGGGGATCCCAAATTCACTTGTGCTCACTTACATCATTGTGATCCCACCACCTCTGGCTCTCGAGCTAAAGGTGATGTCTCCCCGCTGCTCCTGCTGGCTGGACTGCCCCACACAAGGGTTGATGGTGGGTTGATATTTAGTGCTCGCTGACACAGCTTCGGGGAGGAATGCTCCAAGAAACCCTCAGCGTTGCCGAAACTGGGGGCTTCTTGTTTCTTATCCTTATTTGCTTCCCTTGCAAAAGGGCCGCTCTGTGCTGGAGCCGCTGGCTCCGAAGCAGAAGAGCAACAAGAGGAGCTTTGTGTACCCCAGCTTCCTGGACGAGGACATGGTGGACGCTGCCGATACCCTGGACTCGTCCTTCTTCAGTAAGGCAAGCGCAGTTCCCCGCCGGCCGGGCCGCCGGACAGGGGAGGGGACCGTGCGCGTGGCGCCAGCCCGGCCGCCGGGATCAGGGTGCTCCTCCACACGGACCCCTTGGAGGTCTGCGAGGGGGCTGAGGAGGAGCAGGGCTTTCACTGGGGCAATGACATGTCCCCACCAGTGGGAGCTTTGCCATCCCGCGCTCCTGTCCCCTCATAGGGCAGTCATCAGGAGAAAGTGACTATCCGAGGCCTTTCTGTGCCATTAGAGATGGTCCAAGGCTGTGACAAGTGCTCAGAGCCCACTAGAGTTGGGGAACTGAGGTGCTCACACCTACATGACCCAATGCAGAGCGGTCAATCGCTTGCCCAAAATGGCAGTGAGAGGGGTTTTAGCTGCAGTCAGGTCGTGGTATTGTTTGGACTCTGCAATGGGGAGTTGGTGGTGGAGATTATCCTCTCCCTGGGCTCCACGGGGCCTGCCTGGCCTGGCTGTGCACTTCAGCAGTCAGGAGGTTCCTCGTCGGTCGCCCAGGAGCTTCTGTGCTCCCTGCAGATGGACGTGCACGACGAGACGTACTCCATGCCCGATGATGTTTTCGAGTCGCCGCCTCTCTCGGCCACGTATTTACGCATGCACCCGGTCGGGGAGGACGTCAGGGTGTCCCCGGAGGTGGAACAGCCTGCTCTGTGAGTGCCATCTCCTGCCTGTGTGCTGTCCCCAACGCTGTCTGCACATATCCCCACCACTGCACTCCATGCTCTGTCCCCATCTCCCCAGGTCCTGGGGCACTTTGGCATCTTCTACCACACCCCTGCAAGGACAAATCTAACAGATACCCTGGGATCAGGGCTAGGGGTATCCTCTGGGCTGCCTGAGGCCATGGGGTTGGACGCGGGGTGTTTCTTAGGCAGTCCCTTTGGGCAACCTCAGTGGGTTTCTGCTCTCCCCGCAGAAGGGAAGGTGCCCGGCTCGCCTCTGCCTCGGACGGCCCCGCACCCAGGAGAGGCCGGCGCATCGCCTCCAAAGTGAAGCACTTCGCCTTCGACCGCAAGAAGCGCTACTACGGGCTGGGGGTGGTGGGCAAGTGGCTCAACAGGACGTACCGCCGGAGCCTGAGCAGCATCGTGCAGACACAGCTGGAGAACACCGACAGCCACCGGTGAGCGGGACGGGCGCATGGCCTGGGGGGACCTGCAGGGAGTCCTACCGCATGGGAGATCAGGACAGGCTGCTTCCCTGCTGGCTGGGTGCACATCCCCACGGTCAGGCACCGTGTGTCCTCACGGCTGCTCCGCCTGGGTGGCTGCTGTCCCTGTGCCTGGCTGCCTCCTCGCTACATCCTTGGGCTGCTCCGGCCTTGGTGCTGACCCCAGCCTCCTTGCTCCGCAGGCCGTATTTCACCTACTGGATCACATTTGTCCACATCCTCATCACCTTGCTGGTCATCGGCACGTACGGCATCGCCCCCATCGGCTTCACCCAGCACGTGACGACACAGTTAGTAAGTTTAAGAACTGCCTGGTGGCACGTCCAGCTCCCCAGTGGCAGCCAGCTGCAAAGGAAAACAAGCCGGGCACCCCGGGAGGGTGGTGTTACCCCAAAGGACCCCAAGAAATTGGTCCGGGGTGACTACTCGGAGCCTGGCGAGCTGCATCCCGCGCTGGGCTTGCTCCCGCCACGTATCCCGCACCTCCCGCTCCATGCGAGCTGGCTGTGCCGCTCTGCCTTCGCTCGGCAGGTGCTGAGGAACAAAGGTGTCTACGAAAGCGTCAAGTACATCCAGCAGGAAAACTTCTGGATTGGGCCCAGCTCGGTAAGGGGGTGATGGGTTGCCGTGCCAAGACTCCGTCCTCAGCCCGCTGCAGCTTTCCCTTCCTAGCGCTGAGGGTGGGAGCTCGCCGCAGTCTCCTCGGGGTGGTCCTTCCTCCGCTCCTCCCAGAGGAGAGCTCTGAGCCTGGTTACTCTACAGCCACCCTCGTCCCTACCTGCTGCCTGGGACTCTGGCACCCCAGTCCCTCTGGGCACTTGCTCCCTGCTCCCAAGCTGAGCTGGGTGCCAGATCTTGGGAAGAGGGATGTGCCAGGGAACTGGGATGGGTAATGGACCCTCTCCATGCACGGAGAGCATCCCCTGGACTTGTGCTGCCTTCCCAGATCGACCTGATTCACCTGGGGGCCAAGTTCTCCCCCTGCATCCGGAAGGACCGGCAGGTGGAGCGGCTCATCCAGCGCGAGAGGGACCGGGAGCGCGACTCCGGCTGCTGCGTCCAGAACGACAACTCGGGCTGCATTCAGACGCTGCCCCGGGACTGCTCGGTGCGGGCGGCGGCGGCGCGTGCTCCTCCTCCATGCAGCGGCTGGTGGGGAATTCCTTGGGTTTTCTTGGAGGGAAGGGAGGAGCTATCTCAACGCGGTGCAGATCTGAAGTGCAAGTAGGTGTGCGATGCGCGGAGGGGACAGCAGCACAGTCACTGCTCGCGCCTCGAGTCTCTTCATCTCTACAGGAGACGCTGGCCACGTTCATCAAGTGGCCGGGCACTAACGCCCCGGTGATGGGCTCTGACAAGAAGCGGACGTCAGGGGCCGTGTGCCATCAGGACCCCAGGTAGGAGGGAGCTCCGGGAGGAGAGGCCGTGGTCCCCATGGCAGAGCATGTGTGTGAGATGTCACTTGGGGATGAGTTTCTAGCTCAGATGCCTTGAATCCGACTGCGCAAGGAGCTGGCTGTTTGAGTGACTGGCAGCCCTTGCACACTATAGGGGTGAGGAAGAGGGAATAGGCAGGGAGTGGGATTGGACTAGGGGAAAGGATGAGTTGGGAAGACCCCTATTGACACGCCACATGCCCCTCCTCCTCCCAGGACGTGCGAGGAGCCAGCGTCCAACCCACCCCACGTGTGGCCAGACGATATCACCAAGTGGCCGGTAAGAGCCTGCAGCAGCTGCAGACCCTCCTTGTCCGTGGGCTTGTGCCATCCCCACGTGGTGGCACCTCGGCAGCCTTGGAGGTGGCAGGAGGGTGGCCCAGGTGACGGCAAGTGGCTGCGATTCGGTCCCTCTCTGCAATTTGTCTCCCTCCTGCCTGCAGATCTGCACCTACGAGACCAAAACCAACCACACGGGCCTGGCGCACATGGACTGCCAGATCAAGGGCAGGCCCTGCTGCATCGGCACCAAGGGCAGGTGAGACGAAACCACGCGGGGACCGAGCCCAGCGCAGGCCCCGCTGCCTCCCTGTCCCAGGCTGTGCCGGGGAGGCCGGGGAGCCTCGGCCGAGCGCGGGACGCGGGAGGAGGCGGGAAGCGCTGCACCGGAGGGGACTCTCCGCGCTGGGAGCGGAGAGCCCTGCCCGGAGTGAGTCCCCTCCTGCCCAGCAGCTGCGAGATCACCACGCGGGAGTACTGCGAGTTCATGCACGGCTACTTCCATGAGGAGGCGACGCTCTGCTCGCAGGTGAGCGCAGCCGTGGGGCTCGCGGCGCGTTGTGGTGTCAGAGGTGGAGGTGTCCAGCCTGGGATCCCCCCGGGGGCAGGCGCTGCGGTCAGTGCCAGTGGGAGCGATGCAAAGCCAAGAGCTTTCCCGCCACGGGCAGGAAAACAACCTTCCAGGGGCTGCTGGGGATACTTGGTTGGTCCCTTCCAGCCATAGGGGCAGTTCATGTGCTCCGAGTGCCCTGGGTGTCCCCTCTGACCCTCCTGGGTGGCCCAGGTGCTGAGCTCCTGCAGTCCTCAAACCCGTGTCCGTCTTTCCAGGTGCACTGCCTGGATGAAGTCTGCGGCCTCCTGCCCTTCCTCAACCCGGAGGTCCCTGACCAGTTCTACCGCCTCTGGCTGTCGCTGTTCCTGCACGCGGGGTGCGTGGTGGCTCCGTGTTCCCAGTCCGCTCCTCTGCGACCCGGCACCCTGAACAGGAGATAACTCCATGTCTGGGGGGCTCTCTGTGAGCTCTTAAACCATGGGTTGGATGAGAAAAGGGAGAAATACCCCGAACTTGCATGATACCACAGGAATGTGCTGTCTCCGGAGAGGATCTTGTAGGATATCTTGTCTTGTGCCCTGGGCCAGTGGGTGGGACACTGGGGAGGGGTCTGGCAGGGCCAGCGGGATCTAACCCGGGGCCTCTTCCTGCAGGGTCATCCACTGCCTGGTGTCGGTCACCTTCCAGATGACGGTGCTGAGGGACCTGGAGAAGCTGGCGGGCTGGCACCGCATCTCCATCATTTTCATCCTCAGCGGCATCACGGGCAACCTGGCCAGCGCCATCTTCCTGCCCTACAGAGCAGAGGTGAGGGCACCCTGCGGGCCGGGGGTGAATCACTGCCCCTGCAAAGTCCCCCCAAGCCTCCTAGCGCTTCTGCCTGGGCAAGGCAGCTTGTGCCTGGGCAGTGGGGCACCAGCACCCGCTCCACTGCCCGCGGCGGCCGTGAGATCTGCGCCCACGTGCGGGGTCGGCACCTGCCGCCCGGTCACGCGTCGCCACGTGCCGCCGTGCGTGCGGCCGCCTTGGGAGGGCAGATGGCTAATCTGCTGACAGCGAAACCCTGCCGGGCTCTAAATGAGATCCCACAGAGTGCCCTAATCCGCCCAGGGGTGCGCGGGGCCGCGGCGGGGCCACCTCGCTGTCCGCTCTGCAGATTGCCGAGCAGCGCCCTCAAGCATCATCTGTGACTTGATGCCTGAGATGCACCTTGCAAGGGGGAGAGGTGGTCCCGGGAGGGATGGAGACCAAGGGGAGGCACGTGGGGACCCAGCACCGCGGGCATCGCCACCCCTCCTGCCCTGACACCCTTTCCCTCGCAGGTGGGCCCGGCCGGCTCACAGTTCGGCTTGCTGGCCTGCCTCTTCGTGGAGCTCTTCCAGAGCTGGCAGGTCCTGGAGAAGCCGTGGAAAGCCTTCCTCAACCTCTTCGGCATCGTCCTCTTCCTCTTTGTGTGCGGCCTCCTGCCGTGGATCGACAACATCGCCCACCTCTTCGGCTTCCTCAGCGGCCTCCTGCTCTCCTTCGCCTTCCTGCCCTACATCACCTTCGGCACCGTGGACAAGTACCGCAAACGGGCCATGATCATCGTGTCGCTGCTGGTCTTCGTGGGGCTCTTCGCCTCGCTCGTGATCTGGCTGTACGTCTACCCCGTGAACTGGCGCTGGATCGAGTATCTCACGTGCCTGCCCTTCACCAGCAAGTTCTGCGAGAAGTACGAGCTGGAGCAGGTCCTGCACTGAGCCCGGCGAGGAGACGAGGCCGCGGCGTGCGAGGAGGGAGCGGCGTCGCTTTGAGTGGGGCGCTCGGGCTCAGTGTGAGCTTGGAGCCGGTGCAGGGGCAGAGCAGGTCGAGCCCGCGCGGCAAGGTGGGTGCTCTGGGACACAGCCACGTCCTGGGCTCCCCCAGGTCCTGCAAATACCAGGACGTGGGAAGAGGGGGCCGGAGGCCCCCTGGTTTGCACTGCCGCGGGGCCACGGCTGCCCCGTGCCTCTGGAAAGCCATATGCACCCGGGAGGGACCCAGCTCCATGGGAGCCGTCGCACTTTGAGCATCCGTGTCCCTGCCATCGCCGGACCGGGCTCATGGCCTGAGTAGCGGCCCAGGGAGCCACATGGCCAAGCCCAGGCCTGCCCTCGCCTTGGAGCCCTGCAGGGCCTCCGTGCCGGAGCTGCGGCTCTTCCCGCCGCCCCTCTCCTCTCCGTCCCTTCTGCTTGTCCCCAGGCCCCAGCCGCCCCCTGGGGGCTGCCTCATACTGTGAACACAACCCCCTCTCTCCGGGGCGCTCACTTTTACCCGCGGCTCTCGGCAACACTCATGGGGGTCTTCCCAAGCGCGAGCCTGGTGCTACCGCGTGGATTCCCGCTGGCATCCCTGGCTTCGGCTCCCCGGAGCCTCCGCGGCAACTCCGAGCTTCTCAGAGCCAAGGTTCATGGTATTTTTTTCAGTCCCACTCTGCTGTTTCCGTGAGGCCTCCAAAGGAAGCCTTTTCTTGAAGCAGGTTCTTCACTGGATATCGAGTCAGGAATTTGGGTGGAGGTGGCTTCTTTTTCCCTTCTTCCCGTGAAGATGCCTCTGTTAGGGTGGAGAAGCAGCACCACGTGGTGCTGCACGACGTTGCCGAGAGGGACGTGCCCGTGGTCTCGCTGCGCTCCTGCTGCAGCCCAAGGAGAGGCAGGATGTGCCCGAGCGCCGCCTGCCCTCAGACCCCTCGGGCAGCCTTTGGCATCCCCACTTTTCACTGCTGCCTGAGTGTTACCTCTGTCCTCTCTTCCAAAAGTGGGGCAGGGACACGGGGAACCTTTTGCCTGTCAAATGATGCTGGATGAAGCAAGGCGCCCCTGCTGCAGGGACATGTGGCCCTTGTGCCTGGAGCCCCCAGGCTCTCCTTTTGCTCCTGATGCACCCAAAGCCTCTCCTCTGGCCTCCCGCCAGCCATGGCACAAAGCTGGGTCCCTCCTGGGGATCGAGTGACTCCTCTGTGCCACGTTGGGGCTCTGCCCTGGCATGTAGCCCTGAGGGGGTCTCCCCAGGGTTAGATGCTGGAAGGTGCAGACCACCCCCTGGGAGGTCACGGTGGGGCCGGGCTTGGTGTTTAAGGGCTGCTGTCTCAGTCCCTGTCCCTGTTCCTTGGCCCTGGGGCTCTCCGGGCTGGCCGAGGAGACCCCCGAACCGCCCGCTGGCCAGTTTTGCCCTCGCCCTCTTCCTCTGGTGCTACTGCAGCCAAAGACAGGGAAGAAACTTCACCTCATTTGTCTCTTTTTTGATACTTTTTTAAAAAGCTGTGTTTTTTTCCCTTAATAAATTTCTACCTGTATTTAAGGAGGCGCACGAGACCAGTTGTCCCATCGGGGGCTCAGGGGCAGAAGCAGCAAGAGGGAAATGGGGCTGCTTGAGGGGGGCCGCTCTGTCCCTGCTGTCCCGCTCAGCGCCACGGAGAAACACAGAGTCCGCTTAGAAAACGCCACAGCCACCTCTTTATTTGCTGCTTCACAAGAGCCAAGGTGGGCACAGGGACTTGCCCGGGGAGGACACGTGTCTGGGGGCCAGGTAGGGCTGGGGGTGACCACGAGGGTCTTGTTACCTCCAGGGGCTCCTGACGGTGCTGGGATGGGGCTGGGTGAATCTCCTGGGCAGAAGGCAGACGCGGACGCATCCTGGAGCGTTCCGGAGGGCCGGGAGCGGCTCAGCAGCCGCTGTTGCGGCGCATGAACGCGTGCCCGCGCACGGCGCACTGCATCTCGGTGAAGGCGAGCGCGCCCACGCTCACGTCGCAGGGGCCGAGCGCCTCGAAGCCGCACTTGGCGTAGAAGGGCACGAGGAAGTCCTCGCACATGAGCAGCGCGCGCCGCACCACGGGCAGGCAGCGCAGGTGCTGCAGGTAGCGCCACATGAGGATGGAGCCCTTGCCCTGCTGGCGCGCGGCGCGGTGCACGGCGAGCACGTGGATGTGCACGGCCGTGCCGCGCGGCCGGTGCAGCGTCAGCGCCGCCTGCGAGGGAGGGAGGCCATAGCCAGGCTCCGCGCCGGCCGCCGGCAGAGCCCGCCTTTGGGAAAAGAGCCCGGATTCCGGTGCTATCCTCTTTGATCCACCCCCCCTCTGAGCCGTGGAGGCTTTTCCTTTTTAAAAATTAATGCTTTTTCATAGCGGGGAGAGGGGGCAGGTTTTAATAACAGCATCAGCAAAGAGAAGTAATGAGAAATTGCATCTATGCAAGAGCGGCCCTGGAACGTTGCGTTTTGCAGAGATCTCTCTGCTGTGTTGAACGAGCTCCAAATTGCCTGGAGAGAGCAACGAGCTCGTGAAGTGCCCTGGAGCTGCTTTCCGAGGAAAGACCAGGGCCGTGACCCACCGGGAATCTTCCCGGTGCTTCTCCTTGGAAGCAGGGGATGGGATGGCTCAGCTGCCCCCAGACAAATCTCTGCATCACCAGAGGCATCAGGAAAACACTTTGGGAGGACAGGATGGGCAGGGATTGTGCTGGGGTTGTGCTCGCTTCAATGGTGCGGGGTGGCCCACGGAGGGCAGGGATCTTGGTGGGAAACTGGGAGTCTTTGGTTGAAGCTCACAAGGACGTGGGCAGCAGGATGGGATGTGCCAGGGCCAGGCTGGCCCTGCTGAGGGACATGGCGGGGTCCTGCCTCCTCCTGTGCCCTCTCCTGCACCCGTCACCCCGCACGGCCAGGGAGATCGGGCGCAGAAGGGCCCAGTGTGTCCCACTCCCAATGGACAGCGGCGCTGGGGAGGGAGCTCGAGCGGGGCCCTGGCTCTCACCTGGCTGAGCCTGTCCTCGTCCCAGAGGGAGCCGATGATGAAGGCGACGAGACGCCCTTCCTCAAACCAGCCGAGGGACAGCTCCGGGCACAGGCTCAGGAAGTGGCGGATCTCATCCAGGTGCAGCGGGCAGTCCCCAGACACGGAGATGAAGGCTGCAGGAGACAGCGGTGAGCGAGGCGGACCCGGCAGCAACCGAGGTGCCGCCGCGGAGCCCGGGCACCCTCCTACCTTCGCGCTCGATCTCGAACACGCTCACGGCATCCTCGGGGCCGAGGCAGCGGAACTCGCTGGCGGGCAGCGTGTGGCGGCGCCGGTGGCCGGGCGCGTCGCGGGGCGGCCGCACGGCCCGCAGGAAGGGCAGCGCGCCCAGCGCCAGCATGTCGCGCCACTCGCCGCCTCCTCTCCGGGGCAGCCGCCGGCCGCGCGCCCGGCCTCACCGTGCGTTTCCTGGGGTCAGTCTCCTCAGGCGCCCAAAGTACCTGTTGGTGGCACAAGGGGTTAGGCTGCTTGATGCCTATGGGGCCCGTTGGCTGGTCCCCCGGAGCACAGGGATTCCCTGGACCGTGCCCTGTGATCCCCATGTGCCTGAGGAGGGTCAGGGTGCTGCCAGAGCCACCCCATCTCTCTGGGACCATCCATGGGGCACGGCCACGTCGCTGGGCGCCCCCAGCTTCGGATCAGCTCCTGCACCTTTCACACGGGACAAACCAGGTTAACAAAAGCAGCCAGTGCCACATCCCGAGCGGATGACACCACTGACCGTGCCTGGGCAGAAGCTCCGGTGCCCCCAGCTCTGCTGAGCACGGGAGCAGCTCGTGACACAGCCCGGAGGAGGCCGGGGCGCTCCCAATCTCTGCTCCAGAGGCACCGGCCTCCCTTGCTAATTATAGGCTTGGCCGCAGCTAAGAGGATTAGCAGAAACCCCAGCACGGCCGGCACAGGCACAGGGCACAGCTGGGACGCGCCGGGAATTTTCCATCTGGAAGTGCCGGGCGCTGCAGAGGCCCCTTCCCTCCGTGTGGGCTGGGAGCTGTTTTCCATGAGCCGCTCGCTGAGCAGCGGCCCTGGGATCCAGGCCACCAGGTCTGTCTTTTCTGGGATGGGGAAGCGTTTAGCACCCCAAATGCTGGCGCTGGTCATCACGGGGCAGTGCGAGACTCTCTGAAAAGGCTCCTGGAAAGGGGTGTTTCCCATTCCCATGAAACGCCTGAGAGAGGGAAATAAAGCAGGGGAGAGGGCAGGGGGGCTGTGGGTTTTGTTGCACTTGTGGAGTTTTAATTTCCAAATCTGCTGCAACCCCTCATGCTGCTAGTGGGATTAGGGGGCTCATCTGCTCCGAGAAACCCCGGAGCAGGCAGGAGCAGCTCTGGAAACTGAGGAAACACAAGCGCGGTTTGATCCTGGCCAGCACCGCTGGATCCAGCCCAGGG
>JAUBNY010000170.1:220683-280778 GCA_032275445.1 Crypturellus soui | reverse complement strand
AAAATTTATTTAATATAGAAGGTATATCTTGCTAGTGAGGAAGGTTGTGTATGTATGTATAATGTGTGTGTGTGTATATATATATATAAAACCTCTCCTTATATGTAGAACCATAATGAAATTTTCTTTAATTCTTCAGCTACTTAGTTTTCTTGGATTAGGAGGGATATGAGGATTAGAGATTTCTTCTTAGAATTTGAAGAAATCATCAAATCTAGACTCTTGGTTAGTGGCTCCTGGTTATGTTTTTATAATAAGTGGAGAAGAATCCCTTCATTACTATTGGGAACAATATATTGTTTCTCTAATACTTGTCTTGTGTCAAAGGATGCTGCCTCTGACTGATTTTATACATCTCTCCTCAATAGGCTATTACTCCTGGAGAAATGCAGCCGAAGGCTCCTGGTTTATTCAGTCGCTGTGTAGGATGCTGAGGGAACATGCAAGGAAACTTGAACTCATGCAGATTCTAACGCGAGTAAATCGCAGAGTGGCAGAATATGAATCCTGCTCAAACCGGCAAGATTTCAATGCAAAGAAGCAGATTCCGTGCATTGTTTCAATGCTCACCAAAGAATTTTATTTCCCTTGCTAAAAAAAAAAAAAAAAACCCTGCACCTTGTGATTTTTTTTTTTTTTAATCTGTAATTTATACACAATGTTAGTATGGAATATCACTTTTGAAATTACTGTTCACTACTGTGTGTAGCATAGAGGAGCTATCGGTTTCATGTGTCTGTTAATAGGAGTATTGCTGGCTGTATCAGAAATTCAAAATGAAATAACTAAAACACTGGCAAATTTGAAAATATTGTTCTGCTTACATAGAGAAATTGGGAAGAGAAGACTGAAGAAAGATAACATATCACTTCTGATTTGGTGCTACATTTCCCTTTACTGAAGGGGCTGAGGAAAGTTTTTGTAAAGTTTGTCTTCATATCTTTGCAGTAGGGAAAAAGATCAAGGAATATGTTATGTACTTACTAATGATGATATGATAGTAGTGTCATTGCATGTTTCTTAAACTTATGTTTTTAAAGATTAGGTTGTAGATTAACTTAAGTTTTTTTTAAAATGCTGTCATTTTTCTACTGTTTATAATCTATTTCATTTTTTACATATACTAGAGAATAATTAGGGAGTGAAGACAACTTTTTTTTGACATTTTGAAATTTCTACTATATATCAGGTAAAACAATTTTATCAGTATCAACACAGTATCTATGTTTAAAAAAATATATATTGAGGGACTGGTCTTCCAAAATGTCTGTCTTCATCTTCCCCCTGCCCTACCTTTTTAAAAAAAAAAGGCAGTGCAAAAAAATGCACTCTGAATAATCTGGCTTCCTTGTTTTGGCTGTAAATTATAAGTCTTTTAGGATCTGCTTTGTTAGGTACACAACATTTTTACCCTGTGTGAAAGCCTGAATTTGTGGCATTGAAGAAATTTAATTTTCTTTGTTAAATATCAAATGTGACAATTACTCATGTCTTTTATGAGAATTTACTAAAAGGATATTAAAGAGTAAATTGAAACTTTTAAATATAATTTCTGAGTTTTGTCATGCTTTATTTGGGACTAATATTAAAGATGTAAAATAGTGCTTTACTACTCTGTAATAACCTGTCTTCTTTCAGCTTGTAACAGTCTTGGTGAGAAGAAAAGACAAATTGGTGGTAAGTGACTGCATAGGGTCCTTGCAAATAAGACTTAACTCTTGAAATTTTATAATATAAACAAGGTAAGCAAAGTGATGCTTACTTCTAGAGGCTTGTGGATTTTTACTTTAACAATATTTAAATTGTGTTAACTGGCTTATCAGAACACAGAAACATTTAAATAACTGACATTTTTATTTTCTCAAAATTACTTTCTCTTCCATCTGTTTTGTATAAATTGAGAGGCTTTTAGTGTATTTTATTTTTATAGTCAGGTAATAAGAGTAGAAAATAAGATATGGCAAATGCAGATTCAAAATTTATGCAAAGCAGGCAATCTTAAGCATTTTGGGTGAGTAGTGTGACTGCTGGATAAAAGGAGGAGCTTCATCACCCACTCTTCAGAAGTGTGGTACAGGCCTACTCTAAGTGATAGAATTATGATCCACATTCCTGTTGAAAAACTAAGTAAATCCCTGGTAAACATATCTAAAAATAACACTTAAGCCTATATGTAGGTTTGCTCATGTAGGTTGTGGCTCAAAACAAAGTTACACAGTTAACATTGTAGAAAACTCTCAGTGCTCCTTTAATCTACTTCAAAGTAAATGAGAATATGAAGGTTTCCTGAATTCTTGGTTATTCTACTTGGTTATTCTACTTTTTCAAAAGTTCTGCCATTGGATATGATTTTTACCTTAGATGTAGAAGGCTCAGTGATTCTTCCTTTTGCTCTTCAGTCACACTTTTGCAAGAATTGCTTTCTCTTGGAGCACTGGCATCTCTGAAGTTTGAATACACTTTCCTTCCTCCCCTTTAAAAAGGACAGATTTGAATCAAGATCATATCCAACTTTACTTGGCAGTTTTATGCTCATACCCTACAAGAGGTGATGAATAGTAAATTGAATGTCCAGCACCTTCATCTGCCTGTATTATGATTTATGAGAATAGAGCTCAGATTGCTGTTGGTTTGTCTGACACACCCTCGAAAAGGCCCCAAGAAGCACTGTGAATGTTGTGCCACAAACAATATGGGATCTATTCATTATAAGAGATTCTTCATTTATAGCACATTCCAGTAGCATTTGTAAGACAAATGCTCAGCTCCCACATACTAATCCATAGTAGTGGCAATAAGAATTTACTGTCTAAAAACATAAACCTTGCATCCTTAGGCCTGCTACATTTGCTAAACAGTAACAAATACTGTTTATGAAGCAGTAGCAAAACTTAGTGCTTAGATCTGTTTTTTGTTGTCTTTTCAAAGTGCAGTATTCAGTTGTAGGTCCTGTCCCAACTAAAGCAGCACTGTTTCAATGATAGGAAAGCCTTGCTACTGCAGAGGTATTTCAGCCACAGTAATGCTACTATTCTGAAATAGCTCTTTTGGGTGGAGGAGCCAAAAATAGTAACAGAGGCTTTGGAAAGACATGAATAAAAAAAAAATAGGACAATGCATTGAAAATTGTTTGGTTTGTGGGGACCAAGAAGTGAAAGCAATGGTGCACAGGAACATTACCAGGTTATCAGCACTGTAGGTCTTGGTGGAATAAATCCCAGGAGGTGGGTGTACTAGTGGGGTCATTAGCTTTCTGGTAAGTCTGAGAGGCTGATGAGCACAGCTCTAAGTGCAAGGCTGGAAGTTAGAAACTGCTCAGACACAGAAATGTTGACTGGAAGGCACCTCTAGAGGTCACCTCATCCAAGTGCGTGTTCAGAGCAGCCCTGGCACCGACCCTTGCTCAGGTCAACTTACCTTTCTCTAGCTAAGTCCTAAAAACATCCAAGAACAAAGATACAGTAAGTTTGGTGACCATCCTGTGTTCTATCCTCCTTCTAATTTCTCCTTAATTATTTTGACTATTTTAAAAAAATCTTGATTAAAAACAGGCTGTAAAAATAAATAAAACCTTAAATAATTGACTTCATCTGAACACACATTCTAGTAATTTCTTCAGTTGAAGAAATATAGAAATATTGTGTATATTCACAGTGTAGCTTTATGTGCTATTTTAACTATTTTACAGTGTTCTGTTAGAGCTAGGCAGTGACACTGACTCACTTTTAGAAATGTTAGAAGTATGGATAGTAACAATAAGAGCATCTAACTTTTTCACACTTGTATCTTATATGGAATAGTGTATTTAGTAGGAAGGACTAACTTTCAGTTATGTATTCTGTCCTGTTAAATGCAGTGAAGGGAACAGTTGTAGCAAAATCTTTTTTTTTAAGAGACATCAAGGTCAGAAAAACTACTGCTTTATCACCACGGGGTGTCACTGTAGATAGGAAGATCTCCAAAATACCATTAGTCTTCGATAGTAAGAACAAAACAAAAACCTCCTGCACATCTCTTGCATATTGAAGTATGTTTTGTTTTGTATTTTTCTCTTGTTAGTCAAGCTGACTGTTTATTATACACTGGGACTTGCATCCCAAAATACATGAGAAGATCACATAATTGATTTCTAAGAAAATCTCCTCTGTCTCATATCAAAGTAAAAGTTAAAGCAGCTGATTTTGGAGCAGAATTGTTCTCTGCTACCTAGACTTAAACTTGGAGCAGCTCTTACTGTGGGGTCCTCTGGACAGCTAATGCACAGATAATACTCTAGTATCCAAAGCAAAAACTAAAATTTCTGCTATATCTGGTGATATTTAAATGGGTGAGCATTACAGCTTGCTTTAGCAAGGATTCTCAAATGTTGATTTTTCTCTGTGAGTCTTAAAGTGTAGTTGGAATTTTCCTGGATTAAACAAAATCAATATCCAGTTTCTCTAAACAAGCAAAATATACCTTCTTTCTGGCTGCTAACCACCATCTTGTGTTTTGAAGACAGTAACATTATTAAACTATCTCAGGAAATTTGTAGAAAAAAGCTATACTACAGCCATTTTCCAGGAGGTTTTTGCTTAGTATTTGCATGTAAGATCTGGAAACAGATTTAATAGTTCATTCTTTCACAGAAGTCTAAGTGGCTTTAAGCTGTAGACTAAAAGAAGGCTGTTCAGGCTTGTCTCCTTACCCTTAGAGAGGGATGAGAGAAGAGTGTTGTCTGCAGGCATGTAAAGCTGTGGTAGTACTGATGAGCAGCTGGAGACCTTTCTCATCCCAAAAGGTGTGTGAAAATGAAGAGTGCTATGGTAGCTGCACAGTCCTTTGGAAAATCTTAGTTCGATCTAGTTAACAAGACTCTTGCACAGCGGTGGAAACGTCTAGTGCTCTGCAGCTCCTGTACAAACGCAACTGGGACGAAGCTTTGACAGCTATATAACTAACTGAACTTTGGCAGCTACCTTATATAAGAATGTCTTCTCTCTTTGGCTCCTTTGTAAGAGGCAGTTTCTGCTTTCTCTCCAACTTCTGTTATTGAAAGGAGACCATCTCTGGGGTTGCTGCACCCCCCTTCAGCTGGAAGGTGCCTCCCCAAACTTCCCCACACCTCTCCTGTGACGCGCTGCAGCGAGACCAGTCGAGGGGCAGTAGCGCTGGCCTTACCAACCTGGGTAAATTGGTTCCCCGCAGAGCCTCTTCACCCTGCTGCGCTTCCCCTTGCCCTTCTGGTTCTTCCTCCGCTGCTGTCCCAGCTCGCCTCTGCGGGAGCTGTAAGCCTTGTGAGCGACGATGCTCAGCTGAAGGGAGCTGTGCGTGGGGTCCTGGAGGCCCTGCCCTGTGTGGGCTGTATGCGCTGGATGGTAGTGGGGCCCTGCTCGGAGGTGCTGGTGACATGTGGCTGCTTGGAAGCTAGGCGAGCTGATGGGGCCCTCAGGTATATGGCACGCAGTTTGTAGCAGCCTTGACCTGCTTGGGCGTGTCAATGTGGTTGTTTTTTAATCAGTTTTTTTTCTAAGATACCCCTTGCTCTAGCATATGGAGTATCACACTAAGCGCTGTTACTGCCCCTAGCAATGGAAATAAATGTGGAAGAGATTTGCTCAAAGCTTGTAAATCTACGGTGAAGTGCCTTAGAGGCTCCTAAAACAGTCAGTGAGTCTCAGACCTTGCGCCTAATGTGTTTGGACCTAAGTAAATGGAGGGAGGTTTTGGCTCAGCCCCTTTCCAAGGCTCTCTGCGCACCTCCTGGGAAAGGTGTAGCACAATCGTGCAGGGCCCTTGCTCGGAAGTTTTAAGATGACATTGCCGCAAGCAGCTCTGTGGGAGTATTTAAGGTAGGGAAGGAGGCACGTGCCGGGGATGCCCATCTGAAGGGGAGGAAGCAGCGAATACAAAAGATTTGGAGATCTGACAGCAGGGATTGCTGAGGAAACGACAGAGGTGATAATATAAGTTTAAAAGTCTGAGAGAAAGCTGGCACGTATGGCTGGCGTATTTAAATATCTTACAATGGCTCTGGAAACCTCTCCAAGCAAAGTAGACTTTACAGCAGCCTATTGGCCACTCTGAGTCTTTCAAGTTGGATGTTGACCTTAGGAATGTAATCAGAGAGCTGATTATAAATAGTTTGTGCAGTTGCTGATGAGATTAAAATGTGCTGTGGCAGCCAGTTGGAAGTAGAGGGTTACTCCAGTGTGTGCCTGGGATGCTGTGTGATCATTAATCCGTGGGTACTTGTTAAGCCAAAAAAGGGAAGTGGCTAAAAAAAAAAATGCTAGCAGGGAGGGGAAGGAGGAAGCAGCCTGGCTTGCGGAGCTGGGGAATCAAGGACATGGAGGAAGGCACCAGAGGGTAAGAAAACTGAGAAGTGGGAAGCACGGTCACTGGAAGCGCTCAGGAGAGCGGGGATTGCAGATAGGGCATCGGGTGGGCAGTTGGTTTGCAACACTGCAGGTAAAAGGCTAAAAGAGGGAAAACCCCAAACCAGGGAAATGCCCCGAATGGCAGAAGTAAAAACCTCTGGGAAGCCATCAGCTCTAATGTGTGCTCAAAGGGCAGCGTGTGATGGAAGCTGGGAGGATGAAGAGGGCAGCCGAGGTGAAGGGAAGGGAGAGCAAGGTGACCCGGCAGAGGGTGGCAGGTCCTGGTGCAGCCGGAGGGCCAGAGCTGCCAGCAGCGCTGTCACCTGCGGCGCCAAAGGCTCCTGGTTGTGCCTGCTGTGGCTTGGGGCACGAGAACCTGCCGGGCCTGTGCAGCCTCTGGCAGCAGCCCTCGGCTCCAGGAGAACCTCACAAAGTCACACGTAGCCTCTAGTGTCTCACAAAGCAGGCGCAGATAAGGAATGGCAGGTAGGTCCATTGGAGGACTGGAAACGAGATGGTGCTAAGCAGTGGAAGAGGCTTTGCTGTCAAACTGGTATGCAGTTTTCTGCAATTAATACAGTGAACAGTTTCAAGGAGAAAGGAGACAGGAATCTTGCTCCTGTAGAGCATCTTCCACGTTTGAGTAAGAGCTGTGAAGAAAGCGGAAGGGTCTTGTTTGGCAACAGGGCAAAGATTGTGTTGCACTATGAAAGGCCTTGAAAATAAAGAGAAGTAGCTGCTTGTATTACCAAACTGTGAGGAGAGCAACAGAGCAGCAGAGATGCAAAAGGAACAGGGTAAAATAGTCATGGGCTAGGGGAACACTTGGTACCGCTACTTTCAGGAAGCTGTCTGTGGGGGAGATGGTCTGCAGGAAGCCTGAGAAAATCGGCACTGACCAAGACGTGGAGCTCTTGAGCAAGAGCGCTAGTTATGAGCTTGGGTGACAGGACAGACCATGAGCCACAATGATAAAGAAGGGAAGCAACAGGAAGAAGAGATGAGGGAAAATTATTTTTCAACATCAAGTTTTTGCTAATGAAGAATTACTAGAGAGACACCTGGTTTCTGTTTTAACAGACGAATTACACCTGGATTTGACGGTGGATCTGTGGATCAGAGTGGAGCTTGAGTTAGCAGCATGGTGAGGACACATCCAACCTGTCTGTGGATGAAGGAATTCTGAGATAAGGTGTCTAAGGACAGGAGGAGGAGACGAGCACAGAGCCTTGCTGAGAGCTGGAGGATTTGAGAAGAGGTTGTTTGTCTGCATCAGTTCACAGATGACAGAATTTTGCTGAGAGTAGCAGCAACAAAAAGTTGTGAAGGATTAAACTAAACACCAGCGAATGCTGTTTTTCTCCACCTTACCTCAAACCAAAGTAATAGTTACTAGGCTTATTCTGAAGGGTATAAAGGGTGAAATGAAGTATGTTTTCCTCCTGGCAGCTAAGTACATTCGCAACAGAAGCGTCAACACCAGGCTTCATAGATGCCAAGTTCTGAAAAGAAATTTTAAATCAATAGATTATTCCCATTGAGCCATTCTTAAAAAAAAAAAAAAAAAAAAAAAAACTATTTGAGGTTGTGCTTTTGTGGCTGAATTTCAAGATTCCTCACTGTGAATATTTACAACTTGATGTAACCGAATTACAACCAAGTTGGTTATGACCAAGCTGTAACGTTGTGGAAATCAAAAGGTAAAACTGACCAGAAACCAAAGAGGCTGTTATTTTTTTTTCTTTCCAAGCCCTCTGCAGAGTGAGAAATGAAATACTCTTTACTGCCATAAAACATAGCAATTAAATTATTAAAAGCAATGCTTCTATGAACGAGGAAACTTCTGAAGCCTAATTTCCTGTGGCTTTATGCTTCCTGTTTATGTTCCTTGCATGCCCTGCGTAATAAGGGTGAGCTGTGCGCAGAGCTGTCTCTGCCCTGGCGCCCTGCCTGGCTCCCCTCGCTGGCGGCCCAGGCTGGGCTTCCTCTGCAGCCTCGTCCTCGGCGAGAAGCTCAGCTGCGTGTGGCTCCTTGAGGTGTGCCTGAAAGTAGCCGGCAGATTAAAATCTGCTCGGGGTGGTGAGACAAAGGGACAACTGATTAAAAACCTGGTGCGTTTCCACCAATTCCTTAAGAAAAGTGGCTGAAACATAAAACCAAACAAAATACACACTTTTATCAGGACACACGTTTTGTGCACATTTCTTCACCAGAGAGGGGGTGACAGTAACAGTCTTGGGTGACTTGTTCTTGCACTGTTTATTGTGCAAAGTCTCCTGTACTCTAGAGATTAATGTGGTGTTGAAACCTATAGGCAACAGAACAGGGGAAAGAAAACATGACCTTCTAGGATTCATTGTTTTAAAGTCTGAGATGATTTAAAACAAAACGCACCAAACCTGCATTTCATGAGATTTATACTAAAGCTCTGAAACCAACCATTTTTCTTTGGAAATCTAGTGTCTAGGTTACAAGTATGAAGAGCTGGGGAGTGACAGATTTATCTCACTCCCTGGTACTACTCTGGATTTAATCTAATACAACTGATATCCACATGAGTTATAATCAGACCTGCAGTTGAATCATGATGCTAGAGGAATAAAATCATTGTGGGCCTGAGCTCAAGTTGGGAAAGCAGATTCTAAGGTGGACCAGGCATTTTTCTTCAGGTGCCAGAACAAATCTGCAGGCATGAGCATGGCACAACCGCTTATTTCTGTGCAAGAGCGCTGCAGAAGTTTGGAGCAGAAAGTCACTAAAATCTGGAAGTCGGCTCAGTAGTTTCATTTGAAGTGTAGCATTAAAGAGGCCAGTTTCTTCTATTCCAGGCTTCTTGTTTTGACTCACGTCCTGATTTCTACATAGTGGCAGAGATAAGGTATCTGCAGTGGAGTTCACTATTCACCCCCTTGCTAGAACAGAGGATCATTTGTTTTACCACCTTGCCAAATGTTGCAAAACAGTCCAAATACTGATTGCAGGCATAAGCAAACATTATCACAGGTGCTGTCCATTTCCAGTCTGCTTTTACTTGAAGAATTTGAAGCTTTGAAGGATAGTTGCATGGTCTCAGCAAAATCTATACAGCCGAGCTCATCGAGAGCCCCTTCCTGGTGTCAATAGGAAAATGGAAAACAAGGAAGTTGTATCTAATGATATTAAAGTGTGATTCTGAGGTGGAAAAAAAAGCTGTCAAGGACGATCGAACTTGCAGTTTTCAAGCAACACTGTTTTCTAACATAGGCAGAACTTTCAGCCTCCCCAGGACTGCGCTGATGAGCAGGGTGAGCAGGCTGTGCTTGTGCACCCCCATCTGCTGCCGAGATGCACAGACGTGTGCAAGGACTCGCTGTGGTCCAGCAGCTTCATTCTCATCCACCAGTAACTAGCGTTGGCCTGATAAGACGGAAAGACCCTGTCAGGCCAGGCCTGCTGTGGGTTGAGCCCCCCTTTTCTTGCTCGGCTCATCGGCCCTGGACAGTTGCAGACCCCACGGTGACGCTTTTTACTCACATTTTAAAAGAAGAGAAATTATTTCCAGAAGAAGATCGAGTACGCCACAGCAGGGTGAGTGTGTAGAATATCACACCGAAGGTGAAAACTTCACGTGCATGATTGCAACACAGAGCAGAAGCCTGTGCAACACTAGCAGATCTGGTGCTAATAGCTTTTGTGTAAATGTTATTTGCAAGTATTCCACAAACTCTTTACCACTGCTTTAAGAGCATTAAAAGTTTGCTTGCCAAGAGATGATGTGTTACTTCCTCTTTGAAGCGGGCTGGGAGCACCTGCTTATCAGGCATTTACACATCTAGCCCAAGGTGCAATTCTGTAGTGCTTTCCAAAAGGTAGAACTCTTGACTCTTCAGCCAGCTACGCTCCAAAAGTGAAATGGTAGTGTGGGAGAAAAAGAAATGTAATGAAATTATACATAATTACTTCTCCTCCAGCTCTCTTATACACAGAACAGGTGACTCAGCGTTCCCATAAAAGCGCTTTACTTGGGAAGAAGGAGCTCCAGCTTGAACTGGCAGCTGCCTGCCCTTGCCCTTGCTGTTGATATGTGTGTACTAGAGCTTTCCTTTGGGGCTGGCTGTTGCTTATTGCTGCAATAGCGTGCATGCCTTTGGAGTATTCCTTTTAGCTTTCATCGGAAGGTGGGTTTGACACCCCATGTTTAATTATTCAAAGCAAGGTGCAAAAAGGCACGTAACAACCACAGACATCTGAGCTGAGCTCTTCTAAAGAGGCCCCCTAACTTACATTGCTCTTGAAATCCTATTCGGTTCATGGGCTCAGCTTCTGTGCCACGTCTTGCGGGGCCTGCTCTTAACTTTGAAGGAGGTAAGTAGCTACCTGTGGGGCTTTGCTGCCTATTCCTTGAGATATCTGAAGTCGCAACATAATGTGATGCTGGAGAAGTAAAGCACAGTATAAAGCATAGAAGAGTGATGCTGGGCAGTTAAAACTGGAAGACCACTTAAATTCCCTCAGTTTGAGCTAGCACTTAATCCACTCAGCAGCTGACGGATCTCACCATTTGATTCTGTCTGTTTAAATTGCCTGCAATGTTTGTTATCTGTCTGCTTCTTTCATCTGCGCTTGCTGAGTGCTTTGGGAGCCCCACTTCTATACCACATCTCACTGATTATATAACCCATTCAGAATACTGCTCCTGTTCATTTTTTCTATTAATAGCTTTCCACCTCCCTCCCCTCCCACAGCCTCCTCCTTTCAGAGTGACAAAGTAACCTAAGCCAGGGTTTCGGGCTCTCTTACATGGGGTTTTGGGACCTCTATATATAACTGCAAGCTGCCTTTCCAGCTGCCCGTCAGCAGCCCGCTCCAAGGGAAATTCCAAGTAAGTAGGTTCCATGAGTAACAATGGTGAGTTCTGGGAAGAGATTCCCAGCCTTCCAATTAATGTTGGCTTCTGCTGCTCCGCACAAGGGCTCGTGTTCAGCCGCTGACGCTGATGCCCGCTCGCTCCCGTATCCTGCCTCTGAAAGAGTCTATCCGCAGCTCAGCCGGGTTAGCAAACCTGAGAGCGGGGCAACGGTCACGATGGCAGAAATGACTTGTCAGGAGAGGAGCGCACCGAGCAGGGCTGCGGGAGATGAGTCATGCATGCCCGAAACAGCTCAGCGGCGAATGGGCGCGCTGGCCTCGCCAGCGACCAGGAAAGTCCAAAGCGCCAAGGCTTTAAGGAGGGTTCTGGGCTGGAAATGGATGTGGAATGTACACTGAGCATTGCCACGGAAGGTGGAGCCGTAAGCAGAAATCTGTGATGGGCGCCTGTGTTTGAGAGCCACCCGGGCGCTGCTGTAGTGTGAGGTGGAGAGCTCGCTGAAGAGGGAAGGCTCAAACCATACTTAAGCAGCTGGCTCCAGCCCCACCAACAAGATCCCAAAGGGTCTCCAACTCCCTTTCCTTCCTTCCTTCCCTTCCTCCTTCCTTTCCTCACCTGTGGCCCCCAGCTCCCACTGCTGCCTCACTCCCCTAGGAATCCTGCAGAAGCCCAAAACCCCTCATTGCTCTGTGACCCACTGATTTCCACCCGAAGCCCTGTCCCAGATTTCTTCTGGGATCATCTGTGCAAGATGAAGATGCACAGCTCTTTTCCACACAGCCGGGGTGCCTCGTGCTGCTGCAGCGTAGCACCTGTGGCCTGCTCCGCCACCTACAGCCCCAAAGGGAGCCCGCAAGTAGACCCAAAAGAAACCTTAAGAGAGACCTGTTCAGAGCAGCCAGAAGCGCCCGCTAAGTGACACCCAGGGCAGCCTGAGGAAGGTCCTACTGACCACGTGGCTTCCTCTGTTCCTCTCTTATCCTGTTCAGGGTGGGGAAAAAAAACCCTTCTTCCTAACCCTACCTGTGGGATGTTTCACACCAAAGCCACTGACTGATTTTGGCAGGAGAGTATTATCTGCTTCTGATGATGACTGATGAGAGAAGTCCAGAGAGCTCTTCTGTGGCAAGTGTCCCTGAAAAGGTATTCTATTAATCTGTGAAAAAACAGATAGAGAAAAGACAAAAAGAAAAAAAAACTATATCTCAAAATAAAGTATAAATAAAAATATTTATCAAATAAGGAGATGGCCTCATTTTAACAGCAAATAAGTTCTGAATTCATTAAATCAAAGCTTGTGTTTACACATGATGTGAGGCAAAGCTCTTAATACTCATTATTTTCTAGAAGAAAAGAATTTGTTCTGCTTTGTCAAGCTGGTAGAAGATATATCACTTATCTTTTCATTCTACCTCAATTTCTACCTCAATTTCACTGGAAAAGATTGCCATGAAAGCTTCCAATTTAGTGAAAAGCTCTATTGAAGAATGGATAAGAAAGATCAGTTTCAGGCGGGATCTACTGAAGCGACTTGGCTCTAGTCCATGGCCAAGCACTGTTTCAGTGCTGAAATGCTAGAATGCTGTATATGTTTGTAAAGGACAGCTTTCCCCCTCAAAAAAAAAAAAAAATGTTATAAGGACCTAACGATGTCTTACAATACTGGGATTAAGCAAATTCTTTTTTTCCCTCTCTTAAAGAAAAGTATAAAAAACTGCACACAGTAGCTGATTTGGAAGAATGATGGGATGATGCAGCAAAATATAAGCAATGACAAGTAAAATGAAAAGAAAATGCAGCCGCTGATGGTATCTTGCTATGTCATTTATACCGGCCCAGCAGGACTCTGCCTGTCCCTGTCTTCCTGCTCAGCAGCACCTGGGTGCAGCCAGACCAAGGCTATCGGGAAGGCAAAAATTACCTAATAGCAAAGACATCTGATGAGGGTTATTTGTCCCTTGGCACTTGCTGACAAAATTCCTCAGCATCTAGATAAAGTGGCGTCTTAATAGGGGCGCTTGGCTCTGCTGGAAGTACAGGATGCTTTGGGAAGCAATGGGCAAGTTTTATTCTTGCACTGGTCAGTTTTTTGGCTCCTAAGTGCATGTGTTGGCACGTTGCAAGCGCTATTTCCACTGCTGGCTGGAGAAGACACTGTTCAGAGATCTATTTAAGATGTATTTAAAGTGTTAATTTAGAAAAAGTCTTATGCAGAACATTTTCTTTAAATAATTCAGAAATTCATGTTCCAAGTTCACTCTGAGACATCCTTTCACAATACTGAAATAGCAAATAGATTTTTCCATCCTGGAACAGTTTTCTGCAATTATTACCAATAAAAACAAAACAATCCTCCCACTCTCTAAATTCTTAGCAATCAGAAGATCAGCACAGCTGAAAAATGTAAGAATTAAGAAATACTCTGTAATTTAAATACTCTTTTGAGATGCTCAGGGCAGCTTTCCATACTGGCATAATCTAACTGAAGATGAAGGAATTGTCCTGAGGATGGATTTGCTCTGAAACACACCAGGGTAATGTCGTGCTCACTGCGGTGAGTGATGCTGCTGTCAGTGGGGTCTTGGCTGCCCCCACAGCCCCTAGGTCCCATAAAGAGCGGACAGGTGACTGCAGCGCCACTGAACTGCCCGTGGAAGCAGCTACTCCACAACTGATCTAGTGGGGAAGAAAAGGGAGAAGGAGCACGAAAAGGACGAGCGAAGGATGAGGGGAAAGGTGAGCACCACGAGCAAGCTCCTCGCCGCATGCACCCCGCTGTAAAATTACCCTGCTTAGCGTGTCAGAAAACAAAACCAAAAAACAGGTGAGCTGCGGGTGAGCGAGCCTGGGACCCAGATTAGTGGGAAAATTCAGACCTTCTCCTTCAATCCTGCGGATTAAAAAGTGACTATGGCTGTGACAGTGATTCTGAAGAATACAGCACCAGGAAGTCCCATGCGAAGCCTATGTGAAGTCCCACAAAAAAAAGGATTTTTTCTTAAATTGTATTAAACTCTAAAAATAAGCTGAATGGCTTTTTTACCTTCTGGCACCTTCAGGACTCACAGTTTCAAGTGTTTCTCACGGAAACTAAGGCCAAGCCAAAATCGTTAAACTTTTTAGAATGGAAGTGGGGATGCAAATAGAATTACTTGATTTTGGTAGCCGGATCCTTCCCTAAGGAAGATGAATAATACCATAAGCTGCAAATTTCAGCAGCTCTGCAGAGAAAAAGCCATGGATATTTGACACTTCCTGGTTAAAATTTTATGAATTTAAAGTTGCCAGATCTTACTGAAACAGCAAAGTCATTAAAGGCAACGGCTTTTTTGGAGGATGGAATGAATCACTGCTGAAAGTGAGGTTTAAAAATACTGCATCTGTTAATTCCCATTAGCTTTCAAAAGCATGAAAGGGTCACAACAGCAGATCGTATATCTCTGTGAACTTCTGATGATCGACGATGATAGGGACAGGTGTGTCTCAAAGTCTTGCATGAGCCCCATTCTAGATCAAATAAAGTCAGGAGGAAGAAATGGAAAGAAAGAGCTACAAATCCTGTTAAACATTTTGCTTAGTGCTTCTCAGGTGGCCCAGTTGTATTTTATATAACCAAACCCAATTCATGTCGTTCACACTCTGTGCGTAAGCAGCCTTCCGAATGTGGTATTATTAATATGATTATAAGCATTTTCCTCACGGTATCTGCTGATACCCAAACTACAGTCTTTTATAGCTAGCTCATGCTGTAAACAAATTAAAAGCATACACTAGAAACTACAGCAACCACCCAATATTGCATAAGATACCCTGAGCTGCTGCTCCTTTTGTTGAGAGCGAGTTATTTGAGCAGCATTGGGCAACTCCCACATCCTGAATAATGTGGAATCATTCACAGTTAATCCTTTTTTTTTAATACTTAGAATAAGGTAGTTCAAAAAAATCCCTGCCAAATTGACATTTGCTGTAAACCCATAAAGACTTTTGCGAGTGTTGGGGTGATGCAGGCTGTAAGCAAAGCTAAGGGCACTGCTGCCGCGTCAGCAATCCGCTTGTCTTCCCGTTAAGGCCCCAAACCTCAAAGCCTGTATTTTCAAGGAAACGTTTTGTTAACTACTGACTTTATCAGTGCCCTCATTAACCAGTAAGACTGAAAAGATTTGGAAGGCTGCTCCTGCTTGCCGGCCGCTGATATACAACTATATATGACAGTATATAGCAACAGGCTTGGAGATCTCTGCGGCCTGCTGCAGCTGCTGGCCGGGCCTACAACAGGCAACAGCATGGCAAGGGCAGACTGACGCGCCCCCGGAACAGCAAGGACAGACTGGCACATCCCTGGAACACCAAGGACAGACTGATGTGTCCCCAGAATGGCAAGGACGGACTGGCACATCCCTGGAACACCAAGGACAGACTGATGTGTCCCCAGAATGGCAAGGACGGACTGACACATCACTGGAATGGCCTCCAGGCTCCATGCCCGGGCTGCTCGATGTGCTGCTCTGTGCAGCAGTGTTCATGTCTTTGCTCTGAGTAGCCCTCGACAGTTTTTTCTTCTGTGAAGGTGTCTGGTGGCTCTTTGATGCCGTGCAAACTGTTGGCATCTTGAAGCAGGCTGTGCCCATTAAGTACCTGCTGGGTGAGGAAACACCTCCTCCACATTTGCTTTCAGACTGCCACCTGCTAGTTTCACTTGATGCTCTCTAGTTCTTATATTAGAAATGAAAGCAGATAATCTGTCCCTGTCCTCTAGTCATGATCGCTTAGGCTGCTATCATCTCTCTGTTGTCATTTTTGAGCTGTTAGTGCTTTTATTGCTGATCTGTACAATCGCTCCTAGCACGGACACCAGTGCCCATTTCTGGTCATCCTTGCTGCATTTCCCTGAATCTTTGCCATTTCCACCACAGCCTTCGGGGAGCGCAGGGCCGGTGCCATCACGCACAGGCACGCTGCGCACCCTGGCATGCTCCCTGCCCCTCTCTGACCTGACGTTTTCTGAGGTTTTGTTTGGTTCCGAGCACCAAATTGATGCTTCTACTCACTCTTACGACTGCAAAGCCTTATTTCTGAGAGATAACATGCTGCTCTTGCTTGAAACCACTTTGCTGCTCTCCAGTTACACATGGCACCCCCAGTAACTGCCTCCAGCCTGGCCAGGAAGTCAGTAATGTCATCTTAATAGTTTTGTTTTCGTATTTAGACTGTAAGTGCATAGAAAGTCCATTTTAGCTGCTAAGGGTTAGTGGATCTGAGGGGTGCTTTTAGCAGGCCCTGCGTGTCACCATTCGCTGCAGACGCGGACCTGGTTGCCTCTCCTCTGCAGACGCGGGCCCGTCTGCCTCTCCTCGGCACCATGTCCTGGTGCCGCTGTGCTGACCATCTCCTTCCCAAGGACCTCCACTACATCAACCTCCTGATTTTAATCCAGGCATCCCTAGCCCTTTGTCTCACCGTTTATATGTTACTATCTTTTTTTTTTCTGACATTTTTTCACCCTTCTTTGTTCGCCCCTTGCCAGTGTTTGCCATGTCCTTCATCGGAGGACACTGGATTCCTGTGATTTCCCCACCAAGGGATGGGGGACGCTCCCAAGTGCCGCGTTCTTCCCAAGCCAGTGGTAGGAAAGGGGGGCCCTCCCTGCCAAATCCCCATGCCTGATACTGTCCAAGCGGCGCGATGGCGGCATACGCCTTTTTAAAAATATATATGTATATATAGGTATATATGTGTTTTTTAGTGTGTGTATATATATGTGTGTCTATGTATTTAAGGCAATGTGAATCCCAACATGTATTTTTACCCCTCATCTAAGTTACCTTAGCAGGAGTGGGGGGCATGGGGGAAACTGAGGTGGTAACAGCCGAGCTGAAGGTATATATTTAAATATAAATAAATAATAATATATTAAAATATTTAGGAGGGGTATGTGGGTGGGAGGTAAAATTTCAGGCGGGTGAGGAAGTCCCGCTCCGGGGGCCCAGGCAGCAGCCCCATGCCCACACCTCCACCTTGCCTGCACGGGGGGGGCTCCCTACGGCGAGAGGGCATCGATGGGGGGGGTCACGTCAGATAAAATGAAACCAAATGAAACAAACGCGGAGGCAGCGGGGAGCGCGGCGCGGCGGCAGCGGCAGGGGCGGGCGGCCGCGGCCCGGCCCCCGCGGCCGGCGCTTCCCGTGTTTCGTCATGCGGGAGCCGGGCCGCGCTCTGGAGGCCCCCGGGGAGGCCCGGCGGGCGCCGAGCCGGCTCCCTGTGGAGGCCGGTTCCCTCCCATCCAGCCCCGCTCGCGCTTCCCGGGAATGTTCTCCCGCATCTGTCCCTTCGGAGCGCGGCATCATGGCAGCCCGTTCAGCTGCATCGAGCGATCCCGAGCGTCCCTGGTGGGCACCGCGCTTCGGCTTTGCCCTTGTTTACGTGGCCGTTTGTC
This sequence comes from Crypturellus soui, assembly GCA_032275445.1. Classification (NCBI taxonomy): domain Eukaryota; kingdom Metazoa; phylum Chordata; class Aves; order Tinamiformes; family Tinamidae; genus Crypturellus; species Crypturellus soui. Next base: position 263,137 of record JAUBNY010000170.1, on the reverse strand, counting down.
CCTCTCGCCGAGACACGGGCGGACCCGCGGCCTCCCCGTCGCATCGGGAGGGACCGCGGGGCCGTTTTGTGAGCCCCGCGCTGGGAGAATCCCACTTGGCAAAGTTGTTCTGCTCCGGATTTTGCAGAGACAAGAGACAAAAGCGGGAGAGGGGGCACTGCACTGTAGCACAAAGGGGCCTGCATGGGCGTTGCAGCGAGCCGAGCGGGAGGCCCGCGCCGGCCTTGCAGCACAACCCGCCGCGGCGGCCGAAGAGCAGGAGCCTCCTGGGCCGCAGCGGCCTCTCCGCCGCGAGCGGAGCAGCCGGCGAGAAAGGTGCTCCCTGGAAAATGGGTGGGATCGCACAGCCCGGCAGAATGAGCTAAATTTAGGGGATAGTGTCATTACGCATGTGACCAGCATGGAGATAAGGAAAATGAAAACAAGGTATCGAGAAAAGGTATTTATTCATTAGGTATTTCTGCGTTAGGAGAAGAGCCTTCTTTCCCCAGAGCCACAATTCACATACTGCAGCCTTCAGATAAAATCTTCCCATGCTGTTGCATCAAAATATGCCCGCTGAGTATTTTCAGCATCTAAACGAAGCCCCCTCAACATCAGTGAGTAAACATGGACTGGGGAGTTGTTACTGAATTCTCAAATTTGGAAGCGTTCGCTCTGATTTCAGCCATTTGGTAACTGGGCCCTGTGCAATGTTAGGAAAAGGGAGACTGCAGAGGACTGTGAGTCAAAGGCAATTATGTAAAGGCCTGGGCCTCCTCTTTCCTTTTCATGGTCATGGCCTCTTTACCATTCAGGTAATAGACCCTGGGGAAAAGTTCCCTAAGTGCCCGAGGAATTTAGGTGTACTTAGGATATTGATTTTTCCATTTGAAGAGCTGCCCACTAGCAAAATTGATAGGCTGCGTGTACAGCCCGCGCTGCAGCTCGGGGTTGCTAAAAACAAATCTGACGCCATTGGGAGGGCACTGCAGAACTTTTTGTGATCACAGTCGGGTTTTTTAAAGGTGTCCTGTAACCCCCCACCCCTTTCTCCTTGTCCTAAGGGGTGCGAAGCAGCCAGGTAAGGCAACGCGCTTGTCATGGCCCGAGGCAGGAGGGGTGCAAAGCAGAAGCTCCATGTGCCTGTCCTGGCCTTGAGGTTTGCTGGGTTTAGGATGTTTTAATTATTTTGGCCAGACTCTAACTCTCCAGCATTTTCAGCCGTGCAGATCTCTTTAGTGTCTTTACTTGCTCACAGTCTACCCATGAATTTAAGAGATCTTTGAAGGTACCTTTTATTTTCCTGAGCTTTCATTCTGTGGTGGTCAGAGAATAAATGTAGTGCAGGGGCTGGGACTCCTGCTGGATTTGCACAGTTTTACCTGCTCTGTGTGGTAGGTTTTGTTTCCAAGTGAAGCACTTGTGTGCCTTTTGGGGCTCCTTCCACGTGGAGCACTCGAAGGTCTCCAAACACAGGTGCATTTATGGGTAGGAGTCTGTGTCGTAGCTGAGGAAGGGGAGAAACAAAGTTGTTGCAAATCCCAGGATAGTGAGAGTACCTCCAGCTTCCAGTGCAAAGGTCAAATGGAGCTGCTCGGAACCCAACTGGATTATAACCCTAGAGACTGCCTGTGTTTGGTTTAAACTGCGTGGGTTAAAATTATTTTTCTCCTAGGCACTACGTGGACTAATCCTTCTTGCTCTTGTTTCTAGATGTTCTATGCTTACCTTTGTTCTTTCCTGGTGCAAATAGTAGGCAGGCTGCCACTTAAACCCAGGCACACAATTACTGATGTTAATAAGTAATAGAAACTTTCTCTTGAAATAGGACTAGCGTTTGGTACAAAGGCCCCTAACTCTTCCAGCTGAATAAGTACTTTATCTGAGCACACTCTTGCCTTTGATTCTCAGGTTGATGGTCATTATTAGCACTATGATGAGAGTGATGGGAATGCAAAAGCAGCCTGGATGCCTGATCCTCTGGCTCTGTGTGCCCCTTTCCTACCTTCCATGACCACTTTTCTGTTTCAAAACACTGGAAAGTCCTTGTTGCTAAATAATGCAAAACCCTAGCAGTTCTAGAAGGAGAAGCCTTGCCTGTCCAAATATGTTTGCCACTTAAGTCTCACTTAGCTCTTGGCCTGTCAGGCAGCCAAGTTTGCAGCCAAAACGATCTCTCTTGTCTTCACTCTGCTGTTCATATGCTGGATATAATTTTCACTCAAAAGTTGTGAAAATATTGGTAACTGGTATGAATGCTTGATGTTCTTCCAATAAAGTAGCAGTAATACTTGAGACCTAGCTGAATTTTAATTTCCAGATTTCCCAGCTGTAAGTTAATACTCTTTCCACACAGTTGTGCCGCCTTTGGGGAATTAATAAACAGCTTTGACCGTGCTAAAAATGAGTAAGGCTCCTAGAAGGCCTTAAAATGCTGCTGGTCCTCATTTCTCTGCCTTTCTTGGAGTCCTCAGAGCTCTCTAATGCCTTGGGTGTCCTCAGAGCCTGAGCAAGGCTGAATCTGCCTGGTCTGTAGGCGGGAAAGCCCCTGTTGCATTTCAGCGCCTTTCTGAAGGCCCTGTGCTCTTGTGTGTGTCTTTGGGTATGAAGACACGTGCGAGTGTCTTGGTGTAGAGCTCTTTTACGCCGTGAGTAGAGTTGATTGATCTCTATGTAGAGAGCCAGGATTGCTATAAGATTTAAGGTCCAAATTTGCTGGAAGTTTTTAGCAGCTTTTTATTTATTTATTTGTTTTGGTGCAAATCAGAATACAGCTTGGTCTGGATGGCGTTCTGCTCCATTAAGGTTTGCTCTGGAAATAAATTCAAACTACAGGGGCACTTAGGATATCCAGTAGCTGATCAGCTTCCTAGCTGGAAATTATCTGTTATCTCTGCAGGTCTCTCTGAATTCAGCTCTATTTTATCCCCTACTCCTTCTGGTCCTTCCCAGTGCTCATTGCTATAATTTCTTGTCCTCGAGTATTGAGAATGAAGTTGCAGAACTTTCTGAAGACTCCATTTCCATGGAATTTCCAGGATGTTTGTGTGGTTTTTTTTTGTTTTTTTTTTTTTTTTTTTCTTCTGGATTTTGTTATTAGTCTGTGCTTTGACCTGAACTTCTTAAGTTGTGTATTTTTTTAATCAATGTCTATATTATAGGAGAAAGAAGTACTTCCTATTTAATGAAGATCTGCATTTATTTTCTCTTCTCTCTGAAGCTGCTGTCAGCCTCACCTCTGGGATCCTACCAGGACCTGTAACTGGTCCAGATGGTCGGATTCTGTTACCTCCTTTAGTGTCAGTAGCTTTTTCTCCCTCCTCTAGCTAGGGCACTAGTGTGGGCTGTTGTGATGTTAATCACAGCTACAGCTGTGTGGTACCTATCTGTGCTTGAGGGCTGGAAACACTAGGAGCCTTACAAAATACCTCATCTTCAGACTGGACCAGTATGTTCTCTGGTTAGAAATGTAGCAGTGTTGAGCATTTAAACTGATTTAACTCCCCCAGTATAGACTTGGGGCTCCTCACCAGTATTTTATTGCATTAATGGCATCCTGTGCAATGTGCAGGATGGAAGCCTGCTGACAGGTAAGTACTGTAGGATATTATTGCATGGAGGGTTATCCTGAGTTTATAGTGTGCTGAGTGGTTCAGGAGTGCAAGTGGCCACAGTCAGTCATTTAACTGTAACTGTACAAAATAATCAGGAATGTGTGTGTGGTTGTGTTTGTGCGGTTGATTTTTATTATTATTTTATTTTTAATGAGCAGAATCTCTCCCCAAGCAAACACTAATGGGTCTTCTTTTCCACTGTTCAGTCACTTTGAATGTGCTGGTAACAAGTAGTTGAATGGGTAACACTGTTTAGACTAGTAAAGCTTTTAGTGTGTATTAGTTAATTGCTTAGGAGAAATGTCTCAAAGCCCATGACAGACTTCGAAATTTTTGAAATTTCTATACAGATCAGGCATTTTGCCGCAACTTTCTCATAAAGGCTTCTGCTTTGCTTGTGTTTATGCAGCTCAGATACTTTCACAAAGTGATTTTAAGCAATCTGAGCGTTACTTTTTCATGAAAGACTTTTTACTGGACTTAAAAGTCAGAGTCTGTACCAGATTCATTTTGAGGCTAGGTCTTGCTTACTTATGCCAGCTGTCCTCACTTCTTCTCTTTAGAGAAAAGATGGTATTTTTAATGTTCAGCATCTGTGTTGGTACTGGGAAATAATTGGCATTTATGAAGCTAAAAGCCTTCTCTCATTTGACTCTTTGACTGTTTAATTACTTATGGGATTTCAAAGGCGCAGGAGGTGATGATACCCTTCTAAGTGCTAGTTAGGAGAAACTTGCCTCCTTGTTTCCACTCTACTGTTACCTCCCAGCATGTGCTCTTTCTTGCCCAAAAGGGTCATTACCAGTTTAGAAACTGATACTTTCAGCTGAAATTTTTGCAGTTGACTTTTAGGTTGTCACTACTAAGGTTCCTGGAACTGAGAGATGTGAGATGATGCCTTGGGGTTTTCTTCTTTTTACGTTGTTCTGTGGAGCATTTGATATATAAGTCGGTTCTAATTCTACCTTGCGTATGATATTTCTTATGTGGTCTTTAAAACTGGCAAGGCAGGTAAATACTAACTTTACTTTCTGAAACAACAGGTATCAATGGGTAGGGGATTTTCTTTTCTGTTTGGCATGGACTGCTAAGCAGATGTGCATGTGCATGAAGCTTAAACTTTGCTAACCTGAATTTGCAAAGCCAGTAAATTTTATCAAAAAATAATTTCTCTTAGTCCCAAGATCCTTGGGATAGGTGGAGGATTTAAGGATTTATCTTCAATAAATACTGGAAAAACACTTTTTTTATTATTTTTTAAATATTAGATATTTCAGTGAAGGAAGTAGTAGAATGGAGTAGAGCACGCTGTTCCTACAGTGTCATTAGAACATCAGACACTATGAAAATACGTGTTTTTGCCAGAGAATTGCTGATAACTGATAAGATGAGGATTACTGATAACTGTAGTAGCTGTGTATTTTCAGATGTGCTTGAGTTTCAAGTTGACAGGCGTCTCGGTTGTCTCGCTCTTTTCAATCTGTGATGAGTGAAGTAGATGGAGGAGAACCTAGAGTCAATCCTGTTTAACAAATAAGCTGCTTAGCAATAACGTTTCAAGAGAAAGGTAATACCTGTTTGCAGCGAGGCTGTGAGCACTGAGCGCGTTTCTCTGGTAGCCAGAACACCCTCACCTCGGTCAGCATGTGCTGGCAATGAATGGGGTTGGAAGCTGCATCTTAGTAGTCAATAAGCTCTCCAGGAGTCCTGAACAACCACCTCTCTACCCTGAGACACATGGGATGCACCAGAAAATTAAACTTCTTTATATCTGAAAGAAAAAAAAAAAAAACCCTATTTTATTACCTGTATTTTTAAATTGTCTTTAAACTAATGTATTTTCCTCAACAGCTAAATAACTGGACAGCATGAGGGCCACTGGCAGGAGGTAGGAGCAAGGATTTGCAGGCAGGGAATGCCTGGAGCACTCATTATCTCGCTGTAGCTCCCAGACCTGGAAAAACTTTAATTTACTGGAGTAATTTTGGAAACTCTGCCCAGCTTATGCCTGGTATCACTTCACAGCCTCTGGTTACAGTCCCCGGAGCTGCAGGAACTCCAGGTAGCTCTGCCCTTGCTCCATTAAGCAGCATCCATTTCGTACCATAAAATTACAGCAGTGGTGCCCTGTGGTTCTGTATTGGCACACGCAAAACACGGTCGAGATGACAAGTTCTTAGAGCTGCTTGCGAAGCTATTAGATTTTTGGCTTGTGAGGAAGAGTTGGAGACTGACTAGTAAAGAGAGCTATTTAATCACCAGCTGAAAAGATGAAGAGCTTAAGGCTTTTAACCAGGTTTCTTAGCCCAAAGCTGGGACTCGTGTGTGTGTGTGTGTGTGTGTTATTACTGTTAAAATGTCCCTGTTAAAATGCCTGGCTAGTGTTTTCATCCTGCACTGGAAATGCACCTCCTGCCTAAGGTGAAATGCACTAATACAGGGAGAGCTGGAATTGGTTCCATTGCAACAGATTTATTTTTTATCTCCTTTTGAAAGGATATTATTTCTTAGAGAAATAATAAAAAAGTGCATGAATCATTTTTGTTTTAAGAAATGGTGCTGTTTCTCTGCTGATAAAGGTATTTAGCAAGTAAGTTTTCAGGGCTTTGAACTTGGCATGTGAGTTGGAAGGAAAACAACCTGATCTCAGTGGGTGACTCCAGCTTGTGTTAGGCCAGTTGATCTCCGATGTGGTTTTCTGGGTGCTGTGCTCAGTATCTTCCCTGTTTGACCCTTTGCAAGCAAGATTGGTGATGGTGAGCCAGCAGGATGGTGGGGAAACCCTCATTTCTCAGTGTAGCTACAGCTGGTGACTGTATCTGATAGAGGCTGTATAATATAGCTAGACAAATGATTCTCACCTCACCCCAAAACGCTGGTGGTGCCGTGTGTGAAGTGTCGTACTTGGGAACTAGACCACCTACTATATCTCTTGCTGTTGAGGGATTCAGATTTATGTGTTTCCTCACATGAGTAATTAAGTTGATGAGTAACCTAGCATTTTTAGAAGTTACTTTAGCTATAAATCCAGTAAGCTCTGACAGTTTTGGAAGGCTGGATTAGAAATGAAGGCAGTGAAGTATAACTTAGATACAGGCCATTAACTCTGAGGGTTCTTAATGGTGTTTCTAGAATCAAATAGCTCTTCAGCTCACCTGGCTCAAGATGTTCTGATTAAATAACCAGGCTTGGTCCTCAGTAAAACTGTTGCCTACAATTACACTCGAGCACACTCAGAATTTGAGTAGCTCTGATCACCACAAGATCTCGGCGTTTCTCTCCATTCAGCTTCACAATTGCACTGAAATGGCTGCTCTGTCCTTTCCTGCTGCCGTCACCGGCCGTTCGGTGACCCACAGCACTGGCGTCTGCTGCCCGTCCTGCTCGTGTCACCTGCCCAGCTCTAGGGGCAGGTGGCAGGGCTGGACTTGGAGCTTTGCTTTTTGGTGTTTGAGATGAGCTTACATGAAGCATCGCTTAAAATATTCCTATTCAGAATTTATCCCGTTTCCAACAAGGCCCTGCAGGGTGGTGTCATTTAGTTTGGCTTTTCTAATCGCTTTTGAAAGTGGAAGCTTTTCCCTTTGAAGGTGGGTTACACATTTAATCCAGATGAATTCTCAGGATCATTGCGTGAAGCTGCTGTTCAGCATCTGACTCCAGGCCCTTGAAACAGTTAGTCCTGAGGCAAAATAGTCGCATTTTCTAAATTTAGAGTTAGTTGTGTGACTGACAACGCATAGTCTGTATTTAACCCGCTCTTCATATATATTGTTTTGTACTTAACACACGCAGCATTTGTCAGAAATCTCTCCTGTGTCCTTGTGCCACAGGAAACTGGGCATCCAGATGGTGAAGTTGGTCTGGCTTTCCATGCTGGAGCATAATCTCATAGTAGAGAGATATTTGCGGACTTCGATTTATAGCAGGAAAAAAAGGAGGAAAAAAGATCTGTCCTTACTGGAAAACTTTGGGGTTTGTTTTTTAAAGCCTGCAGATGTGGGTGATTCACTTGCTTCCTCTAAGAGGCCAGCCAGCACTTAGGGCGTGCTCTGAAGAGCCTGGGAGGTTACTCCTGATAATCTGGAGCAATATATAGTGTTTCCTCCTTGAAGTGTGTTTAAGGCAGCATGTGGTTGATGAGCGTAGACCTGAATTATCCGCGCTTTCTGCACTGGAGCAAATTTCCCAGGGTAAAGCTAGTTTCTTCCTAGACTAAGCCTCTCTATTTATGAAATTATATACAGGAGATCAGGAATTGCCTTAAGGAATTGCACAGCTGTGAAGGTGACACTGCAGAGGAAATATGAGTGTATGTGTGCTTAGATTTAAAAAAAACTCCTATCATTCCTCCATGATGCTTTGATACTTCAACTGTCCTAATGTGCCAGCTCTCAATGTTTTGAGGTCCTACTCTAAAAATTCTCACCTAAAACTGAGACAATAAGGTTTGGAGTGAATTATTGGCCCATTCACTCCCCTGTTACCCTTAACATCCCCTGACCTACAGAGCTGAATTTGCTTATTTACCCTTTTGACTCTGAGGCTAGAAGCTTCCTCTGCCACGTTGTGTGTTGCAGGGATTGTGCTGGTACATGACAAATGTCTCATTTGCTTCACAGGCTAAATCCACCCCATAATGATAAAGCAAAGTGCTAAGTACAGGGTGACTTGCTATAATAAAACACATATCCCAGGAGATTCCCTGCCTGTGGTTTCCCATCTCCCAGGCCCACATCTGCGCTGTGCTGGGTGTTCCCAGCACATCTGGGTGTCCTGGTACACGAGCCCTGCATCCTACATGGGCTGTTCAGGCAGCTTTTGGGGGGAGTGAAGGCAAGATGAGATCTGCTGGAGTTCACAGCCTAGATCTCTTGAGATGCTCCGTGTGCTGGGCAGCACTAAAGGGACCTCCCGAGTCAGTCCCCCGCTGCCAAGGGCTGCCCCAGCCTGTTGGTTCATCCTGAAATGAGTTAGCAGTTTGCTGGGATTTCTTGGACTGGAAGACTGTTCCGATCGTAATGGGAAAACTTGCCATTCCCAGCATAAATGCGCAGGCACTTTACATCCATCTCTTTTCTTTTTTTTTTTTTTTTTTTTTTTTTTTTTAAAAAAAAGAGGCCAGCCTGGCTGCTAACTAGCTGCTTGCCTATAAATGTGCTCTTATGTCATGAAGCGCAACCATCTTCTGCCTCAAACTATACATCACCCAACTTCCTTGCAAGATAGGCTCTTCCCTTGATAATCCTGCAGCCTTCTCTGCATCTGCTCCGTGAGAACAGGGCTCCTTTTGATCAGCCTCCGACTGCCTTGATCAGCCTCGAGTACCTTGTTGACTGGCATTACCGTGCGTTTCCCGGGGCTGCTTTTATCTGAGCCAAGCGCTGGTTTAAACCTTGGCGCCTTCCATATCAAGCAGCCGCTCTCTATTCCCCAGCACTATTATGTGATCAGCTCTCAACCTTCTTGTTTTGTTGCCTGTCTTGGGAAAGATTAATAATTAATAGGAAATATCCCAAATATACTAATTGATGTGATCACTGTAATGCATGTGTAGAGTTTTTAACTGGGTGAGTCTGTCTGTCCATCTCTTCTTCCCCTTGGGTTGACACTTTGAATTTTGGAAAAAATCCAAGCTAAAATCCTAGCTTCTTAATCATGCTGTGGCTCTGTATTTTCTTTTCCTATTCTCAATAATATGATTTTAGTGCCAGATTGCCATCCGTAGATATTGGCCGCCACTTCCAATTTACTTGCTCTTGCACAATGATTAAAATAATTACTAGTTATATCCTATGTTAGCCTAGCGAATGCGACAGTAGTGTCAGGATTGCATTAATTCTGTGCATTCTGCTGTTTAATTGGCATTCAGGTGGAAAAAACACCATGTGTATTTAGCCCTAATTTTGTCGCTTCCACAAGGGTGCTTTGGCTGCTTTGGTTTTTCGCCCCACAACGGTGCTTTCTCTTCAGATTACAGCAGTTTTCTTGATGAGCACATGTACAACCGTGCAAGCGAGGCAGTTCTACAGAGAAAATGCTCCTGTCTGAGGACTCCTGTTCCAAAGCAGCAGCTGCTGTTTCCTCGTGCTTGGGTGGAGCTGCTGATGAGCTGGACCATTCGGCTTGGCAGGCTCTGACCTTGGCTGCAATCAGAGGAGGAACCTGCTCTCCTCACCTGCTCTGCTGTTCTTGTTGTGTTTTCTGCACTCCCCATAGTGCCTCTGAAATGAATCTTGCCTTTCTCTCGCGATAACTTAATTTTAGTTTCTCTTATTAGTGCTGTCTTAGAAAAGACTCAGTGTTTGCTGCCGGGGGAGCTGTGATGAGGAATCGTCTCGCGATCGGAAAGGTTGGCTCTTAAAGGGGATATTTGGAGGGCAGGTTTGTGTCTCCGTGCTGCTGTACCTGCCCTGCCAAAGGATCATTGCTCCCTAAAGCTGCCTAAGGTCTGTGTAACACTCAACACGGGGAACACTCATTTTTCAGAACTAGGAAATGTAAAAACAACTTAATACCACTGGTCTTGCAAACCCTTTTGTAGAAACATTTATGAACAGTCTTTCTCATATCTGAATCTCCTCGGTGCTGAAAGAATCATGTCAAAGGGATGAGGACAGCAAACCCTGTAACATCCTGGAACTGAAGTCTGTGCTACCTTTTTTTTTTTTTTTTTTTTGGGAAAACAGTGTAGGAAATCTTTGTGGAATTCCATTTGTTCTTACTACTGCTGCTAATTCGATTCAGCTGCTGTTCAGCCCGCCTGCCTGGGATCGAGAGTGCTGGCAATGCTTAAATGAAGACTGGAAACAAAAGATCAAGGAGTAGACACAGAATGACATTCACAGCATCACTGTCCACCTACGTGTACTATTGAGCGTGGAAAAAAGACTTCAAATAGAGACTCCTGGGTGTTTGCTAGCCTGAGTCTTAGCTGGTTCCCTGCTGGTTCCCAGGTGTTCACTGCTACTAGAAACCAAGTTTTTTTGTGGTTGCAGGTCATATTTTAATAACTCTTTGGTCCATTAACTTTTCCCCTCACCTTCTCTCCCTGAAGAGACCTTATGCCATTTTGCTGCTTCCATGGCCTTTGAATCCACATACCCCCATGATGAGTTTAACTTTTCTCCCTGTGCCAGAAGAGCCTCGCAGACCCTTTCCCTCACCATTTGTCCTCACAACCCTCATCCTTGCTTGGGATATTTGCAGTGGTTTGAAGTACCGGCCTCCTGAGGAGGAGTAAAGGGTCTTTATTCTGCTCTCGTGTGCAAGGGAGTCCCCAGCAGGAGCGTCCCCTGGTTAGTGAGCACTGTGTGGGATAAGAAGGTGCCTGTCGCCTTCAGTTACGTGGTGCCTTAGAGACAGGGAGGAGGAAGAGCTTTTAATGATAAAAGGCAAAATGCACTCTGGTTTGAACCCTAGCGAGGCTGAAATTACCCTGCTCTGCACCTGTCTTGCTGGAACTAGGTGTTTTAACCGAGAGCAGGTGGCACTGGCATGTCACTTGGGTGAAATCTGAGGGACGTGTTGAATGCGTGTCGGTATTTCAGCAGGGTGAGATGTTGACTTGCTGTATTTGATGCATCAAGGCTGTGCATTTCCCTGCTGAGAGATGTTGTACTGGCAAGATTGCTGTTTATGAGACTCTTTGCAGTGTTTTGAAGCTGTAATATTTTCTTGAACATCAGTGCCCTCTTCCACCTGAAGCTGTTAAAATGTCACACTGATAGGTAAGTATTGATACTTTTTTATCCATGTCCCCCTCCCTTAAGAGGCTTATTTTCAGGAAACCCTTAAACCTTCTCGCCTCCCTCCTTGTGTGCATTCTAAGGGGTTTAGTGATTATGAACAGCAGTGTTGTTTGGGTGCCCAGCCTGTTGGGCAGCAATATGCTTTTCAGTGCGAGGCTCAAGTATTATTCACAGTTCTTCTCTTTTTAGAATTATCCTCTGAAAGAGTAAACTATGGAGGCTTTCTCACTGGAATGCTTAGCCCTTGTGGGTCTGCCCCGCTCTGGTGTTGTGGGACTAGCCTTCTAAAACGGAGGGCTTTTGCAAAAGGAAAAACTCCATTTGCCTGGATCCTTTGAACTGGAGCGTTACCTGCGCTTTGTGAAGCCTGTGTTTGGTGAATATGGTAGAAGAAAAGTGGGATTCTGCTGTGAACTTCATCCTTGTCACCTCCTGAAATAATGAACTTGAGGAATCCTCACTAATCCTTGGGATAAAAACAGCAGCTTCTTAAAATTGATGAGCATCTTGCTTAAAGCTGCCATATCAAAATCATCTTTATTAAATGAAATAGGTCCTGGGACTTTTAGGTGATGGCCCTTTAAGCCAACATTTGATCTTTGGGCTGCCTTTTTTGTAAAGGTTTGTGACACTTAAATGTTTCAGTGCTGAGAGTTTTGGCATTTCGGGTAGCTGGATGGAGGGCTTGACTGAAGTGTCTTTTCCGTTATCATTTTAAGTGACGTGACTTTATTAAGCAAGTTGATGAGGTGCTGGTGAATCTCTAGCATCCTAAACCTGTGGAATTTCTAAAAATGCTTAAAAATTATCTTTACATTATCCTGCTTTTGCCCATCGAGGAGGCTTAGTGCTGACATCTGCACACATCGCGACGACATAATCCTGGAAAGATTCTGGAACGTGGCTGCTGCGGAAGACCGGAGCTGATGGATGAGCATGTACCACACCGCTCGCTCCCTTGCAGAGGTTTTCAGTAATTCCCATTTTCCAGATAACATCTCAGCATAGCTTGTTGACCGAACCAAAACCTAGGAAGAACTGTGACTCTGGGGCTTAAACATGTCCATTTTTGCATGGAGGACTTAGAAGTGGTAAGAATAAATTTGATGCTCCCTTCTCATTGCTAGAGAAATCAGATCCATAAGGGTTGAAGGCTTCCTAACAGTATCTTGCCCAGGAAGGTGGTGTTTGCTCCCTTAGGTTGGCAGTGCAGACTTCTTATAGCCAAACTTTAAAATGGAGGCATGTTCTTCAATGCATAATTTGCTAATTCTTGCAGCATTTAAAGTGCACCCATTAGCACAAGCCTTTCAGACAGGGCATGGTTTCAACGGTGGCTTGTATTTCTCTCCAGGATCTGCCATAAACTGTTTGTGTTACCACTAATAGCTGAAGAGATGGGGAAGGCCCCTCTTGTTTCACCTCAGAATAAATATAAACGTTGGGTTCAATTTTTGCAAAACAAGCAGGCAGTCATAACGGGCAAACCCACTTGTTCTGTCTCCTCTGGTTTTTTTAGCTGCCAGTTAGGCCAGCAGCAGCAGTTAATTGATGCTTTTGCAATCCGAGGTTACATCTGCCTGTCTGAGACTTGAAAACAGCCCTTAAAATGGTGAAAGCAGCAGTAGTTCTGCAGGGGGCTTTGGGAGGAGAGGCAGGAAAATGAGCAGGCTTCACCTTTTCATCGCTGGTTTCCTTGCCAGGGCCCGTTGTGTTGTAGTCTGGCTCAGTTTGGTAATTTCCTTGAGTCTGGTGCACAGGATGGCAAACCTTGCGGGGAAATACAGTGTGGACCTGCGCCGAGACCCTGGTGGTGCTGCAAGGGAGGAGAAGTGGGGAGGAACGGCAGCTGGGGGTCCTTAAACTGTCTGTTCATTACGTGGCTTCCTGCTTATACGCAGCCAGCCCAAACGTGGGAAAAATAGGTATCTCCGTGCAGTCCCATGGGGTTCCTGGTGGCAGTTGTGCTTCTGATGGAAGGGACTTTGTAGCCCAAGAGGAGAGATGGGCATGTTTATTCCGTCTGCTTGGAGGGAACTTCACAGCGGATCCCTTCGGTGATTCTCTTTGGGTTGATGTGAACAGAAGGAAAAATCAGGGTATTTTTAATTTGTGGCTTGGTTACGCACCCTTAGCAAGCTCATATCTGGAATCTCAGGTCTATTTCTGCATGATGTGGTCCCTGTTCTGTACCAACCCGTTGTGTGCCCGCTCGCCGTGTCCCTCCTGCTCTTTCCCCTGTGGGTCGCTGCAGTGGGGGCTGTTTCTGCTGGGGCTGCGGGGCGGCTGCCCTGCTGCCTCGTGCATCAACAGAGCTGCTCACAGAACACAGAGATGTCCACAGTCCTTCTTGCTGGTGCTCTCGGAGAAGGCAGGCAAAATGATGTGGTTTAGCTTGTTAAATCTGCCAGCTTTTTTAATCTGGGAAATTGATATGGGATTGAAAAAGCCTGAACCTGAAATGCTTTCTGATGGGGAGAATATACAAAGCAAATTAGGCTTCCTCCCTCCCTCCTCCCTGCAAGCTCATGACAGTTTAATGTGTTTTTCTTCCATAGTTGCTTGTTTTTAGGTCTTCTCTGTTTGCAGTGCGGCCTTGTCCCACCTGGGGAATGAGCCATTGCCCATGTGGCTGGTGCCTTGCGGGCAGCCTGGGTCCAAGGTGCCTGGGAGCTGCTGTGAGCCGTGGTGGGAAGCACCGGGTAAAATGCAGGAGTCTCCCAGGCACGGGGGGACCCTTCCTCGCGAGCGGCTGCTCTTTATTTTGCTGCATCTGGTGAGTCCACACGTGCACTCTCTCTCCTGAGAGCTCATGGATGAGCTTCCTGTGGAGATGGGAATTGGAATCCTCCAAAGAATCTCCTTCAAAAGCTTTTCCTGGTCCCTGCCTGCGCTTATGGGATCTCAGTGGCTCCTCCTTCCTCTTGGAGCCTCAGCAGGGCAGGTGTTTGTCTCATCTGATACAAGGCTACTTCATCCATCCCCTGCAAAACCCTGGAAAAATATTGGAGCTAAGTGGACATGCTCCCTGTGCAGATGGGCTGCCTCTGAGGCAGGGCGTGCAGGTCATAGTTAAGTATATAAATTAAAGGACATCACTGCATGGCAGCATTGAGGTCCTCACACGAATGGAAAACCTGTTCTTACATATATATTTTCTTGCATACATTTAATAATCAAATCTAACTAAGCAAAACCTCTCTGCTGTTTTTGCTCTCTCCAAATCTGTATTCCCAGCGTCAAGCACTGAAGACAAGAGGAAAGAGGGGAGCAGTGAGGTGTGAGGCACCATTAAGTACCTGATAGGAGAAGCTTAATGTTGCGTGTGTGGCTGTCTGGGGCAGGCCTGTAGCTTCGGGGTAATGAGAAGTGAGGCTGGACAGATGGATAGTGGCATGGGAGCTGCTTTCCTGTGCTCTGAATGGAGCTGTTGTGAAGGCGAGTGCTGCACGACACACCTGTGGGTGTCAAACTAATCTGACAGACACCAAACACCCATTTGCAGCAAGTCGAAGGCTCATAATTACAGTTATATCCTACAGATGTTCACAGCTGAGGACCTTTAACTGCAGGATTCTGCTGCATCAGGTGCTTTTGGGGTGGTTTAATTTGTAGTGATAGAACCACCTCTGTTTCATATCTGCAGCAACAAAAGCATCTTCTGCTGTCCTTTCTGCCTGTTCAATGTACTGCTTAACCCTGACAACGGCTTGAGTTTTATATGCAGAATATATGCTGTTAAATGGCTTCCTATCAGCCATTTAATAACACACCTATTAATAACACCTCTATTTAATAACCCATTTAATAACACACCTATTTCTGGTGGCTGCATTTCAGCACCTGGTGAGACGGTGCCTTCTCACGCATGATTTGCAAAGCTGGGGAATCTTTTATTGTAAAAAATCCCCTCTTTAACCATAGGGATGTCCTGCTAGTGGTTGTTGGACGTGGTTGCCTCCATTTGCGGCAAGCAAAAAGGATGAAGAGCAGCAGACGGCCCCTCTGCAGCTCTCGAGGAGCAGAGCTTTCCAAATCATCTTGTAAGGTTTTCTTTACAATTTTTTTCCAAACTACTATGAGCTGATGGCTCAGTGATTCACTGGGGTTGTGATGGGCTGAAATCCCTCTATTATAACAGAAATCATTAAAGTGCTGAGCGTGGTATGGCACATAATGAGACGGTATTAAAGCAAAATACTCGCTCTGCAGTTGTGTATGTACGTAGTAATAGATCCTCATAAAAAAAGGCATTGAAGGAAGGAGACATTGAATAAATTACAGTTCCAGGAAATATGGGGCTCCCTGTCAAGGATAACTGGCTTGGTTTAAGAAGGTAAAATGTACTTTGCAGACGGTGGCTATTGATCAGTTGTTCCCTAGACTGCCTTTACTCTTCAGTGTGGGGATGCAAAGATGTCCAGATATACAAAACATACATTTGAATCTGTGCTGCTGTAGGGACAGGGCTAGGTGGCTTTGTGATCCACTAGCTGCATCATTTGTCTCCAGCAGTATTGCTTTTGGGCTGGTGAGTCCAGTGTGATGTCCCCCAATGCTCTGTTGGCATCTTTTCTAACCGTATCTTCATTAAAGCTTCTTATAGCTGAGATCACACAGAAAGTTTTGGTGTTTGTCATATTAATCCGGGAAGGCAATAACAGTGGATTTCCCTACATCTACTCAAGGCTTACAGATTTGAGAAGTCTTTTAAAACCTCCTGGTTTGCAGGTTGGATATGGGCCTTGAGTGGAGGGATGGGGGAAATCTTCCTTGTTAAACCCTATTTAGGGAAAACTGAGACTTTAGTCTTTGACATTTATAAGAAAAGAGTCAACCTCACAGTTATTTAACGGTCAATTTTCCCCTGCTTCCCTGTAAGAAATGACCTTTTACAGCCGCTTCTCCTGGAGGGGTAGTTCCAGGCTTCTCCAAGACTCCCTTCCTCCTGCTGTTCTGTGGATCTCGTTTAAAAAAAAAAATGGAAGGTTTCAGCTTTGTGCTTGGCCTAGGAGAGCTCCTTAGGGAGCCCAGGGACTCTTCTGGTGCCATCCTTGAAAATTGGTTTTGAGCATCTTGGGGAAACGCATTTTCCTGTGATTTTTTTCAGTGCTGTATTGGACTGCGCTGAGTGGTAAAGTCTGCTAAACTGTAGCTGTACCAGCTCTTACAGCAGGTCTGTATTCCTGCCTGTATGTTCTGCCCAGAGGTGCAAATATTCTGTCTGTCTGTTCTGCCCATTAGTGCAAAAATGAAGAGTTTTGGCCTTAAATTTAAATGTGCACCCCCATTTGGATGCCTGATCGGCTGATGGGTTTCTGCAAGCTATAGACATCTCTGTCTTGTGGTTGCTCAGTGGCTGGGGAGGGATGGGGGCGATTCCTTTAGCTATAACCCCAAACTACTGCTGAAAAGCTCCAAACCTGCCCAGGTGGCACAGGGAGGGAGAGGGTTATTTCTGTGCAGCTTTGGGGTGGTTTACTGCCTGAAATGCTGTGTTGCTTGGATTATTGGCACAGATCTGGAAAACTGGTGATAAATGGTTTAGTCAGCATAGAAAACACCTGAAGGCAGGATGATACAGCCACGTCATACGGTTATATCGCAGGGTTTTAAATATGAACTTGAAAGCTTTTGAGCTGTGGCTAAGAGGGGAATAAAAACATCAGTCTGCTAAGGTGTGAAAGGGCTGAGCTAAAATAGCTCCTTGTAGGAGAGCTAAGTCACGGCCTGAAAGGCTTTTACACTCCGTCCCTAGTGCATCATTGCTGTCACCAGCGAGGTTTTATCAGAGTCATTGAAGAGAATTTAAGGTTGTTTGCTGGGCGTTGCAGGGAGGCAGTGAATTAGAGCCGCTCTGCCTGGAGGGTGTTTTCATTTTGCCCCCAGCCAGGCCCCAAGCGGTGAATTCCCCTCCTGCATAAAAAGGCCTGTGCAGAAAAGCAAGTGTTAAAGAGCTGAGCTCCTCCGGCCTGGCCTCTGGGTTCAATGGGGGCTCTTCCTTCTTCCTGCAAGGGCAAATGCAGCGGTTACAGATGAGAGGGAGGGTAATTAGACCCCTCTTGGTGAATAGAAAATGCAGCTGAGTTTTTGGGGCAATGATGCAATTGTGCTGCATTGGCCCGGGAGCGTCGCAAACTGCCTGCAGCAAGGACTGTGCTGCTGGCCAGAAATAAACGTGTGCCCCTCTGCTCGTGGGATTTTGGATAGCTTCTGTCTCTAGGATTCCAGAGTTTGCTCAGGCTGCTCTTAAACACAAGGATGTCTATTTATTTGGCAATATCTGACTTGAATAACCTGTCTTTGTAAGCTAGCAGAAAGCTTTTGCGGAACATCGGGCTCTCTCGCAGCTAGTGTTAGCCATTGTACCTGTTAAAATAATCATTAGCAGGTGAAATTCCTGCCCCACTACACACACACTAGGCTGACAGCCTTATATTTTTATGCTAAACTAGCAATTTTACTTTGGTCCTTACCTGCTTCGTGGAATTCCAAGCTCCACCTTTTCTCCTCAGGCTGCTTGCCTGTCCTTGCAGCGTTCCTCCTCCGGAGCGTGTTCAGGGAGCGCATCCTGCATGTGAGATGAACCAAGACTCGTCCCCCAGAGATGCACTTGTTTCGGAGCAGACGTGAAACCCGAGGACACAGCGGGAGGATTTGGGCACTCGCTGCCCGGTTCCAGCTTGAGCACGTACCATGACACAGCAGTCGTGCTCTCGACTAGACCTGTTTCTGCTTTGCTTTGAGAAATGCTCTGTCTTCTCTAGAAGACCCAGCATTTGATGGGGGTTATTATTGATATAGTAAACTTAAGTTTATTATATCCATCTGTGCTCCTAAAATCTAGCTGAACGCTTGGACTCTACCTAGCCCCAGCATTGTTGCCTGGGAGGGCAGCTGGTTATTAAGATATGCCTGAATTCAGCCCTCTAAAGTGATTTTTGACAAACTGGATGCGTATTGGTCTTAGGAGTGAGCCAACACTTGCTTGTTGTGGATTTAAACAAAATAACCTGCAATATCCTTCCTCCTAGGAGAGAAAACTGCAGTCGTGAGCCGTCGATGTCTGTGTTTGGGGCCGGGGGCTGTTGTGCGGGTGTTAGTGGAGGCCCTGGGTGAGAGAAAGGGAAAGAACCGTGGGCTGGATTACACTAACGAGCCTGTGTCAACCTCCTCCGTTCGGGTGGCGCAGGGCTGACATCCTATCAAAGAGCTCCGCCTGTGTCCAGAATTTTAAGCAGTTTTATAAATAGCATTGCTCCAACTGCCTGGCTGTGCAGAGACTGTGAAAGATTGGAGTAAACCAACGTATTACTGGCTTAATTTTTGGATCTGTCCAGTCCACGAACGCAGAGAGACTAGAAACTTAGAGGGGGAGCAATCTGCAGGTTTCCTTCCCTGTTTTTTATGCATGCAGTGCATGCATCTAACAGCGGGCTCTGCTGGAGGCTGCAAGCTTCTTGAGGCTTGCAAAGCATGAATGTATAAATCTTACTTAAAAAAAAAAAAAAGAAAGAAGAAGAAAACCTTAGGCATCTTCAATCATTTTTCTCTTTCTTGCCTCTCTTAAAGCTGCTCTCAGGTTCTGCTGTCTCTGAATAATTGTGAGCAATTAGAAGCTAATTTAAATGGCTGGTTTGTATTCACAGCAGCAGCATATGAGCTAACCAGCTGGAAAGCAGACACGGTGATTTTGCTGGTGATCCGTCTCCCCCGTGTTGTTCCCTGGCAGTTTTTGCAAGGCGGATTCTCGCTGCGAGCTAAATCGTGACCGCTGCCGCCGACCTCATTGAGAGTGTGAAGTTGCACTTGGTCTCCCTGCGCGGAGTTACCATTGCCCCGAGCTTGGGCTCAGCCAGAAATTCCCCCATTTCCCTCTTGGTTGGGGGGAAACCAGACAAAACAGACACTCGCATTTGAAAGGAGGAGTGTGCGAGCAGGTCAGTGCTAAGAATGGCTTCCAGATACTCTCTTTAGCCCTGCTCGGGGGGAATGCAGCAGGGAGACCCACAGGGCTGTTGGTAGAGGAGTCGCGCAGTTCTCCTGGGAGCAGCTGTTTTTCCCTCTTGGAAGGAGGACGGAGGGCAGGGAGCCCCCGGGCTGGCAGGGGGCCACATGCCGCCCGCAGTGGTGGGTCACTCGTGCTCTGGCAGCCCCAGTGCGGGAGGGTGGAAAACAGCCTGCAAAAGGGATGTCTCCCTTGACGCTGTTTGAGGGATCCTTTTGTTGCAGAAGGAGCTGCTGGGCGGATCTCTTCCCGTGGAAGCAGGAACGCTGCTGAATCAGCATGCTGGCACGTCAGGGAACACCAGGAATGGGGGCTGTGGTGGCCTGTGCTGGTGCTAGAAATCATCCGAGGGGGCGAAGCTTCCCCAGGGAAGCCGAGTCGGTGTCAGGCAGTCCGAGCAGAGCATGGCTGATGCGTCGCTGGGCTCTGCTCCGTGCTCCCCGCCTGCCGCGGCTCGCGCGGAGGGTGTTTTCCAGGTAACAGTGCCATCTGGTGCCAGCTCCAAAGTCTCATCCTGCTTTTCCTACACATTCCGAGGCGGAGGCGGTAGGAGGGAGTCGCTGCTCGGCTTCAGCCATCTTACGGCAGGGCGGGCGCTGCTGCCTGCTGGGTCCTGGGCATCCGCAGAGGAAGCTCTCCAGGCCTCTCTCCTGCGAGGAGAGGGCTGTCCTGGAGCTGCTATGCCCAAAGGCTGGCTATAAAGCAGAAGTATGAGCACTGAGAAGGGGAATGTCACTTACAAACTGCTGCTCACAAGAAAAATGCTGTGCTGGGATTGAGCCCTGCATTTGGGGACATCTTTGCAAGAGTGCCCATAGGACAGTGTGACTGTGGTCAGTAAATCTGCTCCTTCAAGACCTGCCCTTTCCTGCTTCCTTACGCCTTGTGTTTGAGCTCCAGCCGGGCACATCTGTACGCTGTGTGGAGGGGGGTTCTTGCAGGGTTATTTTTCAGCTCCCTTCCAAGGTTTTGGGGGTGTCCTTATGTGCATACGGGTATTGCTGGGCTTGCCCCAATGCAAGGGCCTAGTTGCTGGTTGTGGGCAGTATCTGTTCCTTTTGTGCTGGGTGTTGTTCAACCCTTGCACATTCAGTATAGAAATATGTGACTGTTTAAAAAGCAAAATTGCTTTAGGTGTAATTCATCTTCCAAGCAAAATGGAGGAAAAAGATTTGTGAAGCTGACCCACCTCTCTTCCCTTCCCAGATAGCTCCCTGCCCTTCCCACCTCGCTCTTCCTGTCCTCCCGACTCCTTCCTTGCTCCCTCTGCTGGGAAGTTCTCCCAGGGCAACTTTCACTGCAAATAAAATCCCCGTAGCCTTCCATCTTGTCTTCCTCCCTTTGAATTCTTCCTCTGTACTTCGTCTTCCTCCGTAGATCAGTGGCTTCATCAGGCTGGGGGATCTAGTGCTGTTCTCTAAAATGTCATGTAAATTTGCAGACCTATGGAAGTGATTTATTACCAGCTTGATAAATAATGTGTGACAGTCTTGGTCAAGGGAGGCTCAAATAAAAGATCTACTTGGGCTAAGCAAAAGATTTATGGCAAAGAGAGATTCCTCCACTCCAAAGCGCAGCATTTACTCGTGTTAAACTGTAAACTGAGTGATGTGTTCAGATTTTTCTTAGCCAAACTCCACTTCTTGGAAAAGGTGGCAGAGGCTGTGGCTGCCCTTGGGGTCAAAGTGCACCGCAGCTTCCTGCCAGAAGGCTCAAAGTCACTTTTTTGGGAGATGGAGGCAGAAATTACAACGTATCTCCAGAACTACCTTGCAGGAGGAGGTTCTGAAAGATACTCTCCCTTCTAGGGAAATTACTGCCCCAAAATAATAGGGGAACAAAAAAAAAAAAGGTAGTGATCACATAGGCTCTTATTTTTGAGCCTGCCTGGTCTCCTGGGGATGCTGAGGATTCCCCCTGTGCAGCCTGCCCTGCAGTCACCTGCTGCCTCTTCCATAAATGACTTTGCAGGAGAGCAGATGCTGCCTGTCCATAGCAATCCGATAAATAAGTGTGTATAATTTGATAAAAATTCATGTCCCTTCAGGATAAGTGCTCTAAAACTGTTGCAGATGTTGATCTGGTGTTAGGCGAGCTGGTTCAGAGCAGTGTGAAAGGCATTGCAGAGCCTGCGGCTGCAAGCATCTGCGTCCATCCCTACTGGCAATGGGATTGTAGGGAGCTAAAATAGAGAATTCTGCTTTGGGGTATGCCTTTCCCTGCTGTCTGAATGTGTTTGGTATCTAAATGATAATTCCAAAACATTGTGCTGGTAACTGGCACTATTTACTTATTGATAACTGCTACTTGGGATGGTTAGCTGAGAATATATTGAATGTCGAGTGAGTGGCAGCTTTGATGTGCTGGTTGGCTGGTGTTCTGCGCTGCCCCAACAGCCTCACAAATGGGTGTTTGAACTCTCTCAAACTGGATCTAAAAAGCCAAGATCCTGCTCAGTCCCTCTTCTGCTTTCCCAGATCGCAGAGGGAAGTGCGTGTTCCTGAATGGTGCACTCAGGGTCTCTCGGAATTTGTTTAACGTAGGCCGTGTTGGGCAGGTTGTTTTGTTAACCTGCTTGGTGCCAAGTGTCTCCATTTTCTGCTTTTATAATTCTGAGTGCTTTGAAATGAAGGTGGTTTGAGAGTGCAGAATGACAGGATTAATGTGTAAAATGCTTAAACCTACCTGAGAGCATATAGCAGTGCTATATGGGTGTTTGGGAGCCACATACAGCTTGGATATTTACTTCAGGATCACACGGGAATGCAGGTCTGTCCCAGAAGGATGCGGTTGTTGCTGAGTGACGCTGAGCTCCTCGCAGCCGCCTGCTCCCGGAGCCGACCTTCTCGTCCGAGCGTTTTGGAAGCTGTTGCTGCATGGCGAGCACAACACTGCTGTGGGAACGGGTATATTCCTGCAGTAATGCAGCCCTATCCCTTAAGGATTATTTTTATAGTCTTTCATATCTCCTAGCTCGCTTGTTCGGATCTTGGTTATGAGATTCTGGTTTTTAGGAGTCTGGATTTCTGGTGGTCTTTTCTGCTCTATTTTTCCCATACGTTCCCAAGCCCTCTCCGGTTGGGAGCCTCCAACCAGAGGCTGTTGCAAGTAAAGTGACACTTCACAGACTGCACCATACCCTATTTTTCTCCGTGTTTTCTTTTCTTGCATTTCCTTCCCCTCTCTTTTTTTTTTTTTTTTAATTATAAACAGCTCATGCATGAGAGAATATGATGAATATACCAAAAATGTCTTTTGAGGGAATTAAGCTTTGCATGTGGAATATATTTGCCTAAGAATAGTATGTGATGCCACTAGTAACATGCTGATACTGAGTTTGTATTAAAAATATCTGGGCCTCACATCTGAGTGAGACTCTGAACCTTTGTCCTCCAGCTCTGTGCAGCCACACTATATTCAGATGTCAGACTTGCTATTTCAGACATTACATTGGGTTTTAAATAAAACAGCTTGTGTTGAGATGATTTGGGCTACTGTTTTAACCAAAGTGTATTTGGGTGTGTAGGAAGACCCAAAAGACCCAGAGCGGGAGATGTGGTACCTTGTCCTGCTTCACATGGACTTATTGGTGCCAAGAGGTCAGGTCATTAAAGGGCCTATGTGGAGCTTGTTGTCAGTTGAATGACACAAAGTTATGTCTTTTCACAGCAGCAGGCTCTTAGGTTTAGCTTTGGTTCTGAAATAGCATCTTTTAAATGTGTGTTTGTATTTGGAGACCTTCCCGTGAGCTCGGTACCTGTTTGTTGCTGCAGTAGGCTGCTTTCCTGAGGGTTTCTAACAAACCTGGTTATATTTTTCTTCTTTGAGCATCAGTGCTACATGTTTCCGTGACAACTTCCAAGCTGACAAGTAGGTGCTAGTACTTCAAAAAAAAAAAATAATGTGGGGACTGCTGGACCCTTATGCAGCAATTAGCAAGAATTGGTGACCTGGAGGGATGCCCAAAGAAGGGTCACTAACTCCAGGTGCAGTCAGTTGACTTGCCAAGAGAGCTCTGCAGTGTAATTTAAAAACATACAGATATGTGTAAGGTTAAAACCATAACACTTCACCTTGGAATGAAGTCTGATACCTAGCTCATCTCTTCTCCATCAGGACATTGTCCAGTGGTAGGTGAGGAAAGAAGACTGAGCAGGGACATGCTTCCCACCAAGAAGACCCAAGTTTTCCTAGGAAAGGAGACTGCAGAAAACAAGAAATTTCAAAGACGTTATTTTTACCCTCATCCTTTTTCTTGGTCCTGTTAGCAGGACTTGCCACCATTCCTAATGTGAGACCAGTTTAGTAAAGCCATGAGCAATTTGTTTCAGCTTAGAAGCCCCTGGAAGTGATCGTTTCAGTGAGACCAGTGACACAAGTGGCAGGAAGAAGGTGCTGGGACATGCGGGGTGCAGGGGCAGCAGAGATTGATTTGGGTGACTTCCTTCTGCCTCTCCGTTGTTGTCTGCTGGGTTAACATCCCTTTCCATACTAGAGCAACTAAGGTGCGTGTACAATGTTTGTATAATGTTTTATCCCCCATGGTTGTACTTTCCTCTGTTTTCATGGGGTCTCTCATTCCCTTTTTCATAAGCACTTACCAAAGGGGGATTTCTCGTGGCAGCTTTTTCTCCTCCATCCTCTTGAGCTTAACCCTAAAGCTCTTGCTTTAGAGAATGAGTGGGAAGCGGCTGAACAGAAGCAGATGTTTCCTCCCTGGAACAACTGCGCTGAAGACGGAGGCCGTGGGATCACACCAGCACCTAGAGCAGGTTTTGCTGCTCTTATGTCAAATATTGCAGCTATATGAGGCAGCGCTGACCCAGTGTGAACTTTAGCAGTTTAACATGATATTGGCTGGCTTTCTGCTGGATCAGGTGTCTTCCTTGGCCAGGGCAGACTGTATCGCGGGGCAGCTGAGCAGAGACCTGGTTGTGTAGCTGCAGCTGAGCCGGGTGAAACCTGTGCTCCCAAACCTGTATGCTGTTGCCAAATGTTTAAAAAATGTGGAACTCGCTTGGAATGGCAAATAGCAGTGACAAGGGAACCTGTGTCCCTCCTGGTGCCCCAGTTCTGCATTGCAGAATCCTCTATAACCCGGTTGGATCGGCAGGATCCACAGAGCAGGCGGCTCTTCTGCAGGCCGGTAAGGGAGCCTGTCCTAAATGTGCGGCTGTTATGGAAACTGAGGCACTGGGGACTCCCATCTGGGGTGTGTTTGACCTCGAAGACTGCTCCGTGCTTCTGAATTTCAGCGTGTTCCCCAGCTGGTGTTCTTGCTTTGTTCTGAGCAAAGGGCAGGGTTTCGTGATGCCGTGTGACGGCCTTGCTGACCTGCAGGGAACCGCGGCAGCAGCAAAATCCTCCTTAGTCTGCAGGCACAAACACCTTCTCCTTCTGTTGCTCCTAAAATACCAGAGGCTGCCTGGGAATCAGGGCGGGGAGGAAGCTCGTGGGATCCTTCCCCTTGGAAAAGGGGGAAGCTGGGAAGTGGAGTCCGCATGAAGGCTGCTGTGCTTGTGCTGACCTTACAGGCAAAGCCGAGCTGCTGGTCTTGGAAATTAAGCCCTGCTTTTAAGCATGCAGATAGTGGAGAAGGATTTATGCGCTGCTGAGTCCTCCCGCTCTGTTTTTGTTTTGGTGTGTGCGGATCGGGGCTGGTGGTTGATGTTGCCACGGCCTCAGAACCGACTGCTGCTTATTTACCTGCCGCAGGACGGGGCACTGGTGGCTGTTTGGAGTCAACAAAGAAGCTGTCCTCTTCTGGAGGTGGCTCTTGGAGGCGTCCACGAGCTTTAGGAAGCTGAGGGATTCAATCCAGAATTACAGGGCATGTTTTTGCCCCCAGCCCAGGCTGTCTCCATGTAGCCACTGCTAAAGCTGGGATCAGGTTAATGCTCTAGGTGTCCCTCCCAACCTCTGCAAAAATATCTATATTTCAGCAAGCCACAAATCTGCCAGAGGAAATTAGACAAATGAGTGGAAGCAATCCAGCTGCTAATGAGTTGATGCTCATCAGCTGAGCTGGAATCAAGGTCCTGTCTTAGTCAACCCAGTCTCAGGTGTGTTGGTTACTTTATTTCTCATTTGAGGTAAGGTGACTCAGCTGCTAAAGGGGAATGTGACCTTGATGATGCTCATTTCCTAAGTAAGAATTAAAATTATTTGTCATCTTCCTATTGTGTGGTGTGAGAGCATGATCAGAAATATCACGAGTGTTTTTTGTTGAAGCTGATGCCTTTGGACTAGCAGATCCATTGTGGAGCTCACACGTTGATGGTTGAGCACCGAACACCGAGGGAAAACATCTGAATAGCAGAGGGAAGAGCTGGAGATGCCAGAAGGGTCCTACCTCACTGTCCTGCTCTTTGCCGTGTTGTTGGGATGTTCTCCACTGGCCACCAATATGCGTTTGCTCATCCCTGCCTGCCCGGCTGAGGTGTCTGTAGCGATGGGTGTCTCTGGTTTATCGGATATAAATAAGACTGAAATTTTAGGAGGCAGAGCAACACACAACCTGCCCCTTATCTAGGATATCTGGAAGGATGCTGTGTACAGCTGGCACGTAGGAGTGCAGGACTGGCTAGGAGTCTCCCTAGGGAACTCATATTTCTGATTCTTGGGACTTGACCAATGTCCGTGACTCTTGAACCTAAACTTCCAGTGAAGTTAATATTAATTTTCATAGAAATAAATATAGCAACAAAGTTCTACCGCTTTCCTTTAAAAGTGTTTTTCCGCTATTAAGTGCCTCCCTAGGTATAATAGGAGAAGGACTCTGCTATCCCATAGCCAGAGCAGGCGTTCTGCTGTCCCCTGCTTCCTTCTGGGTTTTGACTGTTTTGTGCAACAACAGAGCTGCTAATTTATTGTTGCTGCTGATGTTCTGCCTACTCCTTGGCTTACCTGTGCTAGCAACCGAGGCAGGTGGATCTGGAAGCCCAAAATAGTGGTGCTGCCTTTAGAAATCAAGAGAGAGGAAAAACAAGTGGAATGCGGCTGCCCTGCAGGTGTGTGTGGCTGTGTCCTTCAGTGCGACTGGCTGGGAAGACCATTCACTACTTCTGCTTTTACAATTTGCCAGTATTGAATAATACTCAATATTGCTGCTGCCAGGTAATGTGCAATAGTCCCGTCAGTTTGGGTTCTTCAGGTACTGTGCTTTATGCAGAACAAAACAGTAGAGCTTAGTGATATGTTGAAACACAACGCGTCCATTTAAACACCAAATATCAGTCATTAAGTTGCTTAAATTCATGTTGAAATGGAAGTACCGTTGGGTACTTGGAGCTCTGGAGAAAGAGAGCACTTTAGTTAGAATATCCAAGTGCTGCTTGAGCACTCACTGCCGTGTGAATGTTGCTGCTTGGTTTGCATGTCGAGAGGCTATCGCGTAGAGTGCTTGTTTTAACAAATAATTTTAGAAAGCTTGATAAAAATTGGTCTCTGAACTCATGTGGGAGGGAATAAAAACACCAACGCTCTGGGAACGGCCTGAAGGAGGCTTCAGGTTTCCCACTCTGCTGGAATTTGGGCTCCAAAGGGGAAGCTTTAAAAGCCCGTCTGGCTCCGTCCCTGCCTCTTACTGAAACACGCGATCAAGAAGGCAATGAATACTCAGGTATTTCGGTTTGATTCCGGATCCCATCCTTAGATTATGGATTTATGACTAATTTAGTAACACAGGCTGATAGCCTGGGCATGGGTTGGTGCAAAATGCTGACAAAGCACAGTCAGTTTTGGGCAGAGAATCAAGGAAAACTGGTGGATACGGCCGTAACAGAGCTTCGTCTTGAAGTAAGATGTGAAAGAGCAGCTCTGTCCCAGATATTCCACTCGCATGGCGCTCCCTGCAGCGGTGGGATTTTTCAGAGCTCAGAGCTGCACCAATGCAGATATATTGCAGCTGACCACTGAGATGTAGATCAGAGCTGTCCCTGAGCAGCAGAATTGGGAGTTTTGAGACTTGCTGTAAGGTCGAGCAGCCCCGGGCTCGAGCTGAGCGTTGTGGCCTCCCTCTTGGTGTGCTTGGAGCAGTAGCCGTGGGACGGCGTCTTGATAATGTGTTAGATGGCAAAGTGCATTCTGCAGCGCTGGGCTTATTGCTGGCACTTAATAAAAGAGTCTGTAAATGGTCTTCAGATCAGTGAAATAGCCTGATGAAAGGCGAGTCCTGGAAGGATGCTGCCTGGTTAAGTGGGCAGTAATCGCTGGAGCTGCATCAAGCAGCACATCCCCTTAATACTTAGGAGTCCTACTGTCCCCACGGCTCTGTGCAGCTGGATTACGAGCAGTGCTGTCGCTTTAGCCATGCCCTTTCTACCTTTTTCTACCTGCATGGACCTGGGGGCTCCTGGGTGCAGCAAGAGCCATATTCAGGTTCTCAGTGTCTGCGTGAGAACTCTGAGCTATTTCTGATTTACGGCTACATATTTATTTTCCTGCTTTCTTTAAGGCAAGTGCTTCCTGCAGTGCATTGGATGTCAAAGCCAGCTCCCTGACTAAGACTTCTTACTGTACAATGTCGTGCTGAAAATCTTTCAGGGCAAACAGTGTCTCACCTGAGATTTTTGGAGCGTCTCCTGCAGCAAACATGCAGGCTTAAACACAGAGCGGTGGTTGATGCCCTTCTCCCTGCGCCTTCCGTCTTCTCCAGTGCCCAGGCTGGGTGTGGGTGGGCAGTGATGTGCGATGCAGAGGAAGGAAGGGAAAAGGGAGACTCGATAACAAAAAGTAATGAGCGAGTCCAATGTCTGATGCGTCTCCTGACTCAAAGCACGGTCACAAATGGGTTACTTAATTGCTGTGTTTCAGATCTGTAAATTGGGATTCTGCAAATGCGCCAAGAGGGTTAACTCCATGTAAGGAAGTACTTGAGCATCCGCTGCTAAAAATCTCTTTAGTCCTGAGGGGTGAAATGCTGTGCATTTCTGTTTGTCATGTTATTTCTAAGTGTCATCTAGGGTCACTAAATCTAGTCTCTCTTTCTTCTATTCTAGCTGAAGCTTGAAGATCGCTCTGTAGTCCCTCGAGATGTGGTCAGACACATGAGTTCCAGTGTAAGTGCTTTTCTTTTTTTTTGTTTGTTTTTTTTTTTCTTTTTTTTCCCTATATCCCTTTTTGATTATGATACTGCTGTATGGATTTCTAAGACCTGCCAAATTGCCCGGAATGGAGCTGAACAGTAATGCTTGGAGCACGTTCTATTTTTAGCATGTTTAATAGATCTAGCTGCATCCTTTGAAAATGAAATGCTGATAAGTCTGCCTTGCTGCTGCAGCATATCTGCAAGATAGAAGGGTCTCCTGAGCAAACAAGCCTGGTAACGTGAGGTAATGAGATGAGTTTTCCCATCCGTTTGTCATCCCTGAAGCTTTAAGCCGATCCAAGCTGTAGGGAGCGTGGACCTGCTCCCTCTGCGCTGCGGGAGAGGCTGGTGTGGAGGCAGGTCACTTGGCTGTCACCACGTGTCCTTGGGCACTGTTACTTGGAGGAAGCACTTTCAGGGAGGCCTCTGTCCCCCACGAGCACCATCGTAACCAACTTGTCCCCAGAGAGGTGAACAGATCCCAGCACTGCTGGAGCAAGAGGTGCTGGAGCACCTGACACAGCTAGGTCAGCAGAAAGCAAGGAGTCCTGACCAGCAGTCTATAATCGTTCCAGTTTCTCTCCCCAGTTACTGCTTTAAGTCCTAGTCCTCCCCCTCTGGCTTTGCAGCATATGCTCCTTATTGGAAATGTGTGGATTTGATTTTTGTAGAGGAATATAGAGAACATTATTTGGGATCGATTATCAAGTGAGACATGAGCTCTTTAGGAGCTGAGCTCGCCTGGCAATTCCTTGCTGCTGCCAACACCTAACCTATAGCCCGGAGCCATATGGGCTGCCATGTGGGCCCCCATCTTCTCTTGACTGGTTTCCAGCAGCAGCAGCGTTGCTCCTGGGGTGGTGAGGAGGGGCTGGGGATGAAGCAGCAGCTGCACCACATGGCCCGCAGCCTTCTCTGACCAGGGCGGTTTTCAAATAAAACTGGTTTTGCACCAAAAAAAAAGTCAACCCCCATCCCCTGCCTTTTGCACAGAGTCTTCTGAACAAAAGAAACAGGAGGAAAATTTGAAGGGTAATTCAAGAAATGCTGAAACAAAGTATTTCTTTAATGAGCTTAATTCGTGCGTTTGAAATGTAAATTCTGAGTCAGTGCTTTTTACCAAAACGGCAGCTTTATGAATGTGTTTCTATCCAAAGCAAAGAGCTGCTAGCAAAGTGAAGTATCAGCTGTTCACGCAGTGGTACCTGGCGCAGCTGGATACTGGCAGATTCTCCTTGCTCAGAGGGATGCTTTCTGATGAGTCCTGCCCTTAATTGTTTATTCAGTGATGCTTTTTATTGTCCTGAAAGCTTAAAATGACTTTGAGTTATTCTCCTCTTGGCAAACATGGATGTGCTGCTTTTGTCTGCAATTTCCATACTTGTCTGAGCAGAAATTCTTACAGGTGCTGCAAATCTGAAAGCAGGAGGCACTTTACTATGTCCTAGCAGCTATTCTGAATATCTGTTTGCTGCCTGTTTGTGTTTAAGCACTGACATTGGCTTGACCACTGTGCTGGTGACTGATAACTTTTTACTGCTGGAACAGTGGATTTATAATCAAGTTTCTTCTCCATATTCAAAAACATAGGAAAAATGAAGCATGCTTACACCTTAAGATAAGACAAGACCTAGGCTCTTATCCCAAAGAAAATTTGCTTGTTAACTTGAGGTAATCCAAAAATTACCAAAGCATTTAAAATAGGAAATCTGCACAAACCGTCTGCCAGACCAGAATGTGGATGGCTGCCCTGCACCAGTTGGCCTGGCAAATGTACAATGTGGGACTTATTCTGTATTCACCACACTCACTCAGGGCTTGATTTTAACCTTGAGAACTGAAATCTTCAGTTCCTGAGGAGAACTGACTCAAATTCCTGTGTTTCTTATCTAGCATTGATCAGAGGGGAGATGGGTTTAGTGCTACAGTGGGCAATGCATGAAACGAAATCCTTTATTTCTGCATGTATTTCTGCATGCTGTTGGATCAGGAGTCCTTTCCAGCTGGGTGAGGAATTTTGGAGGGAGCAGACATCACTTCACAGGTGGTTTGCTAGTTTGCAGATCTGTAGTCTCGGGCACCTTCTTTCTACCCCTTCAAAGGTTAGTGGGCAGGGTTCTCCCCTTTAAATATAAGAATAAGAGGATGACATGAAGGTTTGTTAGAAATGAGAGCCTTGAAGGAAAGGAGAGAAGGGCAGGAGGCAGAAGACAAGAGTTGAAGCCTGTACTTGCTACTGCTCCTATTCTCTTGGATGGAATTTACTGGTGTCCCTTAAAGCCTTGTGTATGATAGGAAAGGAAAATTAATTGTTTTGCCTATCTGCTCCTTAAATGCACCGCACTGGAGCGGGTAGGTGCCATATAGATACCAGGAACAGGAGAGTCTAGGGTGTGCACTGAATTTTGGTGTGAAATGGGCTTGAATCAGGCAGCCCTTCTAATGAGCGTGCTGTCCCTGCCAAGAGCAGTCACCTCCCTTGCTTGGTAGGGTTGCTGCTGGGATTGAGAAGAACAGATGTATTTTTTTTTCTAACCGAGGTGTGAAATATGAGCTGGTTTCACTTGATCCTCCTTTTTTTTTTTTTTTT
Organism: Crypturellus soui; assembly: GCA_032275445.1. Classification (NCBI taxonomy): domain Eukaryota; kingdom Metazoa; phylum Chordata; class Aves; order Tinamiformes; family Tinamidae; genus Crypturellus; species Crypturellus soui. The sequence continues at coordinate 232,104 of JAUBNY010000170.1, read as the reverse complement.
TTTTTTTTTTTGGAGCATCTAATAGGTTTTGTGTGAGCAGGGGGAGAGCTGAAGTGCCCGGGCTGTGTTGCCTTGCGCTGCAGCGCTGCGCCTCTCGCAGGGTGATTCAGCAGAACGCCCCAGCCTGCAGACCTGCCTGCCCTGGCACGGGCTGCCTCTGTGGCAGCCAAATAACCTCGTAATAACCACAGGTTCGGTGGCAGGTGAGGGGAGAGCTGTGATTCAGCAGCCTTTGCTTCGCTTCCTTTGCGTAATGATCACAGGCAACACAGCTCATCTCTGCTTTGGAGCAAGTGGAAAGAGGTACATGCTGAACTAAACCCTGCCCATGACTAGGTAAAACCCAGCTGGATAAAATGGACCTGTGGGTACCAGATGCTGAGGTGCTGGCATGGTTCTGGTGTCACTGGAACCCTCCTTATTCCAGCCACAGCTGTTCCCACTGGGATACTGCAGAAGAAAGGAAGGAGAAGCTGCTGCTCTTTACCACCATTTTCCACAATCTCTTGACCACAGTACAGCTTCTCCACGGGGCTTGGCAGGGCTGCTTTGCTGTTAACCCCGGTGCCTCTGGGGACTCCAGCAAAGCAGTCTGTGCCTCTGCTGTGCTCGCTGAGCAGGAAGAGCCGCAGGAACCAAAGGTGTTGGATTAGGTTGTGTCCCAGAGCTGCTGCCACACTGGGTGCTGCTAAAAGAAGAGGAAGCTCTGAAGTGCTTAGTGTGGGGTGAGGGGGTTGTTCCTTGTGGAATTACTGGTCTTCAGTCACTAAACAGAATCCAGAACATAGAGTTGAGGCTGAAAAGTTTGGGCAGAGGATGGATTGGGAGGAATCCTTCAGGAGGAAGAGCAGGGTGAATGGCTGAGTGTTGCCCTCAGCTGGGGTTTCAGTTCAGCAGGTCCAGCTTGTGCGCAGGGCTTGGGCTCTGCTGGCAGCTGGAGATGGAGAATGGTCCTAATGAAGCCATTTTCAGGTGTCCAGCTGACACGAGGGCTTTGTGGCAGCTCCTTCCTGGAGGTCAGCGCTCTGCAGCGAGCCGAGGTGGGCTCAGCTGCAGCAGCAGCTCTGTGTGGGAAAGGCCCGTCCTGCTTGGCGGCCTTGGGCTCTGCCCCGAGCCCTCTTGGCCACCTGCACATCCAAGATATTTGGCACGCTGTCCCTTGGCGAGCTTTTCTAGAGGCCTCTGGTCTTGAATAAATAAAGTATTGATGGTTGCAGGTGTGAGGAGGCTCGGGGAGCTGCCGCGTTTGGTGGTGGCTGGGGGCAGCCCTACGTGGGCAGCACGTGTCCCCTGCTCCCTGCCCAGGCAGCCCCAGGAGGCTCTCAACAGCCCGTGCTGTTTTCTTTAGGACATAGAAGATAAAACTTTGCTTTAAAAAATGAGGGGAGACGGTGGCAACCATATTTTAATTGGACCAACTGTAAATTACCTGGCTTGAAACACTGAAATCTGATGGAAAGTGCCAGATTTCCTTCTTAGCCTGGCAGCAAATGAAGACAGTGTCTAATGTCCTGCAGAATCAGGTTTCGAATGAAAAGCCCCAGGTAGCTCTGAATTTCTTTTGCGTTCTAGAGCTGATGGTCTCTCCCTGCCCTTGCCAGTTTGTGACACTACCGTCAGGTACAGGGGATTTTAAAGGAAGCAAATGCTGCTTGCCCGATACAGCATCATCCTAGTCAAACAGATATGGGAGGCCCCGGACTGCTGTATCAACAACCATTGCAAGATTAGCTGGAAAGATGATGTTCCTGGTGTCCAAAAGTGATCTTGCTCTTTGAGCTGTTTGATATGGATTGACCTGTCAGTGCAAGGAGAGCAGGACGATTTAATGTCTTCTGCTTGTGTAAATTTTTTTGAAATTATAAAGGGAAGGGGATTATTCATGAGACTTGTCTCTGTGCCTCCTCTCTCTACCAAAACATATATTTGTGTAGGAATCTTCCCTGTGTGATAAATCCTTGTTCTCTTTGGTTTCTAGGACAGCCAGTGTGGGACTGTAATTGATGTCAACATAGAGTGTGCTGTGAAGCTGGTAGGAACCAACTGTATCCTCTACCCTGTCAACAGCAAAGACCTGCAACATATCTGGGTGAGAATGCAACCAAAATGTGTGGGGGAGCCAGGGCTTGGTTATTTGGAGGGGTGATGCTGTATTTCAACCACCGTATGCAAGGGAAATATCTGCATTGTGCATGGTGCACCTGGAACTTGATTTTATCCTAAGCTTAGCAAAAGCATCCTCTGGAAAAGGACTGTGCGGCATCCCATCTTCCCCCCCCAGCTCTTCCATGTTTCTTGTCACTCTTTTGGGACCAGTTAGACTGGAAGGACGAGGCTGGTGACAAAGCTTCTCTACTGAGATTAGTGTGTTGACCTGTCGCAGCCCTGTAGTACAGTGGTTTTGAGCTGCAATATTGTTAAGGTATCAGCAGGTTATAGAAGCGTTGATACTCGAGTCGAGCTTATTTCTGTCTAGCTGGAGCAATCCGAGACACGCCTGGTTCTCCCTGTCAAGTGGGTGATTTCCAGAAATCAAGTGGCATAGGATTTTCATTGCTCTTCCTCTGAGAAAAAGATCCTAGAGAGAGGAGGAGCGCTAAAAACTTCGCCAGAAATAGGCCTGTAGCTAGGCTCAGTGATTTAAAAAAAAAAAAAAAAAAAAAAAATCACCCTTGGCTGAAGGCCTGTGCAAGCACGTCTGTGCCTTGCAGAGTGCCTACCTTTTGAACACAGTAAGACACTTGACCTGGCACGTTTAAAATCAGAGGCAAAAAATAGAAAGCCAGATGTGTTTGGAGAATCCAGGCTATGTTTTGACCGCAGAACAAGTGCTCTTCTGCGTACTTCAATTCCAGCTCGCAGCAAGGTCTGCAGGTTCAGTCCTAAATCCTCCTGAATTCGTTATCCAGGCTGCATTGTGTGAGGACTTGTTGAGGACATGAAGGATAAGCATTGCTGTTAATGAGACTCGTTTACTACTTCTTTGTAGCCGTTCATGTATGGTGACTACATAGCCTATGACTGCTGGCTGGGCAAGGTCTATGATTTGAAGAACCAGGTCATCCTCAAGCTTTCCAATGGAGCCAGGTACATCTCCCTGTGAATACTGTATCCCTTTCCCTTGGGTTTCATCATCCTGATCTATTTTAGGAGAGCTAGAAACAGACTTGGCTTCTCATTCACATACTGGCAAGTCATCTGTTGCATTATTTTCAGATATAGAGGAATAAGAATTCATGTTGTTCTCTGAAACCATAAGGACTTGTTGGCCATGTTTTGAAAAAGGTGTCTGAAAGTTTATTATATTTTTTTTTTTAACACCAGCAGATCAGTTTTTCAGAACTAAGGTACTTTCACTTAAAACAATACTTCTGCTCCCCAAAAGATGGATCACATCTAATCAGGGTGTTTTCTCAGTAGGAGAGCACACCTTCACTGAGATGCAAGGGAGGAGGATTCTTACCTTAAAACAACTTTAGAAACTTGGAGTCAGCAGGCCAGTAGGTTTTTTTAAGACCAAAAAGTAGCTCAAGGTTGAACTTGAGCTGGTAAGAGCATCACTGCTTTATCTTCACTATAGTTTGTAGCTGTACTGGGATTTTTTTTTAGTGAAGACAAAATCTTAAGTCATACCTCTAGAGAGATGTAAGCAGAGATATTTAAAGAAATATCTGATTAATTTTGTAGTTCTGCAAAGCCAGTAGGAAGATCTGAATTCTCTTCCTTGTACCCGTTGAACAGTTGCTTGGAAAGCTAAAAACCTTCTGAAAATCTGCAACCAGTTATGCTCCACTCGGTGTGCAGAGATCCAGCAATATATTGCAGGGTGTATGTACAGACCTGCTTGGGCAGTGGCAGTTGCTCTGGTGGGTTTACACATTTGGATGACTCTCGCAAAATCTCTTCTCTGTTTTGCAGATGTTCGATGAGCACAGAAGATGGATCCAAGCTGTATGATGTTTGCCCTCACGTCAGTGACTCGGTGAGCTGCTTCTCTTTGGAGTCTTTTTAATCAACTTTATCTTGTAGGGCTCCCTGTGGAAGGAAGGGGAAGACAAAACCATGGTCTTGTATTAATCCTAAAAAATAAGTGACATTAGAGCTGAAAAGCACTTTCCCTTTCAAGAGAAGAAAAGCTGGTAGTTTAACAGGATGTAGCTTAAAGGTAATGTTAGTAATGAGCAGGCTTTCAGGAGGTATTAAAAATAATGTAATCCAGCTCCTTCCTTTGCAAACAACTTGTATAACCTGCAGTCAAGGTAGTTCTGCCTTCTCAGTACACCTGCACATGCTTGGAATGGCTCTTATTTCATTTAGCACTTTTAAATGGCTTCCATTTTTGCAAAAGAGCATATGGTTTAAATGGTATTCTGCTTAAACGTATTTTTAGATAATGTAAAATAAACCGCAACTCTTGCCAGTCAGGCCCCATTTGAAGCATACGTAGTTGTCTAGAGATTTGCACTTGGGTGTTAAAAATGAATCGTCTTCTGTGTTACTCTTGATCCTTTGCTCAGAATTGCTGTGTCTGCGTTCAGTGCTTACCTGATTTAGCTTTTGTCACGCTGCTGTTATCCATTCTGACAAATTACAAGACTTGTATTTTTGTGCTGAGTGTTTTATCTGCCTCAAACTGCTCTGTCCGCCCCCACATCCCAAGTCTTTGACTCGTCATGTCACTCTAAATATTAGTGGAAGAGATTTCTAGCAGTGTAATTGTTCTGTTGACAGTCCTGTTGTGTTTGCAAAGGGCTGTCGCACTTAACTAACCTGCCAAAGAGAGTTAAACTTAATTTGTCGAAGAGAAAGGAAGGTAGGAATTCCATCCGAGAACTGTAGATGCTTGAATTAGAACAGGGAAAAGAAATTGGGTGTCCCTTCCCAGGACTTGGCCCACCCTGGCTACCTTGTCGCAGACATTTGGGTGAAATCTGTAGCTTTTGTTTCTTGCAGGTACCTTTGCTTCTCCACCACTGAGCCCTAATCGTGTACGAGTGTGTGACAGTGTGGGTTGCCATAGAAACTGTTAGGTTGACTTCAGGAGAGGAATGAGCCTTAAGAAGGGCAAATTGCAGATGAGACTTCCCATTTTCAATTAAATTGATCATGAACAGGAAAAGAGAAATGCCAGAATCCCCAATCTGAAGAGCAAAAGCCCTTTACGCTGCCTCTTTTTCCCCTCTCTCTCTCCCCTACAGGGTCTCTTCTTTGATGATTCATACGGCTTTTATCCTGGGCAAGTCCTCATCGGGCCTTCTAAAGTCTTTTCCAGCGTGCAGTGGCTCTCGGGGGTGAAGCCTGTTCTGAGCACAAAAAGCAAGTTCCGGGTGGTGGTGGAAGAGGTAAGGACTGACGGGCGGACACGGCCCCTTTCGGCACAGCGCGGTTCCCTGGCTGGTGTTTCGGAGCCCGCTCAGCTTGCCGTGGTAACCTCCCCAGAGCAACCGTTGTGCAGCTCTGTTCTTCTGATGTGACAAATGTCTCCTTGTGGAGCATCATTTGGCTTCTCCTCTCAAGGGTCCCTGCTGGCACCATCTGAGAAGGTGCAGATAGGCTTCAAATATTGCACTGTTGATCGTTAGGGTAGCAGAAACACCTCTTCTCCTGAAACTTAATGTTGCGTGCTATCCAAAAAGGGAAAGCTCTTGCTGACTCTTTGCTAAAAGAGGGAGCAGCTCCAAGTCCATTAGCACGTCTCTTTGGGCTGTTTATGTGTACGTACTGTATCTTTCTTCCTTGGCCAGATGTCTTCTCTCTCCAAGTAGCAGCTGTGGAAGCTCAGTGTTGCCCAGTGCAATTCCACAGCAGCTGAATCCGTCCTTGGTCATCTTAAATGACAAAAGTGGTTTTGTTCCTTTCCTGCTCTTAACCTGTAGACCGTAGACACTGATCTAAGTAAACTGAAAGATTTAACTCCTCTCTCCCTTTACATTACAGGTGCAAGTGGTAGAACTAAAAGTTACTTGGATCACTAAAAGTTTCTGTCCTGGAGGTACTGACAGTGCGAATCCTCCACCCTCGGTAATCAGCCAGGAGAACCTATCCAGGTGAGGTGGTTTAAAAATCTCTTCTTGGCTCCTGGTTTTCAGAGCCTGCATAAACTGAGTGATGTTTCTAGGTCAAAACTGCTGTTTCCGGTGATTTTTCTCCTATCTGTGTCCCTGTATCTTTGAGAGCTCCAGAGAGGTGACGGAGTAGCTTCCAAAGTGGCTTAGCAGACATGAGTTATCACAAGGTTGTCATTCCATCATCCTCTCCAAGTGCCCTCCAGTTGACATGGAGGGAAGCAGTGTCTGGAGACAGCGTCCTCCTTTGCACAGAGGTTGCAGCCTGTGTGCGTGTACGGAAAGAGGCGTAACCAAGGTGTCCTGTGTGGGTCCTGTCTGCTGCTGCGGGAGCATCTGGTGCCCTCTGCAGGCAGCTGCTGCAGATGGGAGCTGGACGAAATTCAAAGAGCAGGGAGCAAGATGAGCAATCGCACAATGTAGCGTAGCCCCATCTGGAACTCATAAGGAAGCAGGAGGAGAAAAGCACTTGGGTGACAGCAAAGAACAATGCCAACCTCAAATGCCTCTTGGCAGCACCCTCCGGGAGCGAGGGGGCTAGGAGAGCAGTAACTAGTGTCCTACCCGAACCCTTTGTATTTCCCCACCCAGTCCCTGGTGACCTTTCCTGTTCCTCCTCTGGAACTGTGTGCATGGAAAAGATTTGGTGTTTTGTGCTGTTTTGTCACCCCAGAAGCAGCACAGTTGGCAGAAGGACATGCCAGCCTTGGGAAGGCTCTGGTCCCTGCTGGCTTCTGTGACTGCTTTTGTGCATTCCTCACAGCTGTCCCCCTCTTCTGCTAGGGTGAAGCGGCTGGGGTGCTTTGACCATGCCCAAAGGCAGCTCGGGGAGAGGTGCCTCTACGTGTTCCCTGACAAGGTGGAACCTGCAAAAATCACCTGTGAATGCCCAGAGAGGAACTGCGTCCTGGGTGAAGGATCAGTTGCCAAAAAGGTACGTTGAGGGGCTAGCGGGAGGTACGAGTTGTCTGTGCATTTCTGGCTGCAGTGGCTTTTAAGGCAGAGACCTTCCTGTCAGTCACATGGCCGTGAAATGTGACTCCTGAGGTGGTGGCTGCTGGCAACAAGCCGCGGTGGCTCTCTACAACCAAGTCACCCTGCACAGCGATCTCGTTGCGCTGGGAGAAGCAGGCAGCTAATGCCAGCAGGGAACACGGCAGGACACTTGCACGCAGAGGTGTTGCCTTGCAGGGGCAGCTCTGCTCTGACAGGTCCCGTAGATGTATCATTTTCATTAGCGTGACCCCACATTCCTTGTGAGGTTGAACTTCAGTTAGGTCCCTGCTACAGTGAGACAAGAATTACTGTGTCCTGCTCTGAGCCGTGCTATGGTTTCTGCACACAGGCTGTAGATCAACCACGTTCCCAGAACAGCAGGAATTAGCAGTGTGGATGGTGACTTTCCTGTTATATAAATAACCTGGGAAATCTCTTGAATCCTCCATAACAAAAAGACCAGAGCATGTTTAAAATGAGCAGGCCTTAAAGAGCAGAAACATTTCCTGGTCTGGTAGAGTGGTCCATAAGGACTGGCAGTATTTGCTTCTGGGCAGAGCGGTGGTGAGATGGCTTTAAGGTGCCACTACTGCCACGGTGACCTGCTGGTTTGCAGGATGCTCTGGTGTGGGTGATGTGCATGGAGAGCCCTGTACCAAGCTAGTGTGTGCGCCTGTTATCTGACTCACTGCTGCTTTCCCCAGGTGAGGAGGCTGCTCAAGAAGCAGATAGTGAAGATCGTGTCGTGCCCCCCGGAGTCTCAGGCTGCTAGTGAAGCCCCTGACAAAGAGTCTGCTGCAGCTACTGACCAGAAATCAGAGGAACTTAAACCTGGAGCAAAGTGTGAGGTGGAGGAGTCTTCTCCCAATGCACCAAGCGCCGAGGAGAAAAAAGAAGAGCAACCTGAAGAAACAGGGAAGGATAAGGGGGGAGCAGTGCGACAACAGCAGCCCCCATTCCTGCTGAAGGACGAGGGGTCGTCTGACTACCGGCTTCAGTCTTGCTCTTCAGGGCAAGATGCTGACGACGAGGCAGCCGACGACACCGATGACACCAGCTCTGTCACCTCCTCTGCTAGTTCCACCGCCTCATCCCAGAGCGGCAGCGGCACGGGGCGCAAGAAGAGCATTCCTCTTTCCATCAAAAACCTGAAGCGGAAGCACAAGAAGAAGAAGACCAAGGTTTGGCGGGAGTTTATGCCAGGAGACAGGTGAGCTGGATTTCCCAACTCTGGTGTACTTGCCAGAAACTCCCTGGCTCGAGAGGGGAAGGGTGCTGGGCGCTGCTAGGACGCTGCACAGCAGTGACAGCAGCGATCAGCGTGTGATGGCTGTGCCATGGCCCGTGTGAAATGCGCTTGGTCCCAGTCCAGCCCCTGATGCACGTGATAGGACAGTGATCCTCTGCTGTCCCCGTTGTGCCTCAGGGCTTCGACAGATCTGTGCTGTGCTAGGCTCTGTGTACATAGGAGGCAGGTAAATAAAGGCCATGTAGCTTACACGTGGCATGAGTTGCTTACCGTGTGTGGCAGCTTCTGCAGAGAGGCTCAGAAAGGCTGTGGTGGCGTGAATGGACAGTTTATTCTTGGAGAGTAACCTCCAGAGGAGCATGGAGGTCTGTATTGATAAGGGTCTTAGCAGTGGTCCATGTTCTATCCTTACTCAGCTCCATAGACTTTTTTGAGTGGAGGGGGAGAAGGGGATATCTGTTTAATAAACAGAATTTGCTCCTGAAGAGCTTTTGAGAAAATTTTAGTAGTTTGGTGAACAGAGCTTTGCATGTCCCTGTCCTGGATTTAACAGGGAATGTTCTGGAAATAACTGGATTTCGTCAGCTTTTGCCTTTTCCCAGATTTGGGGATGTTTGATGTGTTTCCAGGGGAAGTGCAGACACCTGGCAGCTGGCTAGCCTGTCTCACTGGCTTCCTTGGGCTACTTAGCTCTATACAGATCTAGCATCGGAAATCACTAAAGGAGATATGTGAAAATGCTCCCAGGGAAAAAAAAAATGTTATCAGGATGAGGGCGCCACTATGGTGAGAATGCAGCAAACTTCATTCGCAGTCTGCTTGGGTATTTCATCTTTGCCTGTCTACTAGAAGAGTATTTCTGTAGTCCTTGGGGGGTTTGGAGAAGTTGAAGGTCACAAGCCTCAGCACAGCAGCGTTCGAGTGTGCTGAGTTTGCTCAGTTTGCTTTTCTCTTCACATGGTCCTGCTGAGTGCCTGGGCTTTTAGCAAAACCTTTGCTAAAGCTCCCTTCAAGTGGGTGGAGGGAAGAGACCTCTATCGCTGTTCTGCATCTGGGCAAATCAGTACAAAGAAAGTTCTGCTTTTGAGACACTTCAGAGATGATTGTGTCACAAGGTGCAAGAAATTGGGGTTTTTATGCAAACCAGCTGACACTTCAAAGGGCATCCGTTGCAGCTCAGGACAAGGGACCTGGGCTGCTCGGATATTCGGTAGGATCATCAGTCCTTGGAGCATCAGTCGGTGCCGTGACAAGCACTGCTGAGAGGTGCAGTGGAGGGGCTGCCTGGCTGCGCACCAGACCTGATGTGTCAGCTCATGGGCACCTCTAGCTGCAGGGAGCCAGCTCAGCATGTGGCTTTAGCTTCATTTAGTGCCTGGCTGCAGCTTTTTGGACAGCGTGGGGACCTCTGGTTATTTTTTAATGAGGATAGGTAGCGATTTTGTTAGTGCCACGCTGTGAGCTTGCTCGCAAAGCAGCACAAACTGCTCCACAGACAGAGCCACGCTGCTCTCTTGGCTAACCTGCCTTTCTGCTCTCCCATCCTCAGCTGCACGCTGCCCACCAAGCAGTCCATCTCTTGATGTTGCCCACCGTGACCTGTTGTAGACTTCACTTTCTGATAAATTCTTCTGTAAAGTCCTGGCACTATTAAATCTTTACATAAGTTTCACTTAAGAATATTTCCCTCTTGATATTTGTAAAACAAAGGCCACAGAAAAGTTCTGTTTGCCTTAGCTTTGGCTTGCAGCTCTGTTCTGTTTGGCCCTCAAGCAACTTCTCTCTTCAAACAACCCTGTCCAGCTCTGTGGTGAAGTACCAGCGTGTGGTCCCATCGTGTGCTTAGGATTCATCTTTGAGCAGCAAACACACCTGCATGTGTATGAACTGCTGGGAAGCAAACTTTTCCCCCTTTAAACAGAATATCCTTTTACCCATGTTCACTACATTGTCTTCTTTCCCTTTCTGGAAGGACTGAGATAAAAGACGCTGCTGTATTTTCCCTTCCGAGTCTTGTGCCCTTCAAAAGCTCCTCAGAACTGCCAGGCTAGAGAGTGCTCCAGGGAAGAAGATTCAGAACGGCTTGAAGCTTCTGTCTTGTCTGTCCATCAGGTGTAGAATGTGGGTGCTAGTAGTCATGTTCACTTGCTTCACTGGGAATAAAATGAACACAGCACTGGCTCCCCGGAAAGCAGATCCTCCTGCGATGCACCCGGGAGCCACGTTATGTCTGCAGGGACTGAGAACCTGTCAGAACGGAGCCGCTGCGTGGCTTTTCCCACTGGGGCTCTATGGGTTTTCCTGACTGATGCTTCCCTGTATGTTGCTGAGATCCATCTCAGATGGATGAGGAGCTGTATGTAGAGGTGTTTTTTGGGGATTTTTGTTTTGTTTTCCCTTCTGATAACTTGTTGCCTTTCTGTGTTGCCAGGGTCGCTGTTGAGGTGGTGACCACGATGACTTCAGCTGATGTGATGTGGCAGGATGGCACCGTGGAGACAAACATCCGCTCCAACGAGCTGATTCCAGTACATCATCTGGACAACAATGAATTCTGCCCTGGGGATTTTGTGGTGGACAAAAGAGGTATTGGGTGTGAAAATCGTGCCTTCCTCAGGGAGCAAACATTGCTTAAATGCAGTGTGTTCTTCAATCTGGGTCTGTGGTACTTTATAACTTTACACAGTAGCTTGAGGTAGGTACCAGAGCCTATCAAGGGACTGACAGTGATCCTGAAGTGCAGGAGGCACAATCCTAGAGGAAGAGTTTGGCAGGCAGAGAGCTCTTGGTCATCGTGTCCCTGAACTTGGATGCAGTCTGAATAGTCCTGCAGCTGGTCTAGAGAGCAAGCACCAAGGTGATGGGCCGTTTTTCTCTTGATAATGGAGCTCAAAAGCGGTTGCAGAGCGAGTGTGTTCACCCTCTCTAGTCAGCTTGTTCTATCATCCTTCTGTATTCTGTCCCCTTTCAGTGATGTGACTTAAGCACGGCTTTCACTAAGGAAAGGGTCAAACCCGTTCTGTGTAGGAAAAGCGTTCTTACTCGTGCCATTCACAAAGGGAGGCTTCCAGCTGAAGTTTAGCACTGGCAGTCTTGGTTGCTGTGTGAAAC
>JAUBNY010000170.1:157782-168033 GCA_032275445.1 Crypturellus soui | reverse complement strand
CTGCAGAAACCCCCTTGCCCTGGGGAAGGGGCCGGGAATGCTGTGGATGCCTTAGGATCATGTAGAGAAGCTCCCAGTGGGGAGGCAAATAAACGCTCCAGCTTCTCCGTTCAGCCTCTGTGTCGTAGCGGGGCCGGTGGGAGACGGGGCGTTTTGGAGTTTTGAAGGGCAAGTTACTGCCCGGGGCAGGGGTGCCTGCGGGGGAGCCCGGGGCAGGAGCCTGCAGATGTGGGAGCTGAATCCCCGTTTCCTGCTTGTCCCTTGCTCTTGTCCCTGCGCCCCGCAGGCCGCCTCCGGCCGGGAGGAGAGGCAGTTTTGCTGGAGCAGCTCGGCTGCTGCACTGGGGCTGGGATGGAGGTGGGAGCAGGGATGCCAGGGGCACGGCGGGTCCCCAGGGTGTGGGGACAAATGTCTTTGCAGGGACTATTCCCGTGGGACACCTTAGCCCCAGGGCTCGTGGGTTCGGGAGGCCCAGGGTGCTGGCGGGCACTTGGGGTGCCCAGGAGGTGCCAGCCTGTCGCGAGGGGGCAGCAGGAGGCAGCGCTGGCGACAGGGCCGGGACCTCAGGGCACAGGGAAAACCCTGTGGAAAGAGGGGCCTTGCAGGGTCGCCTGGCCCGGGTGTGCCCCCTGCACCAGCCTTCCTGTGGGAGCGCTATAAGGGGCTGCAGGCAGACGGGGTTGTTGGCAGGGGACTGTCGCCGCGGTGACACCGTGTCCGGGAGGGCGCGCTGGCCAAACTGGGCTTTGCTGGCCGAGAAGTCTGAAAGAGGGGGGGTAATTACGGTATTTTTCCTTATGCGGATATTTGCCGTATTTACGGGAAAGGGGGGGGAACCGCCGTCGCGTAGCAACGGGGAACGCTACCCGGCATCCCCGCGGGGGCGGGCACGTAAACAAGGGCACGTGGGCAGCGGCCGCTGCCAATGGGGCGGCGGGGAGCGGCCGGCGGAGGCCAATGGGGAGAGGGCGGGGGCGGGCTGAGAGCGAGGGGCGGGGCTAGCCGGGGCGCTGCGGGCGGGTGCGGGACGGGACCGGCTGCGGGGGGGGACGCGGGAGGGAGACCCCCCCTCCCCCCCCCCGGGCTGGAAGGAGACCCCGGGGCGGGAAGGAGACCCCAGGGAGGTCCCCATCTTTCTGAATGGGGTTTTACCCGTTTTCCTAGGGTTTGCGGGAGAGGAGGGGGAGGAGGAGGACTGGGCAGCCCCTCCAGACGCGTCCCCGCCTAAAGCGCTCCGTTTCCCGCAGGGTCGCGCTGCGGGCGCCGCGCGGGGCGGCCATGGCGCTCGTCAGCCTGCGCGAGCTGGCCGACCTGGCCATCGGCATGCCCGAGGTGGGCGCCGTCAACTTCAACGCGCTGCACAGCCTGCTGCACGCCATCCTGCAGCACCTCAACCTGCGCGACGTCCAGACCGAGCTGCGCGAGGAGCTGCCGCTGCCCGCGGAGCGGCCCCCGCCGCGCGACAAGGGGCCCGGCGAGAGCCTGGAGAGGAAGGTGGCGGCGGTGGAGACCCAGCTGGAGGCCGTGGGCCGGCAGCTCCAGGCGCTGGAGAAGCAGATGGCCTCCCTGGACAACCTGCCCTCCGGGACGGAGCTGCTGGAACGGACCAAGAGCAGCTCGCAGGGCCCCTCCGCCGTGGCCGACATGTGGCAGATGATGCAGATGAAGAAGAAGATCGAAGCCAACGAGAGCGGCGTCTCCAAGGTAGGAGCCTCCCCCACGCAGAGCCCCGGGGGCTGGGCTGACCCCGGCGCTCAAGTTAACCCGTGGAGGAACACGGGACGTTTTCAGCTGTGGGAAGCACCCAGGCTGGCTTGGGATGTTCTAAACACTTCTTGTTTCCCAGTAGCAGCAAGGGGAGACCTTGGTCACTGCCACCGAGTTAGAGCTTGGGCCAGAGAAGGAGCCGTCCCTGCTCGGTGTTGGTCCTGGCTCTGCTCTGTCCGTCCCTCCTGTCTAGCCAGGGCTGCCCTTGTCCTTGGAGCTGACCGTGCTCCTCAGGAAACGCTCCGGGCAGGGCCACCGATACCGGGGGCTGCTGGGGCTGCCAGCTGAGCCCCACGGCAGAGGTGGCTCCGTGGCCGGAACTGGAGGAGCTTCAGGGAGGAAGAGCTGGGCTGGATTCGCTGCTCCCAGCGGTGCCGCATCCCTCCCGCGCTGCCCACGGGAGCCCTCGCGGGTCTGATCCAGCCCACGGGGGGTCCTGCTGCTCCCAGGGGTTCTCAGCATCTCTGCAGATTCATCCCCATCCGCTCTCCTTCCGTCTCTGCCCACAAAAGGCTCTGGGGTCGCTGCTATAGCAGGAGCTGCCGTGCAGGGGCTGGCACCAAGGAGCCCCTGGTGCCACCCGTGGGCAGCGGGTGTCCCCCGAGCGGGACGTGGCCGCGAGGAGGTCCCGAGGGGCAGGCAGCTCCCTGCTCACCGGCCTCGGGAAGCTCCTTGCTCTGTCTCTCCTTGCTTCCTGGAGGAGGAGGCAGTGTGTCCCCATCCCTCCGATCAGCTCCTTGCGCGGAGCCCGGCACGGGCAGCCGGGCCTGGACCTGTCCCCGTTGCTGCGGCGGGTGCCGGCAGAAGGCAGAGCCGTCGCCTTCCTCGCGTGGCCCCGCTCACTGGCTCCCGTCCCCGCAGGCCATGGCCCTGTTCCAGGACCTCCTGGGCGAGGTGAGCAGCGTGAAGGCCACCCAGCTGCACGTGGAGGAGGACGTCCGACGGATCAAGGAGCTGCTGGGCTCGGTGAGGCGCTGCCGCGGGCTGCGGGGATGGGCTCGGCCAGCCCCGGTCCCTGCGCGTCCCCTCGCGTGGCCCAGCCCCGCGGCTGCGGCTCGGGGATGGGTGTCCCCGCTGCGGGGGATGCTGCCGTTGTTTCCTGTCTCTGACCTTGTCTCCTTTCTCCTCGTGTTTGCAGGAGCCCCGGACGGGCCGCTTCTCCCCTGGCAAAGCCCCTGGAGCGGCTGCCAAGGCTGCAGGGGTCCAGCCTGGCCCCAGAGAGGGGACTCCAGGGACACAGCCTGACTCCGTGGGGACACGAGCAGGGATGCCCAGAGCACCAGCCCCCCAGAGGGGCCCCTCTGTGCATGGCGCAAGGGCTCCTGACACCAGTGCCAGCACCCCGGGGACAGCGCCAGGGTCACAGAGAGCCCAGGCCACCGTCCCGGAGGCACAGCCAGGGTCCCCTGGCACTCGGGCCCCTGTTCCCAGAACAGAACCAGGATCCCCTGGCACTGGGGCCACTATCCCAGGGCCACAACCGGGGTCCCCTGGCACTGGGGCCACAGTTCCTGGAACACAGCCAGGGTCCCCTGGCACTGGGGCCACTATCCCAGGGCCACAACCGGGGTCCCCTGACACTGGGGCCACCATCCCAGGGGCACAACCAGGATCCCCAGGCACCGGGGCCCCTGTCCCAGGGCCACAACCAGGATCCCCTGGCACTGGGGCCACCATCCCAGGGGCACAACCAGGATCCCCTGGCACTGGGGCCACCATCCCAGGGCCACAACCAGGATCCCCTGGCACCGGGGTCCCCATCCCAGGGGCACAACCCGGATCCCCTGGCACTGGGGCCACCATCCCAGGGCCCCCTGGCACTGGGGCCACCATTCAAAGGACACAGCCAGGGTCCCCTGGCACTGGAGTCCCCATCCCAGGGGCACAACCCGGATCCCCTGGCACTGGGGTCCCTGTCCCAGGGGCACAACCGGGATTCCCTGGCACTGGAACCACCGTTGCCGGGGCACAGCCAGGGTCCCCTGGCACTGGGGTCCCCGTCCCAGGGGCACAACCAGGGTCCCCTGGTGCTGGAGCCCCCGTCCCAGCGCCACAACCAAGGTCTCCTGGCACTGGGGCCACCATCCCAGGGCCCCCTGGCACTGGGGCCACCATCCAAAGGACACAGCCAGGGTCCCCTGGCACCGGAGCCACCGTCCCTGGGGCACAACCGGGGCCCCCTGGCACTGGAGTCCCTGTCCCAGGGCCACAACCGGGGTCCCCTGGCACTGGGGCCCCCGTCCCAGGGCCACAAGCAGGGTTTCCTGGCACTGGGGCCACCATCCAAAGGCCACAGCCTGGGTCTCCTGGCACTGGCGCTACAGTCCCGAGGCCACAGCCTGGGTCCCCGGGCATGACAGCCGCTGTCCCAAGGACACAACCAGGTTCCCCTCGCCCTGGAGTCACCGTTTTGGGTGCACAGCCAGGGTATCCTGGCACTAGGGTAGCTGTCCCAGGAGCACAACCAGGGCCCCCTGGCACTGGGGCCCCCGTCCCCGGAGCACAGCTGGGGTCCCCTGGCACTGGGGCCACCATCCCAGGGGCACAACCAGGGTCCCCTGGCACTGGGGCCACAGTCCCGGGGACACAGCCGGCACCTACAGGGGTCCCAGCAGGAGGTGCGGGGGTTCAGCCCAGCCCACCCAGCACCAGCCTCCCCGACGCTCATGTGGCCCCCACTGAGGCCAGACTCGGTGCTGCGGGTGCTCGGGCCGATGCCGGCGGCCTCGAGGCTTCACCCAGCGCCCAGGGCACCGCAGCAGCCTCCCCTGCAGCCCCGCACGGGGCAGAGCCCCCCATGGCAGCCCCTGAGCGCCCGTGGGACATGGACGCCACCGCCGCGTCCTCCGCGGGGGACAGGGACGCGGCGCCCGTGGCGCTGGACGAGGCTCTGCAGCAGCTGGGGCAGCTCGGCAGCCTCTACGCGGTCCTCAAGGAGCAGGTGGAGCAGCTGGCGCTGGTCAAGTGCGACCGCGCGGAGCTCGAGAAGCTGCAGCTGCTGCTGCTGGAGGCAGGTAGGGACCCGCCGGGGAGCGAGGGGCAGCGGGAGGCCGGACGCGGCGGGGACGTGTCCTACGTGGGGCTGCGGTGCCGGCGGGGAGGCTCGCGGCAGCCCTCTGCCCATCTCCGCTCTGGTGCCACCCCCGCTGCCAGTGGGGCTTTTCCTGTGGCGGTTTGGGAAATCCGGAGCGCCTTGTGCTGGCACCGAGCGAAACCCCCTCACCGGCGGCACCTTCGCTCGGGCTGCGTCTCCGCAGAGCAGAAGAGCAACCGCAGCGACATCAACGACCTGCTGCGCCGCGTGGCCTCCCTGCAGAGCATGGCCAGGGAGCTGCAAGGGGAAAAGGCGAAGGTGAGGGACAGCGCTGGCACCGCCGGCCCCGCTGGCTGGAAGGGGGGGACAAACCCGTATGACAGGAGAGCCTGGAGTGAGCTCTGCGCCCTGACGCCCCCCCAGATCAAACATCTGCAGAGGGTCGTCGAGAGGATGGTGGGAGCAGGGGCCGAGCAGAAAGCAGAGGGCAGCAAACAGATCCACCTGCAGCTGGGATGTCTCAGGTACGAGAAACCAGGAGGTTTCTACACGCGGTGCCCCCGCTCTGGTGTGACCCTGCTCATCCTGCGTCACCGGCCAGGTCCATGGTGCAGGAGATTGAGAAGGAGCTGAAGGAGCTGAGGGAGAAGCAGGACGGGGCCAAGGTCCAGCTGGAGCAGTCGGTGACGGATGTGGCCAGCCACCTGCAGGAGCAGGTCGGGGAACCAGGACGGGCTGTGTTCCCATCGGGGCATCCTGGCATCCTCCCCGGTCCCTGCTTTGACCCGCCGGGGTCTGCAGCACCCGGGCTCGTTGCTGCCGTCCTCCCACCCCGTCTCAAACCTGCTCCCTTTTCCCCTGCTGCAGCTGGACAAGCTGCGGTCGGTCATGGAGAACATGATGGCCTCGTCCTCGGCCCTGCTGTCCCTGAGCGTGCCGGGTGGCGCGGAGCCGCGGCGCGGGGCGGCGCAGGCCGCGTGCCCGGCCTGCAGCCTGGACGTCAGCGAGCAGGTCCGGCAGCTCTTCCAGCGCTACGAGCAGCTCCAGCGCCTCGTCACCTCCTTCCTGGAGCGGCAGGACGACATCAAGGCGGCGAGGCACGTCCCATCACGGAGCCAGGTAGGAGATGCCGTGTCCTGGGGCGCTGTGGCCAGCCGTGTCCCCGGTGCAGGTGCAGGGGCTCAACAGCATGGTCAGTCCCTGAACACAAAGCACGGGCAGGCTCGGGCCGCTCCGACGGTCCCAAAGATCAGATTTGAGAAACGGAACCCTCAAAGGGACCAAGGGAGCGTCTTGGGGCTCCGAGGAGGTGCCAGCTCCGTGCTGGGCAGCCCAGGCTCGGCCAGGCTGGATGCTGCGCGGGCCAGGCTGGGTGCTGGTGTCCTCCTCCTTGATGGTCCCTTGCTGATTTCAGTGCCCCTGGTCTCTGTGTGTGCCCCAGGGACAAAAGTCCCATCCTAGGGGCTGTGCAGGGAGGAGCCCCGTGCCCTGCCCGCCCGCACAGCCCGTGCCGTCGTCTCCTCCTGCAGCAGGACGAGGAGGCCCTGCGGCGCATCCAGGCCACCATCGTGCAGGTGCAGGAGGACTGCGAGAAGCTGAACTCGGTCACCGGGGAGCTCGTGGACGACCGTCGCCAGAAACAGAGAGACATCGAGGTAGAGGGTGCCTGTCCCTCCACATGGGTCTGCTCTGAAGATGCTTGCGGACCCTCCAAGGCCGTGGCCGGGCTTCGTCTCTGAGTGTCTTCTGTGTCCAAAGGCTCTTTTCCTGTCCCTGGAGAAACTGGAGAAGGAGAAGGCAGACAAGGAGGATCTGGTGACAGAAATGGATGTGGTAAGATGGCAGAACCGTGACAAATCCACGCTGTCCCTTTGGCGCTCAGGCGTTGCGATGCCATCATGTCCTTTTTGCCTCTCCGTCGTGTCCTTTTCCCCTTCTCCATCACTCTCCTTCCGTTCCTCTTTGCTAGAAAGCAGACAGGGCCGCGCTGGCCGCCAAGGTCAGTCGCACGCAGTTTGATGCCACCATGGAGCACCTCAATAAAATGGTCCAGGACATGCTGGACAGGATGACGGGACAGGAGCAGGACTGGCAGCACATCCAGCAAAAGCTCGTTGAAGAGATGGACTCCAAGGTGAAGCGTGTCCGAGGGGCAGAGGACGCAGAGGGGCTCACGCGGGTCCTGTTTCCATCCCACAGCTGCACCCAAACCTCTGGCAGGGCTGGACCGGGGCAGCCCGAGGGCATCTCTTGGTCCATGGGCAAACCCTGGCCCTGCTGCCGGCTGTGGCTCCCTCCCCGGTCCCCACGGAGCCTTGGGGACACGGTGGTGCAGCCGGCGGTGCGAGCGTTGCGCTGAGCCCCTGTCCCGTCCCCAGCTGGACCGCCTGGAGCTGACGCCGTTCCGGCAGCGGCTCGAGGAGCGCTGGAAGGGGCTCCTCAAGCAGCTCCAGGAGAAGGCGCCGCGGCTGGAGGCGGACGACGCGGCCGGGATTCGCAAGTACGTAGGGTGGCTGGCACGGCCGGAGCCCGGCACGCCGAGCGCTCTGATGGCGCTGGATTGAAGCGCCTCTGCGTCTCGTCCCTCCTCGCACCGTGTCCCGGGGCGCTCGTTCTGCGCCAGCGCCCTCCCGATTTACCGAGGCCAAGTTCATCACGCAGTAACGATGCTCCCATAGCCGGCCCCGCGCTGGCTCCTCTCCCCAAAGCAGGAGGGAGCTTAGAGGCCTCTCGGGGCTCAGATTAGGTGCCTGGGCGGAGGGAGCCGCTCGGTGCCGCCCGCCGAGCCCTTGTCTCCTCCGCAGGCAGCTGCTGGCCCATTTCCACTGCATCTCCTGCGACCGCTCGCTCAACATGCTGGTGCCCAGCGCGTAAGTGCCCCTGCGGACACGGGGACCCACGAGCTGGGCTCTCCCCTGTGCAGGAGGGGCCAGGATGGCACCGGCCGCACGGACAGGGGGGTCCCGAGTGTCTCCCGCTGGCGGGAATGAGGCTCCCGCTGCCGGTGCTGAGCTGCCCCCGTCCGCAGGCACGTCCTGGCCATCCCGCCCATGCCGGCGCTGCCCTCCCGCCACTCCGGGCGCCCCCACACCGTCTTCGAGCTGGAGCAGATACGGCAGCACAGCCGCAGGTAGCTGCGTGTGACGAGTTGTGCCCGGTCTCAGCCTGCCACGGCGAGACAAGTCCCCCCACCACGTTACCGCCTCTGCTCCCCGCTGCGCTGTCCCTGTCACCCTCCCCGGCGTGTCCCCCCGCGCAGCCTGCGCCAGGGCCCGGCCGCGCCGCCCTCACCGCTTGCGGCGCCGCTGCCGGAGCGGGACGCGCGGAGCCTGCGCTGCGCCCACGAGCGGATGACGCGGGACATGGAGACGGTGCAGCTGCACTACGGCGGCGGCGCCCGCGCCAGCAGCCAGATGATCCGGGACCTCCTGCAGCTGCCCTGCCGCGGCCCCGCGCTCCAACGGTGGGACGAGCCCTGGGGCAGGGGGGACGCGGCACCACGGCGGGAGACTGAGCCCTGCCGTCCCGCAGCGAGCGGCCGGCCGAATGCGCGTACCTGAGCGTGGCGCGGCCCTGCGGCGGCCGGCACACGCTCACGCACCCACTGCAGCGCTGCCTCCACCTGCGGCACCTCCCGCGCGGCCGCCCCCGGCACCTCGAGCCCGGGACCAAGGTAGGGAATTGGATCAGCGCCAGCCCTCCCGCGCTGCCAGGTTTTCCACTCCATCCTTGGAAGCTGCTCCGAGCAGGGCTGGGTCTACGCTGCTTTGGGAGTTGGGATGATGCTCCCTGTTGCAGGCCTGTCTGGGGCATGTGAGCCCCACGTGATGAGTTGTGTTTGGTCTCAGGCGATCCTCAACAGCCTGGCCCGTGCCCTTTAGCACTGGGTGTAGAAGAGGCCGGCTGGGTGCCAGGCTTATCCCAGGCCACGTCCCCTCCACTGGGTCACCTTAGGGAGGGAAGGGCTGGCGCAGGGTGCCCCATAAGGAGGCTCTCGCTGTCGGGCCGCGCGCTCGGAGCGGGGCCCGCGCAGCCGCCCCGCGTCTCACCTCCCCCTGCAGCACGAGATGGAGCTGCTGGGCCAGGACGGCCACATCTACAAGGGCCGCAGGGACACGCCGCTGCCGGCCATCGCCAGCAAGGACGGCGAGGCGGGGACAGGTAGGAAGCCGACAGGAGGGGACATCAGGCCGGGCCGATGTCCCCAAGCACCTCTGGAGGGACTCTTGTGCCTCGGGAAGCGCCAAGCACTTGGGGATGCCGCGGTGGCACCCTCGGAGCGGGAAACCAGAGGGGAATCCCTCCCGTGTCACTCGCAGGCTCCCCGAGGAGGAAGCAGCCGTCACGCGGGCCGTGGGCCGCTCCGGACGCTGGGGCCCCGCCGTCTCGGCCGCAGAGCGCCGCGGCGCCGCGCACCCCGCCGGGTTCGGCCGCGCTGGCGCTGCGGGAGCGCCCCGCGTCGCTGCCTGGGGAGCCCCGCGCTGCCGCGCTGCCCGCCGAGGCCGCGCAATAAACAGTGCCGAGACCATCCCGCGTGGCGTCCCTCGTCCTGGGCCGGGGAGTGAGGGAGCTTCCCCCTGCTCTGCAGAGACCCGGCCGAGCTCATTGCACGTCCAGGTGCTGTTCGCACTTTGGGCTTTTAAAATGCATTGGGGTCACTTAGTGCTGCCAAACCTGGGCCTGGTGCCGCTTGTCCCAAGGCAGCGGCTGCGCCCCCAGCCCGGCGTGTGGCCCCGCACGGGTTTGGGCACCTGGTCCTGCTCCCTCGGGAGGAGGTGGCTGGATGCGGCCCCCGCCTCCATGCGGCCAGTTCCTGGCCCTGGGTGGGAATCGCCACTCGTCGCTCACCGCTCGCCACGTCAGAAGCCGACGGGTTATTTACTTAAACATCGTTTTATGGGGCCTGATTTATGGCCGGAGTGAACTGGGGCAGCTCCGCTCAGAGCTGACCTGCCCTTGATCCGCTTGCTCCGGAGCGCTTCGGAGCGGTTCCTTTTCCCTGGGGGCAGGGAAGTGCCACCGAGGGGGCCTGGCGCTGGCCAACGTGACCCGGGTCTGGCCTGGGCTTCTGGGCTGGGCAGGAGCCCCAGGCTTCGCCCTGCCGGAGGGGAAAGCCCTGCGGCGCGCTGAGACCTAGCGCCACTCGTGTCATTAGTGGCTGGTCCCCAGCAGAGGTGGCACCCGCAGAAGCTCCCCGGCGAGGCGGAAGGGAGCTCCAAAACCCTGGAGCGGCCACAGAGCCCGGCCGCGGAGCCACCTTCCTGGGGGGGGCTCCAGGGGGACAGGGAAAGGCCACCAGCACCTGGGGTGGCCCCAGGGCTAGGGCCATTCTGGGGCAGGCTCAGCTTGCCCAGTTGTGCCCCATTTCACCATCCTGCTACAAAAATGAGAGCACAGCCGCAGCCGCAGCAGCCGCAGCCGCAGGAGCAGCAGCAGCAGCGGCAGCTGCT